>KK502403.1:1253493-1314193 GCA_000688735.1 Glossina austeni
GATTTTTATCTCCTGGGCGATTTGGTTACGATTGCTAACACCGATCATTTCTCCGATTTTATTGACATTATCGACGACCTGTGCCTACCTGTGCGAGGTGCATCTTTAACATCAAAAATTCCTGAACGGAATCTACGAAACCAAAATTGCACATAATTGGCTGTTACAGTATCGGAACCATAAACACTATTCACAATTTTAGCCGCCTGGCTTGCATTTTGCGCCTTTGTCAAAGAAAAACTGTAAAATGTACCGAATTTTCTCTTTGTTCACTTCCAGTTTTAAGACGCTGTAACTCACAACTGAATGCACCAAACGAAAAACAACAAAAGAATTTTTTTTACTGCGAAATGTCATCTTTCCAACGAGCATAAGTCTGAAATTGTTTGATCGTTACTTTACGAGGAATCTACCAGTGCAGCCATCTACCGAAAAAATAATGGATTTCTTTTTCCCCAACCTAATATTTCAGAAATGTCGGGGTTAAGGTGCGAAATACGCTCTTATTTAAGCCAATTCTTAAGCAAAATGTGACAAGATTACCGTTATTTTCTTTTTTCACAAATTGATTATTCAAGCGAGGAAAAGAAAGGAAAATACATTTGAAGATTAAATTGAATTTTGTGCAATTTTTCGATTATATTTTTCTTAATTGAAATTCGAAATATCGATGACAGGCGAATAGTGGCGATAAAAAAAGTAGATAATGCGGGTAAATGATTTCTAAAAACAGTCGGAAAACGCAAATAATTGTTGAGACAACTGAAATTCGAACAATAAATAATACTTTCAATAAACGACTGTCTACCTAAATTTATTATAAATATATGTATATATATATATATATATCTGAGCATGAAAATGTTTTTTATTTTGTAATGTTTTTTTTCCAAATTTTATTCAGGAGAACATATTTTTTGTAAGCAACAAAATAAAAGTATCAAAACTAAACTTTGTCAATGTTTAGTTTTGTAATTTTCGAAGTGCAAATTAATAGACAAGAACCAACAACTGCAACTCAACAACAAGTGTTTCAAATTTTCAGCATTTACTAACCACCATAAAAAAAATTCTCATTTATATTGACAAACATTTATTTCAGTTTATTTTGAAATGCAACAAAAATGAAAGCAGACTTTATGTCAATTGTTAAGCTTTAGTTTTCTCCCCACCCCCGTCGTGTTTCCCTCTTTTCCTATTTCCCTTTCTACCTAGCGGCATATTTCAATTTATCTAACGATTACTTGAATTAATTTCATTCGTTTCATCAATTAATTAACTCCTGTTAAATTCTCATTTCATATTCCCAGCGTAACCTCAATAAAGCATAGACAAAGAGCTGTGTGCGTGTAGCGAAGCATTCATTAATTCATTCAAAAATACTTCAAATATTTTATGGCGATTTTTTAAAACGTCCAACATTTAATGCAATAAGATCCGTACTATAATAGAATTTTTTAATGATATGAATTAATCCCTTCGTTTTTGAAGTGCTCTAGTTGAGTTTAGTAGAGATGAATTAGTTTTTCCTTCGATCTATGGAATAAATTTACTACCAGACAAATAAAAAATTAAAATGTCTAGCTTACCATTGACAATATTTTGAATGCCAGATACTTTCGTCTTACTTTAAATCAAATCTTCCTCAATTTATACAAACAAAAAAGAGCGAGAGAGAGAGAGAGATAGATAGATAGATAGAGAGAGAGAGAGAGAGAGAGAGAGGGAGTATAAAGAAATTAATTCAATACTTTATACAGATATAGTATATAGTTGAAAACAAAGAGATATCAGCAGCATAAAAAAGAACTTTGAGAATGAAAAAAAAAAAAAAAGTAAAAACATAGACAAAAACTCTACTTTATTAAACAAATAAACTTTATATGTTTATAAACATGTGTGTGTGGAGTTCTGTATATATATTTATACACGAATGTATCTATAACAACGGGAAAAAGTCATATAAGTTCAAGAGCGAATTTCGGATACCACGTCCAACAATCGATTCATCTTTAAGCTAAACTCGATTTATTGCATACGCGACATATTAGAAAGAAGAAGAAATGCAAGAAATTTTTGATCTTACATACCTCCCCCCCCCCCCCCCCTTTCCCCCCTTCCCCATTCCCCCTCCCGTAAACAGTCCACAATTTTCGTATTCATTACGCATAGCATGAAATTATTCGCGGAGTCAAATTAACGTTTCCGGTGGATACATGCATTCTTTAAAATACATCATAAACATTTGGGGTCATTATTGAATTACGGTCTCAGCACGGTCTCCCACCCCACACACTCCTTCTGAAATTACCTAGCAGCTGTGATCTTTCGTATCCATCGTACGGGATGTGTCGATTTACAACAACAAACATACACAAACACTGCTCCCCCATTCCAAACCCACTTTTCTTGTAAGTGTCACGGTGGTGATCAGGAAGATAAAGAAGCAAGTTTTTTAACAAGACCCACTCTTTGTAGACACAAGATACAAAAGATCCTTTCGATCCAATAAAAAGTGGAATATTATTTACCCGAACACGGCCCAGGATTTGATGATCTCCGTCACATATATTGCATTTAAACGTTTGACACCCAAGTTTCGATTTTTTTTTTTAGACATTTTTTGCAAATACTTTACAATTTTTTGGTGGTCAACGGATCCAAGGCGCCATGAATGGCAATTTTATCCACTTGTTCAGGGGTTCAGGGGTTGATTGCTTAATCTGACAAACATTGTTCTAGTCATTCTAAAAATAGAAACACGAATTTCGGCTGACATTTGTTACAAAGATTTAAAGTGGACAACGGGCTGTCAGAGTTTTCATTCAAATCCATGAGTGAAAATTTTTAGGTCTGGATGTAAGCATTTTAAGCATTTAAGCAGCACTCGGACAGCGTTCAGCCCGATCGAACGAGACGCATTCTTTTCAACTTACATAGAAAATTTTAGAAAATCGTTTGTTTCACTTAACAAATACGCTCTTGGGCGAATTCCGACTTCTTTTATGTTCGTAGGAGAAACGGTGTATGGGTAATAAGTGTTGCTCAGCTTTTGGATTCCAATATCTGAACTGAAAAGTGGCAGCTATTTGGGCAAATGGACTGTTAGTCCATATGTCACATTATTTTGGAGTGAACTAAACTATTTGATGCTTATTCTTTTTTAAACGTTACAAACGTAATAATATATTTACTATATCTGCACATTCCAATGGCGAGTACAAAAAGCTTACACAAATAATTGACAAAACTTTTTCATTAACAAATAGAAATACAGAGATTCGAACACGCACACATACATTTAGAGGTAAATCAATAATTCCCGAAACTACAACCATTTTTTTTTAGCGAGGAAAATTCGGTTTTATTCCTTCAAGGGTCAGTCACAGGATTTTGATATCCCTGCGCCAGGACCCTCAAAATACGTCTCAGTTGTGGTAGCATCATCGTTTTGAAATTTGCAAACAGATGACAGTCTCTGTTCAGTTATCTCGGGGAACTCCATGTTTCTAGGATCCAAAATAAATTTTAGAATGGCCTCTGGTGTGACTATTTCTTTTTGGCATCCATTGCGTTCCCTATCAAGAACGTCCGCATGATTTTGGACAAAATTAGCAAACTAGGAATAGATGGTTGTTTGCGACAAAGAAGACGAGCACGCTCCATAGGGTATTTTTCCGCATACAATAGCAAGAATAGCAATTTAATGAACATAAAAAATTCCCAGGCCCTTCCCAGTGAATAGAAAGGGTAGCATTACAGAAACCAGTGTAACTCGGAAATAAATGATCGGAGTGATATGGAATTATGCCAGATATCGTTTGAGATTTATGATTTTCTCAAAATAATGTCCGATCTTTATTGTTAAAGAGAATATCTGCGTGTCAATCCCAGCAATTATTGATCGATTTATTTTTTAATTTTATATATGTCCGTAATAGTTTATACTGTAAATTCGTTATTTGCTGTTGTAGTTATTGTTGCTGTGTGTTTGGCTGGCTTATTTTTTCCTATTCAGAGATCAGAGAGAGTTGTAGAAATTCAAACTATTGCAATTAGTTGTAACAAATGACAATGAAATTTGTATGTACTTCTGTTATGTTTATTTCAATATACAAAACTTATTGTATTCTATTAAAATCTCCGTAAATACACATATACAGATATATATGTAGATATGTATTTATAAATGTATACATTTGTTTTTATTTGTACCATTTAAATTAAAGGTATCATTAGTGTAGTGTAGGTACTAAAATGGAGTGTGTATGCAACAAGAGTTTGCTTTAGAAATTTCCTTTACTTGAGTATTTAGATTTTCTTTTGTTTATCATTAATAATAACTGCTGGTTGGTTGGTTGCTAATTAACAAACTTTATTTTTTTTTTTTCTTTTTTCTTTTTTCTTTTTCCGTATATATATTGATATATATATATATATATATATATATATATATATATATTTATTTTCCTGAAAAAAATAGAATTTACAAAGTAGGATTTAAAAAACAAAGAAGAAAATTGTTTATGTTAACGTATTCTTATTGCACATAACCATTTGCTCTCATACGAAGGATACAAAAGTTAGTAATATTGCAAACGTATCACTCATACGCCTGTTGGCCATTATTATACCTTAGTTTTATATATTATTTCCGGTCATAAGAGCTGGAATAGAGTCTACAGAGGCTGATATCAGTTATTTGCGTAAATTGCGAAATGTTATGTCAACTTTTTCAGATGAATAATTGAATTAATTCCCAATGTTGTTTCTCGCGTACTGTTAAAAACGCGTATGTATAATAGTTATTCTAAAAATTGTCTATAGCTTGTAAAAAAAATGTTTACCATTTTACAAGCAAGGAACATTTCGCTGTAATGTAAGAACAATTGGAAAGAAGCAGAGTCCCGATGAAGCCGAACAAGTTAAAGCATGAAATAGATAACGCGAATGTTAACCACAAATGGAAATATCTGGAGAAGTATGGTGAATATGATACATTTTCCTATCGAAAGTTGAAAGTCTTAGCAATTTGCTATCGAATATTATCGTGTTGAGTTTAAATGCATTGCAAACGTTTCACATTTCATCCACTCGGCCTCTTCAGTAGGCTTAAAAAGGCTTTTATTACTAATTCCACTCACAGCTATTCTCACCTTTCCAAACAAATAAAAACATTATAGTGAGACATCATTTTGCTGAAAACATATATTTATATAGAGGCTTTTTAAAATAGTGCGTTATACGGGAAGTGCTGGAAAAAATGGTCCAATCCGAACCAATCTCAATAGCGTTCATCCTTAAACCAAAATATATCGATATACCAAACTTGATCAAAATATCTGAAAAATGCGACCAGTAGACTGAACACAAGAAACAAAACGGACAGAGGGACAGACAACTTTAGAATCACTTCAAATTAATTTTTGAATCGATTGGTATAATAAAAGGTGGGGCCATCAAAATAATTTAAAAATTGCAACACGTAGGATGAACACAAAAAATAAGACGGACAGACGTGCAGACAAGCTTAGATCGATTTAGAAAGTGATTGTGCATCATTTGTAGATCTATCTCAAATCTTTCTGGGCGTTCCATACATCCGCACAAACGTAATATATTCTATACCAACAGTGATGCAGAGTACAACGAGCATCAGCTTGAATGCGACGCAATTCTTTTGTTGCTGACCGCATTCGTTGGTTTTATTTCATATAGCAGCCAATCAGTGCTCAGCTTGAATCAGTCCGTAACGATCTTTGTACAGCCGACGTTTAAAATTTCATAGTACTCTGCTTAGTGGTTCCGAGTTAGGATTCTATTTAACTAATCTAACTAATATCTCTAACTAAATCTAACTAATATCTCTCTCTCTTAAAATATCCCCTACAATTATCCTAGATGCAGTTTAATCTCCCTTATACCCATAAAGTCATTCTTCGAACATTATGTTGTTTCAATATCGTAAAGTCGAACATTTTGAACATTTTAAGAAAAAAAATACGCTTTTAATGATGACAACAGCAACCGATTAAATACAAAATTTTATTTGTTGCTCCAACTATTGATTTATCGTAACATTTATGAAGCAGACACAGTAGTTTTTATTACACAATATCGATACATAACGTGTCTGCTTACTCTTCGAAGCAGTAAATATATGAGCTGCAGCCAAAGTTAATAAATAGCGATTACTTTATTTGGCGGTTCTTATATATCAACGATATTTTTGCGTTTACGTTCGACAAAAAACCTCAATATCTTATATTCGACGAACTCAATGAAAATCGACTCCAACCAGTTTATATACTTTGTTGGAGTAATAGGCTTCAGACAAAGACTTCACGGATCTTTTAAAATCCACTTCTGCACATATATGTTTATCATAAGAAAACTATTTAATTTTTTATTTTACATATCGTAAATAATTTCAACGATCAAAAAAAAAAACTATAGTAGTGCTACAACAGTTTCAAGAAAATATATATAAAAAAAAAAAAAATGCGAAATTTTTATTTAAAATATTGAATATGTGTGTGCTTTATGTAGTTATATATTATCCAACAGCTAAGTTTAACAATGCAAAATAAATTTATCAAAAAATTCCTGACAGACACACGTTACATAACAAAAAACACATATTATGCATATTCTTATAACTGTATAATACAAATGAATATATGAAATAAAAAAAAGTATATATATATATATATATATATATAGGTATATTTATATATATTATATATATATATATATATATATATAAGTGTACGTATGTAAAAAGTGCTGATTTTTTTTAGTTTCTTTTTTTTTTTCTTTTCGTAAGTCTAAGAAAATTTTTCTATATAATGCTGACTTCGTATGTAAGTGAGTTTTGCACAAAAAACTTATAACGCTTGCAATGTGTATTGCACATGTCACAAATGTTTTAAATAAGCAGAAAAATCTATATATATATACACACACACACACACACACACAAGTTATGTTTAAGCCAGAGTTTCGCAATCAGAAAAATTTATCATTTTTTATTGCTCTTATTCTTCCCTTGCTTACTCTTCCAATCTAAATAAATCGTAGGGTCATCCATTCTACGATTCCGAAATTAAACATAAATAAAACACACTTTCGATTAAGATTTGAATTCAATTTTTTTGTCAATATATTGTTTGAATCGCACCATTCCTTATGGGATGTAATGCATGCGTAATGCGCATAGCGTGCAGAAATTCCTTAAAACTCATTACGAAAACAGTGAATCTCCTGTTCATGCATGTTTTGTGCATGTGAGATGATGCTCATATTTGGTTAAATGACTTCGTAAATAAGGATTACGGCTCCTTTTAAGGGACTTTCACGTGTATAAAAATAGCTGAAAATGTCATTTGCGAACATGACGATGGCACTGCAGTTACCTTCAATGCAGAAAGCGACAAAAATATGATTACCGGTTTTTTGTGGCACGCATTAAATGATTTTGGCTTGGACGGTATATGGTTTTAACAGCATGTTGCAACATGCCATACATCTTGTGGAACAATCAATTTACTCCGAGAAAAGTTCAACGACCACGTTATCTGCAAAAATGCCTATGTGAGCTGGCCATAAACATTATGCGCTATGACTCTATTCGACTGTTTGCTTTGGGATTGTGTTGGAGCGTTAGCTTGCTCCGATAAGCCGCGAACTCTCATTGACCTTATTTTTCGAAATTATTCGTGTTTGACTTGTATTGATGAGATAAGAAAAAATTTATGTGGAAGAGTGAGAAAAATTGATTGATGCCAGGAGTGAATTTTTACAAAAGTCCAAAAGCGGCCATTTTTAGATGAGATCATTGACATGAACCAATATCTTAAATAAAGGAAAATTTCTGTTTTCATCTTACACCCATTGTGATTTAGAGTCATTTAATGCTTGCAAGAACTCAATGAACAAAATCTCTTACAGCCTTCCCGTCTCTTAAAGTGCTCAGTGAAAGAAGACTAAACAGAAAACCTCAACTTTTCAAAACAGAAATATCTACGCGAAAGTTGAAAATAGAAAATCCAGTATACGAGTATAGAAGAGTTTAATGGTTTAGTAGCGCTATTTTTATTTAATGATCTCGTGAATGCTTTCTATGGACTAGAAGTTCATCTCAACAAACACTTCGCTTTAGCGAAATAAATGAAATGCTAAACTATGTAAACTATAAAAATGCTGAAAATTTATTACGTTGCAGTTAAATAAAGGTTTTTGTCTTCCACTTCACTATTTTTGAACTGCATTAAGCCCTGCATCAACAACTGTTTAAAGTATCTTGGCATACATTGAACGAAGATTAACGTGGAAAAATCATATGATAGCTTGACTTAAAAGTCACAAGACTCTATTGGCTAATTCGTCTAGAATCTGATCTTAATCCAAGAAATAAATGCCTTTTTAGACAAGAGTATCCGCCAATCCATTCGTAGCATTCGGCATACAAGTGTGGAAAACAAAAAGTACATCTAATGTTGAAATACACCAAGAAATCCATCCAAAACTCTTCGCCCCTTTATTAACACCCAGTAGATATTTTCAACCTTAGTAATCAGGTAAATCCTTTGATAATTCCTGGTTTTGGTGGACAAGGTCTGCTCTACTGAATCTTTCTACATTTAGAAATAAATTTATTTTTTATACCCACCGCTGAGAAGGATGGGGATATACTCCGTTTTTCATATTATTTGCAAAAGCCCAAAAGGAAATCTCACGGATCCTATAATGTATTATGATTAAGCCATGTCTGTCCGTCTGCGTGTCTATGTGGTATGCGTTTTTGATACTCTTCTGGCCGGCACGCAGATTGAACATGATATTGAAAGCGGGCCAAGTTGGTCAGAGCACAAGCCCGCAATAAGGCGAACAGTGAAGTGGAGGGTAGGATGCGCTAATGCTAAGTGTGTCAATTCTAAACTAATTGCGATGGACGTCACAACGTGATTTTTAATAATACTTTTCAATGAACTCCAAAAAAAAAATATTAAAATTTAATCTCATTCACTTCTTTGTAATCATAAATAGAAGCATGGGGTGGACATGCGGAAATATAACTTTCTCACATGTCCTTCCTTCAATTATTTTAATGCATTTTCTAAAATTTTAAGCCATATGCCTGCCCGTCGTATCTGTATTGTAAGGCAATAACCACAGTCGTCTTGGCCACTTTGCCGTAACGTCTGCTTATTATCTTTTTGGATAAATTGTAAATTAAATCTAGTAGAAGAGTAAATAAAAAATAATTTTTTTTTTTTTACGATTTTGAAAGCTTAACTTTGATTATTCTGCAATCAAAATATGCCGGAGAACCGAATAATAAATAAATTGCACACACCCTGAGCTGCATTTTTGCAATTCTTACCATTAACTTATGTACGCCATCTATTTGCACGATCATCATAGATCGTGTCGTATGCATCGTATACCTTATATACAGCAAATCACAGCAAGAATTCTATCTAGAATTCTTCTAAATTTCACATATACTTGTGCAAACTGAACGAAATACATGCTAGGCATTAATTATTTGTGATTGTTCAACAAATATAATGCGAAATTTGGATCGGACCTGATCGGTTTTGTTAAGGAAAAATTCTAGACACCAACTATATAGTTTTTATGATATAACCTTAAAACTTTTATTTGGAAACAAAACAAATATTATTCGCCATAGTCTACTTGAAGCATTTTACTACTCTCTAAACTCTAACCTAATCTGAGAGGAATACGAAATATCTTGCGATTAAATACATTTGAAGTTATATTCGTAATGGAAACGGCAGGAAGCGGCACAACCATAGCTCACATAGAAAATCTGATATATCCACAGTTTTAGCTAACCTTAATTCGTAAAATATCGTCCGACCCAAACGGTTAAGCATCGCTGATTTGCGAGTTTACGCATAGATGTTTTGTAAATCCTGACGTAGATGTTTTTGAGATCTTTAAAGAGAAAACTTTATAAGAATTAATAATGAAAACTTTAAAAAAGTAAGAAACTGATAACCGTCTTCAAGTGAATTTTGTTTACTCACTCCACTTAAATCCTTATATAGAAATTTGCCAATATTTTATTAATTGTGGTTACTATTTTAATAATATTGTTGTTGTTGGACTCTTCCTAGCTTTTATTAAATGTTTGTACAAGCAAGCAACACAATGATAAATTTGCAGAAAGGTAATGGTTTTGAAATTTAACCTACGGTTACCAAAAGAAATTATGTTTGTGAAGTTCTCTTTTGCGTTTTTTAACTCTTCGTTCCTAGTTAGGAAAAAAATATGTAAAAGAAATCATTCTTAAAAGTTTCTATAAATATTTTCCATAAATTGATTTGAATCGTTGCCTACTTCAAATTGAAATGAATTGATGATAAATATAATATATGCGCCTACGGCTGCTTAGGAAGGTTGACTTTCTTAAGAATATTTGCACATAAGAGAGTTTTAACAAAAATTATCATATTTTTTGCCATAGTGCCGACATTAATTGTTTTACCGACTTTTCCCCGAGAAATAGTAAAATTTGTAAATTGTTTTCATACAACGACTTTTTCAAAATGGAATGTCATGTTGAAACGTGGACTGATGGACAAATATATTTAAATACATTCAGATCAAATGATTATGAATTGGTTAGTGTAATAAAAGTACTCAAGTACATCTGACTGCTGCGTACAGTCGAACAAACTCAATACACTTTCAACAATAGTGGTATCGATATAATAAATGATTTCTTTCTAGACAAGGTAATGTTAATGTAATAAAAAAAAGAAAAAACTCTAATATTTATGAAAGGAAATCAATTTGAACTTTGCGTAAATGATTGGATAATAAAAATACCTTCAATCTAATAATAAAAAAAAAGCAGAAGAAGGATTAATTTTAGAAGAAAATTTTTCCAACCCCAACTTACTTGCATTTTTTACCTTTTGTTTGAACAAATAACAAATGTGTTATCACTAAAAACTTTACAAAATTTGCAAAATCGAAAATTTCAACATATGTTAATGTGTACATATGGTAATGTGTGTAAATTTACCTAAAAATTGAATAAGCGGTCATTGGTTGGATGGGCTTAATACGGTTATATAACATCTTGTAACCGCTAGTCGCTCAAAGTCAATAAAGGCAGTCCGTCGTCCGCTCTACAACGTTAAACGCTTGTGAACCTGCGACTTCAAAAATACTTGAGCGACCTATATCACCAGTGTAGAAGCAATACCGTTTGAAGTAAAATATTTTAGCCTTTCCTTGCTGTGAATAGTTGGCAACCGAATTCATGTCTATTTCCCAGCGAGCTATAAAGCTAGCAAAAGTCATGCTACTCGAGAGTATTTTAATATCTGCAACGTACTCTTCAGTCATAAGCCGAGTCCGTTTTCTGATAAATCAATGAAAAGTTGAGATTACGATGGGCGTCGTTACAGTAATAAAATTTTAAATATAAAAAAAAGAAATTCTAGACGATTCTTAATACGCTGAATAAACTTGCGAAGGAAAAAGTTGCACAACTTTGAAGCAATGTTACGCGAATAAGTCAAAATCCAAATATAGTACAATTTCCTCTT
Organism: Glossina austeni; assembly: GCA_000688735.1. Classification (NCBI taxonomy): domain Eukaryota; kingdom Metazoa; phylum Arthropoda; class Insecta; order Diptera; family Glossinidae; genus Glossina; species Glossina austeni. The sequence goes on from KK502403.1 coordinate 1,265,085, forward strand.
CACAGTTTAGGCGAATGTATTCAACGCTTGGAAGACCTTGAAATTGATTTATTATACCGTTCAAAGTAAAAGCATTTTCCGTATTGACGGATCCATCCATGCGTCCCCCTGGTGGTTGTCCACGTACTCTTAATTTCTTAATTTTCAACTTAGTTCACCGTAACATCTAAGTCCACTAACAAAATCTATAGAGACTGGGATCGGCCGACTTATATGAACAGTTTATATATAAAGCACTTTTTTAAATAGTTCGTTATATGAAAATAGTTTACTATCCTTAGTATTTCTTAATAGAAATCGTACTTTGGCATACTAAATGGATGTTGAAAATTCGACTCGGATGGAAACATCACATGTTGGTCTCACTACATATTACAAAAAAGTAAACTATAATCCTTATTATTGTTGAATGAAAGGTAATTTCACATATAAACCTATTGCGCTACCAATAAACACCATGTAAATCTCATCCACAGGTTCTGTTGGAAATATCGCAATAAGACATAATTCTAAGATATTTTATGATGAAAACATGTGCTAGATAACAACTGTTTTGATAACCACAAGTGAACTTTTCTAATTGTAGACGACATCGATTTACGTTTTGGACATGCCGCCATATATTAGGATTCCCGTCACTATGAAGCCTCCTGCACCGCTTTAAGATATAATTTTCGGTATTTTATAATGAAAGCGAAGAACTAAAGAATTATATTAAAGGAATTAGTGTATAGTATTTATTAGTCGGTCTTGCCCGATTATAACCTTTAACTTGTTTTTTTTTTTTTTTTTTTTTTTTTTTATAAATTTTTGCAAAAAAAAGTTTGATTTGAAAACAAAATAAAACTTTCTGTTTTCCGGCATTTTCTATCGTTACCCTTACCAATAAAGAAAAATGTACTCTTTCGCGAATCGTACGAAACAGTTCGACTTCACAGACACTAGGCATCTGTGTGCTTTTAATCAGAATTTATTTTAGTTTAGTTTTTTTTCAAATTCAATTTAATACACCAAAATACAATTTTTCCAAGACAGACGGACATTTGTTAAGTTCATCCAGAAAACGATCCGATTATGAATCGAATATATATTAAAGTATCAGAGGTTTACCTATTTCAAGCTCTTTTCTGTACTGCACGCATTCGCGTAAACTTTATCGTAAATCATTTATAACGATTTCTTTGAGAAAAATAAAAATTAAACTGCAGTAAATTTGTCGAAAAACATCGATTCACCTTTTAATTCACTTTCCATATAAGCGCTTTAGTGAAAAACAAGTCAAAATACATGGCATGGTATAAGGCATTTATTAGTCGCACTTATTCGACTATATACAGGGTTCTAGCTTGCTTCTCTTCATTTATTTGTTCTTTCGAAAAAAGCGAATTCTTATTATTGCTAGTGAACTTTTTTATGTACATTTTGCGGTAAAAGTGGTAAAACATAATTTCTAGACACTCGAAAACCATAATTGCACTATGCTCTGCCTCAAAGTGGTTCATTTGTCAGATACACTCATTCTCGTTTACACTATATAGCTATAATAATTCATGCGTGTGTGTGTGTGTGTGTATGGCGTAAAATAAGCAGAATTATTGAATTAATCTGCCATTGCTCAGCGGTAAGAAAAACGAATAGCATTACTCAGATGTTAAGTGTAATAAACAATTGAAAACGCTAATGTTATCGCTTGAAAATGAATGTTGTATGCACTCAGCTTTTATTAAAAGAGACATTCATTTATTTGGAAAACTCGAAGGCAGTGAAACCAACAAGAATAAGAAAAAAGGCAGCAGTGTCTTACAACAATCTCATTAGATGTTTTTATCAGAATTTCTTCATCTTTATTTGTTTCATTGTTTCACTTACACTAGAAAGTATTTTATAACATAAAAACTCATGTTGTACTTGAACAACATCAACAACATTGCTACCACTCCACTACACCACATTGTTAGAGAACAAAAAAACAAAAAAACCAAAAAAAAACAAAAAAAGATTATAACATACATATACACAACTGCATATACATATGTACGTACATTATATATATATATGTGTGTGTGTGTTTATGTACATGTAAAAGTTTAACATGTAAGATTACAAGGGATTTTTCAATTACATTTTGCGGACAAGGCAGTTTTGTTATAGTAGCTGCTGCTAGTGGTTCTTATCCGTATTCTTTTTCGTTTTTTTTTTTTTGTTTTTTTTGTACTTTTTCCCTATATAATAGTTTTAGATATGAAATTTCTTTTTTTTTGTTCGTAGTTTTTCTTATTGTCTTAGTTTAGCGTTTACTTTAAGATGTTATCCATTAAAACGGATACAATAAATGCCTTTTTTATTAAAAAAAAAATAAAAATAAATAAATAAATAAATAAATAACCATCAGCTAAATAATGTTACTTAAGCTCATACGTACAATTTCATGCGAAATAAATCGTTTTCATTTTTCTATTATATCTATGCATTATATTTATATATATGTATGCATAATCAATCTTAGATTTACAGATGATATCTTTATGTCTGTCCGTTTATTTATTATTGATATTTGCAAAGTTTGATTTAAAATAAGCAGCCGGCACCTGATAGTGAATTTTTTTTTTTTTCAAGTTACTTTGTAAAGAGAAAGTCTCTAAGAGTGCACAAAATCATGCCCTTATGTAAATATTGGAAATTGTTTCATTAATTATGGGCTTGGCAATCATCATTAGTGCACTGAACTTTCAAATATTGAATCAATATATCGTAGAGAGAGTGTAGGTTAACCTTCCACAAACAAGGCATTGAATAACAACCGGTGAACAGACCGGTAAACAGACAAGTACACCAAAGCAAGTATTCAGGAAAGGCGTACAAGGTACAAGGTACAAGCTTAGTAAGCACACACCATATATATATACATATATATATATATGTACATATATATACCATAAGAAATTATTAAATAATAAGAAAATATCATCTGTTATTTATGGCCTCGTTTGAGACGTAAGTATACTAATTCTCCAGCCAATTCGGCCTGTATTCCTCTTAACCGATTTACTTTTACGTCTACAATTGATGGAAAAAACACACGTCACTGAACTCGGTTTGCTTTCATTTCGGCCACAGATGTTTGCTGAATGAGCTAAGCCCGGTATTAGTTTAACTTATGAACCAAATTGATCGATAAATCCAGATCTTGGCAAAACTGACACGAAATTTTTTTTTTTTTTTTTTTTTTGCAACACGAATTTTTAGATTTTATCAACGTTTTCTTCGTCCATTAATGAGAGGGTTCTACGAATTTCTTTGAAAATGTCACACTGCCCGCGAACCACTGCAGTCTCTTCACATGTTTTCATAGGCTTTAATTAATAACCTATGGAAAATGTCCTGGTTCTCCTGCAGCCTTGACAACAATTTGCCAGAAGAAATAATTTCTTTATGAAGAAAAACCTTATAAGAAAACTTCTTGTACCATACAACACGAATATTGTGTACCTAGTGTAGCAGACCACTTACGCTTATCACATTCACTTAAATTGTAATTTTAATATTTCATTGCGTTCCTAATTTCATTACATTGCACTTTTAATATTTATTTATTTATTTCACACAAGAAGACCCAGCTATACATTTACAACGTCAGCCGAACTATAAACATACTTATCTTAAACTTAGGAAAAGACAATTACAATAATTATGAAACTATGATTAGCTCCACAAATTTCTGAACATTGAATATCAAAAAATAATCCAAATCGATTAACTATAAAATTTTTGTTTGATGTAAACGCTTAACAAAACCTATAAATAATAAATAAATAATAATAATAAATAATATATAATATAATAATATATAATATAATAAATATATATATATATAATATAATAAATTTTGACTTATTAACCACCGAAAGACTCTCTAAATGGAAGGTCAATTTCGAATCACTAACCACACCGAAATCGCTAAAGGATGCAATGTTGTCCCGCAAATGACAATCTGAATAGTAGATAATTGCCAGATATCGGGTGTAAATTATTTAAAAATAATTTTTTTTTTCTTCAAGAGCTAAATATATTTAATTCTATAACCTCCTCGGATCTTAGTATTCTATGGCCTGTCATTCCACCCCAAAGAAAAAGAAAAAAAAAAACTGTGCCGAAAATACTTTGGCTTTTTGCTCTGCTGCAGTTGTGCAACCCCTTGAACCTTTTAATTGATAAGAATGTAGTAAACGTGTGTAACGCACGAAAAGTTTTAAGTTAGATTCAACTTTTATTATACAAATCAATTTCAAATAATTTTTTGAATCGATTCAGGTAGATTTGTCCTTCCATGAAGCCGATCTCCTGCCATCTATTATTGTATTCAAGCTAATGATAATAGTTTCCTGATGCCTTGAAAGATCTTGTTTGACCAAAGAACGCACGCTGCCGAATATGGTTTGAATTGAACCATTTTTTGGCTATTCCCCCCCTATAATAACGCCTTAATTGAAAAAAAAAAAAAAAAAAAAAAAATTTCATTCTCAATATTTCACACAAACACTAAATGAAAATTTGTTGACTGTGAATCCATATAAACGTAAGCCTTTATACAGCAACAAGGTACACACTTTATAGGTGTCATACTTATATAATGAGAATTGATCATATATAGTGATTTGGTTTATAAATTCGCTTTAGATAATTTTGATCACAAAGATCTATTTTTGAGATCTCTTCTCATATACCTTCATATAGCTTCTTATGAAAAGTGGGTGGAACACGGTATAGTTTTTGGAATTTTTATAAAGGAAAAAAATAACTTTTGTATTTTTGGGTCCTGCCGGTTCACGTTCTCGACACCCTCCCGTGTAAGACGTCTCATGAGTAGTAAGCCTTTGAGTATAGTTTTCAATACTTTATAACGGAAACCCAACGAAGAATTGCGTTCGACAAAGATGTGTATGGTATATGAGAGTCGACTTTGCCCGATCATGGAGTTTTAAGTTAATTACTACTAATTTTTTAATTACAAAAATCGTGGAGCAGTGGGAACTAACTACTAGAACAATTATGATTACATTTTCTACACTCATCCTATTAAACATAAACTTCATCGTCGTATATATGTAGACGTATGCATTGGATATACGTATTAGGACTTTTTGTTAATTTTGGCCATTTTTTCACATGAAAAAGGCATTTATTAAGAAAAATTGACTCAATATATTAATAATCAAAATATTTTCCATTACTTTGTGCGACTTTTTAGCATATTGCTGACAACATGACGATATTCGTTTGGCAGCGATCCAATCGCGCATAAATTTTTTCACTTCTACAGCATTTCGAAATTGCGTGCGAACCAAGCCATTCTGCGTCGATCGGAACAAGTGGCAATCAGAAGGCACCGTGTCTGGTGCGCACGTTGTGCGTGCCAGAATTCGCCATTCGAGCTGCAACAGTGTATCGTCGACAGCAATTACAACAAGTGACCAAAATGGCATTTTCCATCATTTCGTATGGTAGCCATTTCATCTTTGCAGCAATACATCGTCCAATTTTTTCAATTAATGTCGGTAGACATCTGGCGGTAACAGTTTCATTCGGCTTTTAGTAGTTCGTAATACACTAGACCTTGCTGATCCCTCCATGTGCACAGCAAAATGGTTTGGTCATGAATCGATTCCGCTTCGGTGTCGATATGAATGCCATAACTTTTTGCGCTCAGAATTGTCATAAATGATCTACTTTTCATCGCCAGTCACAATACGTCACGGAAAACTCTTCTTTTTTTTTGCCCGGCAAGCAAAGAAACCGCGATATTGAAACCGTTCCAAATGGGATTTTTTATCAATTCGTATGATAAGCATTTGTGCTCCTTTGGGATCCTTTCCCAATGTCTAGAAACAGTTGATTCATCAACTGCTAAACTGTTCGAAAATTCTTTAAGAGTCTGAGGTCTGGGTTTTGGCCCCATAAGCCTTGCAAGTCATAGTCTTCGGACTTCTTTACTCCTTCAGAGCGTTCTTTGTCATTGACATTAATATCACGACTTTTAAACCGTTGAAGTCAGGACTGACAACTGGGGGGTTTTAGGGGGAGTTTAGGGGGGGTTTAGGGGGCCTCAGCAGCACATTTCTTCAAATTAAATAACAAAAGTAATGAAGGGTGAAAATGCAATTTTGAGCGGCCCCATGATTACTGTCGGAGTACGCTGAGTAAATCAATAATTCTCAATGGAAGCCATTCCCTTTATGTATACAAGAGTCAAAAGAATCGGATTTAACCCTTATGTACCCTGTTATTTTGAGTTACTTTAACATATGTATCTATAGAAATCGTTGGCCAGAACTAATGGAAAATCGTAGTGCTTTCCAACCGTTAGACAGAGCAAATCTTAGAGATAATACATTACCTTGGTAGCTGTAAGAGAAGTAAAATTATTTTAAAATACATTTGAACCGAATCGTCCCATAGCCGTGAAGCTTCTACAATTTCTTAACAAGTCCGAGGAGATCCAACTTAGGAAAAAAACGTATTATTTAATTTTCTTACAAAATTTTTCGTTCAACGTCTAATTTACTTGCCATCTGCTTCACAGTAGCCCATCTTCCATATGTTGAGGCATGGTCACCAGAAGTTTCCCTCTTACGAAATCGTAATAACTAATGCATAGCAAATAGAAGACACTCGCCGGAAAGAATGTCTGGAGAATAATTTGTGGTAACTCACAACTTAGTGAGCCACGATATTATGGTACCGCACGCTTTGTATTTCACAACATTCGTCAATATCGCTTCACTTGGTCTGTATGAAACTTCGACTCTTTCAACGATCTTTTTAACCCTGGTGACCCTTTCATTTGCTTTCTAATAGACGTTCGCACGACAATAATTGGATATCAGGTCACATCTTTGCCGGCTTCCTGGAAGCATGTCTTTTTCCGCTTGTAACCTTGTGATTATAATCTAATATCGTTTAACATTTTCCGGATTTTCGTGCTTTTAAATCTGTTTTTAATTCAAAATGATTCGCGGAAAAAAATCGCTGAATAAATGAAAATTCATCGCACACCCTCGCACTCCCTTCCGTCGAATAAAAACTAAGCTTTCAATGTATTTGCAAATTGTTACACACCTTGCTGGCAATGCGATTAACGGTGACAATGCTTTTGTTGCTTCTCTACCGACACGCAAATATTTCATTTTGATATTTCGAAATGACGCGATTTGAAAATTTCGAAATAAAATGCTTACGATAAAGTCCAAGTCCAAACTTTATCGCCTACAATTCAGGCGAAGTGTATTTGAATTGCGAGACGGGCAAGCAGGAATCATGAAAAATGAAGAGAAATTATGAAACGAAGCAAATAAAATATGAGTAGTTCAAGTACTCTACCAAAGATTCATCGATGGAAAAAGCCCCGTAGCAAGTATGTGATTATAATAATAAAGTGATTTTGACTTTCACAAGTCTGTAGTATTTATTCATAGTCTCATTCATGTCAATATAATAAATTAATTTTTTTTTAATAATTTGTTGTTTATTCTCTTTTTTTGTCTTTTCTTTTTTTTTTTTGTTTTTTTTTTTTATTTTCTTTTTTGTGTTGTTATGCGTTTTTTTTTTTTTTTTCTTTTCAAGTCTCTTGTGCTTGTACTAATGTGTATAATACGTGACTTTCCATGTCTTTGGCAACATAATTCATAAAGCCGGCATTCTCTCGGCATTTACAAATATTTGTATGGCAAACAACTAATGTGTTGTCTTATCGTAATTCGGCTGCGCTACTACTACGCAGTCAAAACACGTTTCCTATGCTGCCACTTCCTTCCACGAAGAAAAGAGAAAAACTGAAAACAAATGCATACACAAATGCACAAACATACACACCCTCAGTCACCTGACATCAAAACATTTTCTACAATCCGCTTTCTATCATAAAATAAATCGCCTAACTTCGAATCTTAGATACTCATCATCTATATATATATATATATATATATATATATATATATATATTGTATATATAAGATGTAAAAGATTTTTGATATTGTGGCCATTTTAAAGATTTGATTATCAGTGAATCTCATCAGTCTTCCGATATATTATATATATATAGCAAATATTTTAATTCCTTATATATCTTGATTTTGAGAAACTTCGAAATGTTAACAATAGATGAGTCGATTAAATTGAAATTTAAAAAACTCATACTGAGGTAAGACCTATTTACTGTATGTCTTACTCAGACCTAAGACGAATATTTCCGAATATTATGGAAATAGGAAGAGAAAGTAAACTACAACTCTTTGCTGCAATTTACGAAAAAAAAATTTCATTAACATTAAGATGAATATTGAATACCCTCCGTATAAGTTCAAAATTGTTTCCTTCCTTTTAATATTGCTGAGCACATAAATCTTTCCTATGTTTCTTAACAAATTTCATTTGCATTCATTATCTCTGTAAAAAGTAGCATACCTTTTGGCTGGCCAAGATATTGATCATCATTACTATTGAGACAAAGCTAACTTTGGCTATTAAACACTTTTATATAAAAATTTTCAATTTCCATTTCAATTTTAAGATCGATAGATTTTAAATTCATTCATCATTTTGCCACTAATTCAACTGACGACGATTCATACACATTTTGTAAAATCAACGGACTACTAATAGACTGACAAATCTAATAACCCATTCCCCAGTGGTAGGCACTTGGAAATATTTTTCGTTAAATAACATAAAAGACAAGAAGACAAGTTCGAGTATACAATACACTAACTATTGGTCTGAGGAAAAGTTCTGCCGCTTCTTTATATTTATTGCAATTATAGAGGAATGCCTGTTAATCAGTTATACTAACTTATACCACGGGTCACAAATCCTACAGGTACCACCTGAAAAACATGGATATCTCGGAAACCGATTCAAGCAGATTCTGAAAGAGAAAAGAGAAGGAAATGTTCCATCATACCCTGTGCGGATGCGCAGCCATTAGCAGAATCAGATGCCAAGTGATTGGCGAATATTTCACAACACTGAACGCACCATGCCTAGGAAGCTGAGGAAATCTTTAAGAAGCCTAAAGCTCAAGAGCTACGAGGATAGGCGAGTACAATAGTTTTTTTTAGAATCGAAGTATGGATTGCCCACTAGATTACTATAGAATACAACATATCAAGATAAAGCTATCGATACTAATGATAATTTCGTCCAAGAATTGTAATCATTGCCCGAATGATCGATTTTGTTGGTATATGATATGGTTTTCAAAAACAGTGCTAATTGCCATTAACTGATTCAGGTGAACGTTTAAAGGCATTTCAGCACATGAAGATGACACGATGAGTGCAATTATTTGCAACATTTTCAAAAAATAAAAACAAACATTACGTACCGCGTTGTAACAATGGCAGGGGTTTTGTCGCTAAGCGACCGTGAAAAAGATCCATAATTGACAAAAAAACGTTTGGCACGAACTTATTTGGAATGCAATTGAAAAATTCGTTATTGCGGTGCTGACTGCTTACACATTTTGGATCAACTTTACGCGAAAATTTGATAGAAAATTAAAAAAAAAAAAAAAAAAAAAAAAAAAATAAAAAAAAAAAAAAAAAAAAAAAAAAAAAAAAAAAAAATATTTCCCGTCAAGACAATGCGTCAACTCACATTATGAATGGCCGCAACTTTCGACATATTTTAATGATATTTGGTAGCTTGACGTGTTTTGGCCCAAAGGCCGAGAACTGTTGAAAATAATTGGGATCAGAGCATCTTTTCAATCACTTCTCGTAAAAAGTCGTTACATGGATACTTGTAGCGTGGTGTAGGGTATTTAATGATGGACAGAATCCGACAAAGTCAATTGCATTAACCTAAGCAAACTAGAATAAATAAATTTACAAATAATTTAAAGTTTAGTTAAGAGCTCCTACTTTACACATTTTCTTCAGTGTTAATTTGGACCACGCCTGCTGTTTTTGCACAAAACCTTCATATGGTTCAGGTAAATGTATCTGTTAAGGTTTCCTTCCTTCCAACTTGAATTTGATATCCATTAGCTAAGCATAGGTACGTGAAGGGTTGACATTTTGTTCCTATAAACGTTTGAATTGCAGGCAAACATTCTGACAAATGGACAGTCTTCGATGCATTTAGATTATCTTAACTTATTGTGCACTTTCACGAAGACAATTAAAGATAATTCTGGAAATTAAAATTTTTCATTCACGGTTCGAATCAGAAGCGCTTTGCGCTTTCAACTTTTAAATATCTCTAAAGTATGATTGAATTAAATTTCAAAATAAAATCTGCTATTGATTATGGGTTCTTGATAAGCTTTTTCTTCTTTTTTGTGCGCGCAATTTCAAACCAGGCCTATAACTATGCTATAAATTGCCAGTCTCTGCTTCACCTTCCACGATTATGTGATTTCTTCAACGAAACGAAAGGACAGACGAAGAGCCAGCCAAGATAAAATCAAATACATTTTTGAAGAGTGTTGTCTGACATATATATTTAAATGGCAACTCTTTTACTGGTGGTGGTGGCTGGTCTATATAAAAAGCTTTCTGATGAGAAAAAATATAAAAAAATTTTTTTTTTTTTTTTTTTTTTTTTTTTTGATGACAGAACTTTTCTTCCAACTCAATTACGTAGATAGGAGATGCGAGCACGTAGGATTGTGTGTTAACGTGCCCTTTAGGTTTAACAAGAAGCGTAAAAGAAAAATGGAAGGAAAGCGAACATAAACAACCCCCTTATCCGCCTTCACTTACCTTAAGAAAATTGTTAGTTAGAGGTAAAATGTAACCTAGACACAAACAGACAAACACATATACATTCACATTGACAACATGTCAACATGTAATTATGCACACTAGCGCACAGTCATAATGGAGTACTTTGAGTTTGTGTTAAGAACATCTTTATCCCGTAATGTAGTGTTGTATACATAGATAGATATACATATGAATTTAGTATAGCAGTAGAACATACATTTTTATCTATTTTATTTGCTTTAGAATAAACACATTTAGCATGATGTGCATGTATCTGTAAAAAATACCTAAAACAAAAAAAAAAAAAAGCAAAAAAGGAGAGAGATAAAGAGAGAAAAACTAAAATAAAATACGTTATTGCTGGATATCAAAGTATTTTTACTCTGCAAATCAATTTCCGTTATTTGTTTGTTCGTATTCATGTTTGTCTTAAGCTGTCTATGATTTAACCTATACCTAGCCAACAACCTAAGTTTATGTACTTATTCTCATACATACATGTATACGTATGCATACAAACGCATATGCACATATATACACGCACACATATTGAATCTAACTCTGATTGTGTCTGGTGTTCTTCAATTTCTATTTTCTTAATGTCTTAAGGCTTTTTTATTTGTTTATTTTATTTTATTTTTTTTTTTCCTTTTTAATCTTTTCTGATTTTTTTTTTTTTTTTTATTGAAGAGTAAAATGTACATTTTGCCAAAATCATTTTGTATTTACAATCTTTCTCTGACAAAAAACAACATTGTTTGTTGTAAACTGTGTAAAAGTGTTCGCGTGTTTATGTGTATATATATATATATATATATATGGGAACTTTAGTTGCAGTTAGTTCGAAGTTTTTGTGCCAAAATGCATTCAACAAATATTTATTGTTGCCTCTCGTATGTACAGGAAGAGTGATATATATTTTTACTCTTTTCTTTTCTTTTCTTTTTATTTTTTTTTTTTTTTTGCTTTCTAAGTTAACATAAAAATTTTTTCTTTTCGGTTTTCTAAGTTTATTATTGACTCACGTACATATTACACATGTGTGTACCCGCACTACACCATACATATATATATATATACACACACACACACACAAACACAAACACAAACACATAAGCACGCGAGTACACATTCCATTTAAATTCATTGTGCTTTTATTGTAATTATTTGTTCATAAAATACGAGACATGAATCGCATCCGACATACAGCGTGTGGTTATATCTGAACGAAACTTGCATTTAATTCAGTTCAACACAGCTCTCCTTAAGTCATTGCATTAAAACAAATGCGTACAGAAAATCAATGAATCCGAATACATCGAAAAAGTTGAAATTGTCTCGCATATCTGCACCAAAGGGACTTTTTAATCATTTGCAATAAAAACCTGAATAAAAATTTTTAAATTCTTTCTTTATTTATTGGCACTACAAATTAGTTCGGCCACTTTTCTAAGAGAGAGAGAGAGAGAGAGAGAGAGAGAGAGAGGTAGAATAGTGAAAACAAAAATGTAACTTCATCACTTGAAAATACCGCCCTTAAGCGGTATGCAACTTCATAAGTTATCGCACTAAAACGTACACCACGACGTTGTGTGCAAGTTTGAGTTCTTCTTCACTTTTCCCGCTTAATTAATAGCATTTAGTGCTATTAAGTCTTTATGTGCGATGAAAGGTGGATGCGTACCGGTACCACGTTGCAGAGGAGACATACTAATAACATCGACGATATGACAGAATATCCATTGGTGGTCCATTTGCTAGACTGTCAATTCGAAAGTTGCTGCGATTCTTATGAATTAAATCATTCTGTACCACTTCAAATTGGTGTATATTGGAAAAATTAGACCTTGTGGTGTATAAGGACTTGCTTTTCACGAGAGATTTTATTGTGGCGCTGGCCGAACGTATAAGCTTATGTTATGCAATCCAAACTTACTGTAATAAACTTAAGTATCTCATACACAACTTATGGCGCAAGAATATATTAAACTTGTGCGGATATATGCAATGCCCAGAAGGCCTTGAGATGCATCACTGATGGATTCAGAATCACTTTCTGTATCGATTTAAGCTTATCTGTCCCTCTGTCCATATGTATGTCTTGTTTCCTTGTGGTCAACCGACGGCTCGCAAAGAGAAGTTATCTTCATTTTGTTGATTTTCAAAAGCGCGCCTTAAAGATCTCGCAAAAACACGAAATATTTTCTTATAGATGGAACTGGGGTCACGCAACTTTCGGAATACTAAGTCTATCAAACCAAGGTGATATTTCAAATTTAATAATAGTAAAAAAAACATTGCGAAATATATTTGTTCAACCGAAAGCAACTACGTTTCGAATTTCAATGTGAATTTCAATTCACGAAAAATTCTCTACGCAACCGAGTTTCGAAACCACATCGCATGTAACGCTGAAATTTTATTGGGCTTGTATACGGGCCTGAATTTGGTTTGATGAACACTGAGCGGACGTATATATGTACACACATATATATATATATATATATATATATATATGAATATGTATACGTATATGTGTATGTGAACTTATATGTCTATACTTATACGTAGGTATATGTCTGTATATATATAGGCGTAAGTGCAAAACTTCTTGCACCTATAAGTCTTCACAGTAAAATTAATGACGTCAGCCAATGAACAGCCAACTCCGCATTCAAGTTACAAAGTGGGTGTCGTGCCCTTTCGACTAATGATTAGTGGAATCCACTATTAACAAACACATTTATTTATTCGATATAGACGCAGACAACATATCACTCAATAACTACGCATGATGACATGGTCGGATGATTATTGACGAATCCATATAATTTTCAGGTAATACCAAAATTTCATAACATTCCGAATATTAATTTACAAGTTATCCGCCCGAGTGGCCGAGTAGGCAAGAATCTCGACTAGCAATTCAATGGACGTGAATTCAAAGCTCAAGTGCGATCGAGTTTTTAAGACATGTTACAGAAATTGGGCTCACGAAATGGATAACGCTATATATACAAATATATGCATATATACATATATATAAACATACATATATATATATATATATATATATATAAACATTGACTACAACAGGTATCGAAATGGAGTTAAGTAAGTTTGCCTTATTTTTTAAACTAAAAGTAAGTTCTCGTTGCAATTCGAAGAGCAACTATGTGAAGCAAGAACAGACTGATGCTTTTATTCTACAAAATAAATAATATATCCGCCTGAATGGTCGTGGGTTCAAATCTCAAGTGCGGTAGAGTTTTTAATATTAATAATAATAATAATAATAACAATAATAATAATATTAATAAAAATAAAAGCCGAAAGCCTTCGATTCTAAGACTGCTTTAAGACTTTAGTCCAGTTTAGAGTTTATTCTCTGGCTAAATTTATAATAGCAATAATAATAAAATCTACAAGTTACATTTGTTTTAGTCAATAGTTACCTATGTATGTGCGTGTGTGTATGTGATTAAAATCTTTAGCATCCTATGCTTTTATTTACGCCCATAAAAAAAGGAACGGGATAAAATTTTGTCTTTGACCTTTTAGTTCACTCAAATGTAACGTCTACCAGAATTAATTATGAACTAACACACTTACATTGTCGACTTCGATTCTCGAAGTCCTTGCATTTGATACCCATATCGATGGTATTATTGAGAAAAAATTTATCCACCACGCCCTAATATCCATCATAGCTATTTTAAATTTAACGCAGTGTAAAAAGTAGTTTTAAACATTTTAATCTAATTAATACACCAATTTAATTATACCGCAACATATTTATTTTAATTAATTTTTATAATCTAATTTTTATTATCAACATAAACATTTAAATAATTTTTGCTAGCATAAGCGTTCATGTAATTTTTATTATAATAAGCATTTCTTTCCTTTAGTTAGACCTAACCTCAATTATTAGTAACGTAAGCATTATTTGTAATTATATTTTAGTACATAAGATACACTTTCGACATAAGATAAAATCGATAAGATAGAAATAATGATTGCATTCTATTGAATAAATTTTAATAATAATTGATTCGAACACAAATGAATCACAAAATTGTCTTTAATGCCCTTAGGAATCACTTTATCAAACTAAAAGGGCCAGCCGAGATCGCAAGATTGCATAATGAAGGTCCGAAAATTAAAAATTATTTTATGATTTTTTGATGTGATGCCCCTTGCGTTTTATCCATAACTTTATCCATAATTTTGTTTTCCTTCTATAACATTGCGGTCCGCCTAACCACATCGATCGTATTTAAAGCATAACATCCTTCGATCTTGTTTACCTTATGATTAATAAACATAAGACCTTAAAAAAAGTGAAATTATGGAAATTTAATAACATATAACTTTGTGTGGGCATGGCTGATTTTTTTTCATTTTTCCAGATAAATAGCAAAGTTTTCCATAAAATAAATGAAAAGAAAATTTCAACCTTCTAACTGTCATAGCTTGTGTGTGGATAGTCCAAAGGCAAGTGTGGCTCCGGCTGCGTACAGTATGAGATCACCCAAAGCTGTATAGCTTGGTGTAAGTTCTGGTTTGAACGAGAAGCCAAGAAGTTAAAGGGTGTCCACGGGGGTCAGGTTGCCCAAAAGTTGGATTGCTCCGGCAGGAAGATGCACACTACCCATCGCAATGCCAGAGAATGCCTTCTTGCCTGACTGCTAGGTACGAGGAGGAGGAGGTTCGAGGAGTATTCGTGGTGGCTGTGGTTACCCCAAAGTTTTCGCGAGGAGCTTTTGAAGAGGTGGTTAGGTAGGCCAGGTGCAGACGTAAAACACACACAGCCATGTGTCATAGTTTGTGAGTAATGAGCAAACACAGACGAATTTTTGCTGAGAGAAACGGAATTGGATTCGCTTTACGCTATGGTGCGGACCGCTTTGGCCCATATTCAATATCATGTTAAACTTGCGTGTAGGGATTTCCAATGGGTCTAAGAAATTTGAAATATATTCACATTTGCGACCAGGAGGGTGTCGACAGCTCACACTACACATCCGGACACATGTACAGACATGGCTTAATCGATAAAGAATTTTGCGTCTTTGAAGCTCCCGTTTGGGTGTTGCAAACATTATGATAAAATGAATACACCCCTCATCCTTCGTAAAAGATTCTCGATTCTCGACACAACTAACTTTAAGCTCTAACTAAATCATAATTGACTTGATTTTCAAGAGTTTTTTTTCTCTTCAATCGAGAATCTTTTTTGTTACATGCTTGTTATGCGTTCGTTATGTGTACTTCATAAGATGATAACATAAAATCCAAAGTATTTTCGATAGTAATTTGATGATTGTGTTATGTTGATATAAAATTTTTTCCAAATAATGAGTTTTTTCCACTAGAGAAACCGATACATAAACAACTAGATATAGATATGAAAATGTAAATATTGCACAGATGTGCAATTTTATATATATATATATATATATATGTACATATATGAAAAGTTATTTATATGGATACACACAAGAATACCTATAAAAGTTAAAGTTCAATAAATGTTATAAAAGCTCAAAGAGCACTACAAAAAAGTAACCTCAGGGCCATAACGTACACCTATATAAATACGCGCAAGCAAGGATATCAAGATGATTGGGATGGGAAACATCTCTTGCCGTCTATAAACAGTGGTTGAGCAAATTGTTGTTATGCATAAAATAAAAATGATGATAGAAAGTTTAAGCCAATAGCGAATAATGATCGTAACCTAAGCAAGTTGCCACTTGTTTCATTAATAGAATACAAGTCTACATCTGCCATCATAAATGTATATCTAAAGTGAATATATGTATGTACATATGCATACATATGCATATGTATGCATATTAAAAAAAAATGTTTTTCTTTTTTTTTTTTTTTTGTATTTGCAATCTCTTACCATTCATCGCTTGCTTTCACTCTACGTGTATCGATATTAAATATTGTGTGTGCTTTTATTCAATAGTTCTACGCATACAAAACATATACGTACTGT
This sequence comes from Glossina austeni, assembly GCA_000688735.1. NCBI lineage: Eukaryota > Metazoa > Arthropoda > Insecta > Diptera > Glossinidae > Glossina > Glossina austeni. Next base: position 1,281,858 of record KK502403.1, read on the forward strand.
ATATGCAATATGTGTTTATGCTATACAAACCCATGACCAATTACAACAAAATTTTACAACTACCCGTACGTATATTTGCATAAATGTATTAATTGTTAGTAAACCACATCAAAACATCATTTCATTGAAAAATGTTTCTGTTACACAGCAGCAGCACAGATACTAAGGATCATGATGTTATAAAATACCCTCACACACGTTTATAGTTATTCACAATTATGTGCCAACATGTCTGTCTGTCTGTCTGTCTGTCTGATGTTATGTGTAATGGTGCAAATAATTGCTTCATCATTGATTTACAAAACACTCTCTCGCAACAAGTCCTCTCCACAAACTTTAAACATCATTCACTTTTACTGCAACTTTGATGGAATCTCATATGTACAAATATATCAGAACTTACGACAAACTATACCAATAAATTGATGTTCGAAATATATATATATATATATATATATATATATACAGGGTATCCCAAAATCACATGCACTGTACATATGTGACTGTGTGCTGCAATTTCGATTATTATTTGAAGCCCTTTTGGAAACATTCATTTGACATATGAGGATGTATGGATAACTCCTCCTACACCTCAATTTCTATTGATGTTATTCGCACTTATTTTTCCGAATTAAGCCAAAGCGAAATGTATTGCAGACTTAAAGAGAAAAAAGGAGTAGGGAAACGATATTTAATGAGAAAGTTTTTCACAAGAATTTTATATAAGTAAACATAACCTCAACATTTCAAATTTTTAAAAAAAGTGTGAAATAGCAAAAAAAGCTTAATTTTCATTAAGGTCTTACGCAAGTCATGGAGGGAATAGACGAGGGTATATTGTTAATCGATAAATCGTATAAAACGTATTCTAATCTCTGAGGAATTGAAAAACAAAAAACGAAAACTTTTAGTCCGTTCAATAGATGTGAACTTTCATTCTTTTGACTTATGCCAGTAGTTACTATGAATGATCGAATAATTATCTCGATTGAAATAAAACACATTTCATTCGATTATTATGTTACAGTATACACACACTCCAATCACTGTCTGAAAAACTAACATTTCTAGTGATTCTTTATAGAGTATATTTACAAAACATATGACAAAGCTATCTAAAAACGGAAGTATTTCATATATTGAAACCTGAAAAGGATAGATACATAACTACGCATATCATTATATATGGATGCCTATATCTCATATCTCCCCGTAAATATATTTTATATACATGTACGGATCACTTGAAATCTCTATACATTTTCTTTTCACACCCTGTGAGTATATATATGTATATATATATATATATATATATAGATTTATATATACATTGGTTGTGCTCAAACACGGACATAAATGCTGGCAAAACCGACTTCTATATACTGCCTGTATATATGCAAAACACAAATTTTCAATTAAATAAATATCTGCTGCTGTGTTACACGTATCGCATCAAATAAAACACATTAACAACTCAATATAATGTTTACACTTTCGAAATAAAGAATATCGTATATAATTATTTGTACATCTATTTTTGTTTTAGAAGAACGCAGCTACAGATTTATTTCAATAACTTGTTAGAAAATACTAAACGAAAAAAACAACAAAAACCAAGAATTGACCTAAACTGAAACTTTTCACACCTATTAACCCCTAATAAATATATTTTTTCTTTTGGTAATTATTTAAGCAAACCTTAAAGCCCTAACATAACTGGACTATTGAATAATAAATTTAACGAAATGTAAAAAAATAAAATTTTAATAACTCACCCAACGCTCTCACCATACTCTCTTACATAAAACTTGAAAGCCTTTATTGCATAATAGTTTCAAGGCAAAGATATGAGAAGATCACGCTACTTAAGCGACATATTCCTGCCATGCATTGCAATCGAATTCGGGAAAGAAGACACAAAAAATATATACTGAAATATTTCATTTCCCAAAGCAATACTTTATAAAGGATCCGATTCATAGGCGTATGTATGTGTGCGTTATTTTCACTTGTGCCCAAAACTTGAACTGATTTTATTAATCTTCACTTGTTTTTGTCGATTTCGCTGAGGCGACTTAGAGGCATACTTAAGGATTAATTAATTTTAATCATAAAATATTAAAAATTAGATCGCAACTGAAAGTTTCAGTTTTTATCAAAACCCTAAAACGGAGTAGTATTCAAAACATACACCCATTTGGTTCCAAATGACACGATTAAGTTTAAGTAACTTTTACTGATCAATTTTCACCGTGAATTTATGAAAACTAAATCCTTTTGACAAATACAGCCTAAAATTTTCATAGGAACGAGGATATGACAGATAGCTCAACCACTTATCCTCTCCGATACAAATTTTGCAAATAAATTCAATAGGCGGAAATACTGTTAGTCAGCCAGTTTTGTGGGGAAGTTGTGCAAAATTGCAATGTTTTTCATAAAACGACTTTTTTCTAAATAAGGCGATAGATATGTGGTAACAAAAGTAGGCCGATACGTTCTTGGATCAAAATCTGTGAATGCACCGTGAATTTCGACAAAATATCTCAGAAATTGTGACCTGTATGTTAAACACAAGAATAAATGAGCAGACATCAGGCGGACAGACGGACTGACAACTTCCAATCAATTCAAAAAAAATTTCTGAATCGTTCGGTATAATTCAAAATGTCCTTCATATACATTTGAACAAACTTAACATATGCACATGCACCGTAAACTCAATTCGTAAGCACAATTCATCCACATATACGTCCAACATTAGTATCAAAAAAAAAAAATAAAAGCAAGAAAATTATATTCGGATCGAATGACCGAATCCTTATTAAAATTAACAGAGACAAAAAATATGTATACATATATATAAATATATAACCACTGATGTGGATCACACATCATAACATAAATAAAATTCTAACATAAATTTGTATATAATATGGACAAGGGTTTCAAAGAGTTATTCGATGAGGTCGTAAAATATTTGTACACGAAGCGAACAATAAATGAACGAATTAAAATATTTAAGACTCGAAGGTAATTGTTACTATATCTTCCTTTCAATATCGATTCGAATTTCATTTAAGAATTCTCCTCCTGCACTACAGGCACTCCTCCTCAAAAGACTAATTGGCTGTGGAGTATTTGGAAAGTGTTACACAACTTTTGATATGAATGAGGGCTTTCGTCGTTATGAAAACTCAAAGAAAAAGCGTGCTCGTGTGCAAAGACAAGTCTCGCCCTATTATACTCAAAACTCTAAGATATAAGGGTTTAAAACGATAAAACGATGAAGTATCGGCGAAAAGCCATCAAATACCCAGAAAAAAATGGTTTCTTACATGCTTAGCGGAGTTTTACCCCCCAACCGATTTCAAGGATCGTTGTTTAAGATTTTGAGAAGCAAATCTCTTGTCATTTCATCGACTGCGGATGGAAGTGTACGATCCGTATCATTCGCCGTAATATGTCGCTAAAGGAATTGTTTTCTTCATCTGTTTCAAATTCGCGAGGAAGCACTCCAATCGACCCCACCAGTCAACGGTACAGTCACGGCCACAACCACGTAATATTTCCGGCGCCGTACATCCCGGCGTACCACAAAAAGCATATGCTCGATGCTCGGACTGGGATGCCGATCTCTTTGACAAACCCTTCGAATCCTGTCGAAAGAATCTGCCCTTCCTTTTCCAATTTTAAGTCGCGATAAATTACGCCCATTTCGGGCAGATGCTTTACGACCAATACCAATACCAATTCTGCGATATAAATTTTAACCCTTTTCCTGTCAGAATTGTCCCTCTTTACCAACAAATCACCGCAGCTACAAATACCAAATACTTGCTTAAGATTAAATAAAATCTCGAGTCCGTTTGGGAGGCCTCGTGCAAGCCTCCCACGAGGAATGGAAGTTTTTCTATACTTGTTTTTTTTTTTTTTCTCATTCCAAAGGACAAGCGAAACATGGAAACCTGCATAAGACAAAAGAAGAAGAACTTTATAGACAATGTAAGTAATTTTTTTTTTTTTAAGATTTCAATTTTCGAGGTTGTTGGAGGTCTCAAGCTCATCCAGTTTGTTTCAAAATTTTAACTGAGATATCACAGTTTTTGCTATTATAAGCGAATGAATAGAAAAATATAGAATGGCACGATCCGATCCCATGCATCACATCATCATATCATAAAAATCCAGATACTTGTCTTCTTTGATTTGTTCTTCATACGGTGGATAGTGACTGGTGACTGGGAAAAGTATCCAATACATAAAATAAATATATTTTTGCTCAAGCACTACAAGCAATGAAATGTATGTAAAAAACAACTTACACGGTCATCGTGTTTCGTGTTGTATACGAGTACATTCGCTTATACCGTTTAACTTCAATCAGTTTATAATGCGTCTGTCAAGCGGTCAAGAGAGATTGACGCATATGAATAATCGATGAAATAATTCAGGAAAACCTCAACAACAACAGAAACCAGTTATTGATTATCGTACAGTCGCTGATAAATATCAAATTTCAAAAATGGACGCACTGTTAGATAAATTAGGAAAGGCGGACGTGGCTAAGGGATTACATCAAATTTCTCTGAGACCGAAAGATAAGGAAAAACCTGCAAAATTTATTCGCATCCACTTCGTTCACACTCCAGACCCTACGACAGGCGCAACTGGAAATTCAGCTTGATAAGTAGGATTTGCTCAAAATGGAAACAGCTTTTAGTGGCTGTTGACGAATTATTCAGAAAAAGACACCAGTCCCTGGCCTCAATCATAGGACATTGTAATGGTACGCTTAGAGCGAATAGAATGTTTTTAGTGGTTTTTAAAGAATTTTTTTTTTTTTTTTTTTTTTTTTTTTGTTGAGTAAAGTTGGACTAAGCCAATAAATTTGTGGCTTATATGTCGGAAGTGCAATACTTTACTGTTTAAAGAATTATTTTTCAATGATCGCACCATTTCATTCAAACCGTTCCCCCTGGAGCATGCTTTCGAGATGTGCAAACAAATAATAGAATCGGTGAGGTTGTAATCCGAAGAATGCGGTCGACGTGGCAACAACTCGAACCTTAATTCAGGCATATTTCGCTTTGTAGCTATCGTTTTGTGACACAATGTTTTTTTTCTTCTTCATGTTATCGACAATCATTTTTAGAATTTTTTTTTCTTTTTGTATTTTCACCTCTTTTTGACGTCCAGCGCGTTCACCTCATTTAAAAGCAGCGAACCATCGCCAAGTGTTGTTATCGTTCTTCGTATCTATTTCCAAATGATAATAATAACGATAGTTTTGCTATACCGCTTGCTGGCCACTACAAATCTATTTGACTTTATTTAATATGCAACGAAACGGACCGTCATTCACTTTTGGAAGCATATCTTAAAATTTAATGAGTTTTTCTCTCCTCGTGAGCACAAAAACAATTACATTTCTATCCACTACTTAGCATAGTTTTAAAAAATGGTACTTAAGATGTTAATTGCGATCTTAAGTTTTTTTTTTTTTTTTTTATCTCCATTTTTTTTACATCACTGTTAAAAGCAGTTATAATAAATTCGTCAAGCCATACGAGACCATAACTAACTACTTTTGCGAAATCAATGTAAGCTTCCCCTCGCTCACGCGGTTTAATAATCTTTCCTATGAGACGATAATCTGTCCATCTCTCCATTCGGATTTAACCCATTCGGAAGGTCTGAAAAAGGCTGAAAATAGTGTACCGTAACTAAATGAACGACTTGATAAACATGAAACGATAATTAAAAAAGAATCCAATAAAGATAACGATTATTAGCTGTGGACAAGACATCGTAATCATCGCAAATTGAACCTTGGACCGTAAACATGCACAAAAAGCATAAAACTGTAAACACTGTTGCAAATTCCATAATTCCATATATTATTTCATAGATATGGAAATTCTTCGTGAGAAGACGTCCGTCTATCCGGTCGCTTGGCCGCTTGTTATTGAAAGTTTTACAGATAAAAAAGTTGAAATAAAGGATATATTTTATTAAAGTTGATGTCGACCGATTTATAATAGTTGGAAAAGCCATTTTGTCAAATTTGTTCCAATGATTATTACAGTCGTGAGCATTTTTAAATTCATTTGCAAGCGAAATGCTTTCACTGTGTTTTGTCGCGTAGACTATAGGAATACACCGAAGATAGCTCAGATCTGAAGTGCATTATATTTCCCATTTTGTTTTTAATTTCATTTTCCCGATTAAATGTGGAAATGGAACTGATATTCTCGCAAACAGCTCAACGAAAGTTGGGAAAGACAAGCAACTTAAACACAACTGTAATCTATGTACGGAGTATTAAGAGATGACACTATGAACCTCTTTTAAATACCTATTACAGTCGTAGGAAAAGATTTTAGCAGAATTGTTATCAAAACATTTCTGCAGAAAGTGCGATTTTCGTTCGGTGACCTTAGATGACAAGTGTTTAAAATTCGACTTGCAGCGACTGAAAATCTTTCGCTTATCTCTAACTAAAAAAATTAAGAAAATTGTAATGTTTCAACTGCTTGACAGCATACATATATAAAACACTATCTAATAATAAAATAAAACTCTCTGCACTCTTAGAAGAAGTGCAAACACTGACGATATTATTAAAAATGCATCGTTTTTTTTTTGTTTTTTTTGTTTTTTTTGTTTTCTTTATTTCTTTTTAAATTTAAATTTGGCAAATGTGTAAATGTTTTTTATATCAAGCTGATATAACTATTATTTCTATTCCAGTTCGAGTTGTTTTTTTTTTTTTTTTTTCTTTTCTTTTCTCATTCATCACTTCCGCTTCCGATCTCTTAAACTCTGGGCAATTTCGTTTTACATGCCGTAACTATTTATATGAATTTATAAATTTGTATATAAATATGTGCTAGGTGTGTGTGTGTGTGTGTGTTCGTGTGTTTGCATGATAAACATCTCCTTCAAGCTGTTTTGAAAGTGTTTCTGAACGCACAACAACAGTAACAAAACCAAACCACATAAATGCTTTATGCGTGTAAAAGAGTTTACAGAACATTTTCATTTTAAACAAATCTGTTAAGTGGACTTGGGGTATATGGGTATATATATATATATATATATATATATATATATATATATGCATAAGTTGGTATATCTTTACAGGCATAAATTTTATTGTCTTTGTGCAACCATATATGTTACCACAAGTATGTAACTTACATCCGGCCCTGAGCTTTTTTGTTTCGGCTACACACAAAAGAGATAATTGTTTTTATATATTTTACCACCGGGATTACTCCCGTACAAAGTACAATGAAATAGTTTTTAACTTTTGTATAGAAGAGAACCTAAAATGTTTGCCCTAAGACAAAATTCAAAAGTCAAAAAGTTTCATTTTATAAACACATTTTGCAAATTTGAAAAAGAGCTAACTTTTCATGTACACTTAAGACTACGAGAGTCACTCACTCATCTACCACATTAATGGACCTGTGAACAATTCGACGATGATCATCGTCGATGCTAACATCTTATCTTACATATAAGCATAAATCCCAACAAAAATATCAGGATGAATGGATTTATTATTAACGCAATTTCCAAAAAAAAAAAAAAAAAAAAAAAAATTCATTTCTTTGCTCACATGCCCACAAACGGAGACAACAATCAATTATTGTAATATTTTTTTTCATAAGCAGGATAATGAATTCATGGTGACGGTTACCCTTAACAGCTTTTACTTAACTTCAGTATAAAAGCCACAAGACTTGACAATGCACCGCAGTAGCTCACTTCTTGTTGTGATGAAAGATTTTCTAAAAAAGAGATTAGAGATAATTTAATACAATTTTCTATCCTCGCTTCCTTTCGTTATATAGACCCGATCACCCGTTCGCATCACTTTACCATCCACCATAAATAAATGACGATGCATTTAATTTCCATTACCACGCAGGGGCCTTTTTCCCAAATAAATAGCTTTAGAGTTGCCGCGCTTTTCTAGAACTAAATCTATTAGCGATAACACTTTTTAAAAATGACAGCTAACTCGTAACACTTTTGAAAAGTGCGTGCAGTCCATGCATAATAAAAAAAACATTGTAGCACTTGTGAACTCATTCGTGGCCTATCTAACACCTCAAATATTTAACGTTGCAGGGTGAAGTACAAGCGCAATACTTGTTGAACCAGTAAAAACTGATGCAACAAATTAATTGAAGTCCGTTGCGTTTCCAAATTCGGATGAGTAGACGAGCGGGTAAGAATTGCGGCCACAAAGTCAAAATCCGCGAGTTCCAATCTCAGTGCAGTAAAGTTTACTTTGGTCGTAACGACAACAGGGTGTGCTTATAACGATTATCGATTGGAGGCACACTCACTAGGTTGCGGCCTCCTCGCTTCTGACCGTCGCTCTGTTACGCGACTAGAGGACATCCCCTGGGTGATTGGTCTCATTAAAAAGAAAAAAAAAATTTCTCTAAATGATTTTGACGCTATAGTGCAAACCAGACAAAATGTCCCGGCTAAACAATTTCCTTTTACTAAACCCCAGACGCTCTAGTTATGATGGCCAGTAAAAAATTGTCCAAAAAATGTACGTATTTATCCAACAAAAACTAGAAATTCTACCCTGTAGAATGAGGTAATTAGTACTCTCCTCTCGACCAGAGTTGAAATAACAGACACCGTTATCCGGAATGTGAGATTTTCGACCAATACTCCAATAAAGTGGATTTCCTGCTAGCATTCTTTTACTTTACTTTACTTTACTTTTTAGTTATTATCAGAAAAACTAAATTAACACGCCTACCAGGACGCCATGCAGGACCTTAACGAATTTCAAATCGTTCCAAGGATATTTGCTATCCTTAGGAATATTGAAAATATAATAAGAAAAAAACATCATCAGTTGGGACAAGTTAGCTAAGCAAGGAGCCTGTTTGCGGTTCTCGTAAAGTCAAATGACTAAAGGAGTTAGCTGTGGGTTATGGATTCACTATGATGCGAGGAAAGCGTCCAGTTGTCGGTAAAATATGCATTTTTCTCACTAGTAAAATAAAAAAATCCTTCGCTTTCAAGTAACATATTGACATTACGATCCGTTATACTCGATATCGAGACCCATGAACCGATGGTAAAATTTTTACATATTTTTGTTCAAATCGTTTCATGTTTTAATTATCGTAAGCCTATTAATGTGTCTATCGATATAATAGTTGCACCCAAGCTACGATCCTCAAATCTCTACATGCGACACAAAGATGACTCAAAAAAACCTAAGAAAAGAACACTGCCCTGCTCTTAAATTAAATGGCGTAACAATTCCTTTATCCGACAATGTGAAATACCTCGGCCTCTACACGGGAAATATGAAAACGCAGACAATGCACCGACCTTTAGGACGAAAATACAAAACCCAAGTTTAGCTTGAAGAGCAAAATTTTACTCTGCAAAACCATTCCAAAAGCCAGTATGGACGTACGCGATGTAGCTATGGTGGACACTAACGCAGAGATATCAATCTAAAATCTTGAAATTGAATACAAATTCTCCTTAGCTTGTAAGCGATGACATTTTACATACCGATCGTGATATCTCGAAAGTTAGGGATGAAATAAATCGCTATCGAAGTAGTTACTTAAGCAGATTAAACTTGTGCCCTAATGCTTTAGCTATAAACTTATTAGATGAGAGCTACCAATTAAGAAGACACCGCGTGTATTAAATCTGATCTTTATATAGACACATTACCCATACTCGCAATGTTTAATCAAAATCGAAAGTCAAAAATCAAATACATATATCTAATTCTCTTTTTACACGAATTTGATTTAACACGAGTTGAAAAGAAAAAAATTCTCTTTTTACACGAATTGTTTTGTTTTAACACGATTTTCAATATTCTATGAATTTTTATTATAAATTTTTTTAATGCATTTTTTTAATGATTTTTTTTTTTTTGTGTTTCTATGAATTTTTTTCATTCTCGAATTGTTTTGTTTTAACACGATTTTCAATATTCTATGAAATTTTATTATAAATTTTTTTAATGATTTTTTTTTTTTTTTGTGTTTCTATGAATTTTTTTCATTCTCACACCACACGTATATGCATAGCAACTTCGTGTTATATTTTTTACAATTCATTTACATTATGTCGATTATATGCCTCTATGAGTGGACTTCCCGGGTGACGCATAGAATAAAGATGGAATGCATTTTTTACTTAACTTATTTTGATTTTTCAGAGTACACTTTACTTTTTTTAATATATTTTATTAATAATTGATTTTCAAAACTTTTGATTAGCTAAAAATGGGAAACACAATTATACAAAATGATGAAATTCGATAATTTTGACCGTCGTCTACATAAAACAACATTTTTCGATTTAATGTTATTGATTTATTCAGTCTACGCCGATGCTCATCATGTATTACTCAAAATTCTTCTTCTTCTAAATTCATTAGTTGTGTTGTTTATTTGAAAGAAATCTGCCGCCGAAGCCCACCAAACATGTTCAGCGGCGTCTAGTGATGCTGCTTCATCATATTCCAATTGTCGATTTTGGATTCAAGATTTTAAAAATGGCGACACGAATCGCCTGAAAATGCCATTTTTGGCCACTCGTTGTGAGAGTTATCAAGCACACAATGTTGCAGGTCGAAGGGGCTGGGTTCCGCCACATCCAGCGTACTCAACAGACATGGCGCCTCCTGATTACCACCTGTTCAGATCGGTGCAGCATGACTTGGCTGGCCCGCGGGTCCGCAAAGTTCAAGAAGTGCGAAAATGGGTCGGTGGGTACATCGTTGCCAAACCAATATAAGTTCTTTCGACATGATATCGCCTGGTCATGTGCCAAAAATATTGTAAAATGTTGCAGAAAATGATGGAAACTATTTTGATTAACCGTTTGAGTACCAAGCAGCGCGATCGCGCTTTTCAGATTTCATTTCGAGAAAACCCAGACAGTTTTGAAAAAGAACTGTCGAAGAATCCCAAGCAGCGCTATCGCGCTGTTTAGATTTTATGTCAAAACTGTCTAGGTTTTCTCGATCGCGCTGTTTGGGATTCTTCGGCAGTGTTTTTTGAAAACCGTCTGGGATTCTTCGGCAGTGTTTTTTCAAAACCGTCTGGGACTCAAACGGTTAATAAATATTGTACTAATCTCCCAAAATAAACGCTTTTTTTTAACCAACAAACAAGTGATCAACATTTTTGCAAACACCTAATAAAATGTGTGAGCACGGAATAAATGCTTAAGCGAACTCTAACAAGAAGTTTTTATTATTTTTTAGTTCTATCGTGTAAAAAGAGGTTTAGATGTATATGTTGTTAAATTCGCTGTTATCCACCTATTTATTATGTTATATCATTTCTTTCCTTCTTCAGTTAGTTGTCAATTCACTTACTGAATGCGTAATTGTAAAAAAGATTGCAAATAAAGACAATGCGGAAAAAAAAATCTACCCGCATGGATAGCATGGATTGAGCAAACAATCGCGACTAACAATTCAAAGTTTCCAATACAGGCAAACATGTGATCTAAGTTATCGAGCGGCCTTTAAATCCATACTTTGTGGAATTTATTAACAAAATATATAGACAGACAACAAATAAAATAAAAACAATTAAGAAGATTATGTTAGGTCGTGACCGAATCCTTAATACTACCCATCATAATTTTTTTCAATTTTCAGAAAAAAAAGTGGAATGTGCTGTACTTTATGAGTAACAAGAAGAAACACGGAAAGTAAAGGTGTTTACAGTTTTTATTATGTAGGTGTGTGGTGAGCGTATTATAGGCCGGTTCTATGAAAATTTTTAGTCCTTTTCAAACTCTCTTGGAAGTTTGCAGGCGACATCTTCATTTTTGCGAACACGAGAATGTTTACCACAGATATTACATGGTAGTGCAGACGGAGAGGTGGACAGATGAACGAACGGACTTGTGAATGTATATTTCGAGCTTGAGACTGGCCAAGAATTTATATTATATTTAGATATTACGGGGTTTTTGTAGCTTGTTTCTGCGCTTTATAAAGGTGTTACAAAACAAATTAAATTTTAAAATATTATAACGTTAGGTGGGCGTGGTCAATTATTTTTAGTTTTACACAAGTACTAGAACATCGCCAATAGAATATACGTTCGAATTTTTGTGGATTTATCTGTTGCAGCCAGTGGTGTTGTCGAGCCGGAACACTCCGGAACGTCGTTCCGGTACTTCCTTTTTGGACAGGAACGCATTCCGGAACTAAAAATGATTTCCGATAACGAGAATTTATAGTGAACATTAGAAGAAAAAAAATATAAAATTTTAAAAAAGTAAAGATTTTATACATAAATTTTAATGCAAGCGGACCGTACGTTACTCATCCCTGGTATAGTTTATTGCCATACCCATATGGGGGAAATTCCCCCCCCCCCCCCCCTCGTCAAATTTGGGACATGAGACCGCACCGAGCGGCCGCCTACCCAGGATCGGCCCTGTGTGTACAATTATATATACGCGTTCCGGTAAAAAAAAAAATTAGCACAACACCACTGGTTGCAGCTTATGATTAATGAGCGAAAGACCAATTTTTATTCCTTTTGAAAAACAGAGGTGTTCTCAGGTTACGTGACGGTGTGGGTGTGTCCTTTGAAACTAACCTATGCGTAAGGACTTCCAATGTTTTTACTAAATTTGAAGTCGATAGCATAATTTTTGCGGCCAGAAGAATGTTTACAACGGGGATTAAACAGACGGACAGATGGACAAACGAACAAACAGACCGACGAGTAGGAGGAACTGCTTACATCGATTCAGAATTTGATACTGATCAAGAATATATACACTTTGCGGGGTCTCTGATGCTGCCTGCTGGACATTTTGACAAGATGAACATTCCCCCAATCCTTCGATGATGGGTATAAAAAAAAAAAGAACACTTTAAACGCTGATATTCAATTGGACAAAAGAAATGCAGGAAAGGATCCCCGTAATAAAGAAAAAGCGCAATTAACTGACGCAAAACGTATTGTTTGGATTTGTTTTTGTGTTGAAATCAATATATTTTTTTTTTTTTTTAACATGAAAGCACTTTCACTTTTCGCACAAATTCGTGAAAAAATATAAAAAATCTCGCGATATATTTACTATATACAGATGTGCATACACGTTGGATATGTTAGTAGGCCGATTAAAAGCATTTCAAGCCTAGAGTTATATCCGTCACTATTACACGTCCATCACATTAATATATAAACTTAGTAAATATAACATTTGACACATGTTCGATAACATTTTCTTTCTTTTGCTATTGGCTGCGTAATTACAGACAATTCCTTGTCATTTACAAACTCAATTGGTAATGTTCGAGCAAGGACGTAGGTACCAAGTTTCAATTTTCTTTCAATTTCTAAGACCGAGTTTCATTGCTCACGTAACTGCAGGACTAGCGAATGGATTAAAGAAACGCACTGTCCCGCACAATTACCCAAAAACCGGATGTTTTTTCAAACTCGGACTCAGTGCTTGTAGGCGATTGCAAAGCACTGGTGTCCAAGATCTTTCGCGTGATGCATTCAACAAAATAAACGAAAAGTTTGTTATTAAAAACAACTAAACAATTTATGATTTTTAACAAACAAATATTTGAAAACATCTCAAAAATAATTTGAATTTTTTATTTTTAGCTTGTAATGATTTTTATTACTATAATTTGTCGTAACACTTAATTTAAATTGCGGGTACTGGAACTATAAGTTTTTTCTTTTTATTTTTAATTTTAAATGAGACGTAACTATGCTATGATTAAATGAAATGCAGGCCTAGAAGCGGCTGGCAGCTAATGACTGACTCGACAAAGAAAAACAAAAAAAAAAAAAAAAAAAGAAAACAAAAATCGAAACAATGTAATAAAGTGTTCAAGAAAAGAAGATGAATGTAATAAATTAATTTTTGTTTTCTCTCTTTGAACAGAAGCTTTTCGATACGCATTTACGCACGCAAGCGTAAGCATAACAATCGTCCCAAAAGCCTGATCTATAGCAGTGAGCGTTACAGATGGCAATTTGAGAAGCAAGTGAAACAGTTTTACAGTTTTGTTCATAACAAAAAATCTTACTTCGAATCCACACAAATGCCAATAATAAGAAAATATATTAACTGAAGCATACTGATCGTGCAGTCAGTCAGTAACAGGTAACGGCTATGTATATGGCCTTCATTTTCTTCTTTCTGCATTGTTTCATATGAACATGGCTTATTTTGACTTGACGACGCAGACGATCAATAAACTTTTTGGCAAAATGGAAAATTAAAAGAAAATACATATATATATATATATATATATATGTATATATATATATATGTATATATAAAAGAGCAAAGGATTAGGTATTTTAAAGGAAAGAATTTTGGAATCTCTTCTACCGTCAAATGGATTATAAAATTTATTAAAAACTATTTCCTGATTCTCTCGTTTAATGCTAAAACGTGTGACAAAAGGCAAATAATGATATTGTTTCATTTAGATTGAAATGACTCTTAAGGCTAAAGTTGACATTGAAAAATCTCTGAATTTCAATCATTTGTATTATTATTATTTCTTCTGTTTCTTTTTTTTTTTTTTTTTTTTTTTTTTTTTTTTTTTTTTTTTTTTTTTTGGTATTTTAGTGGTGTGCAAAACTAGTCCTTAATTTTCCGTTGTGGGATTCGTTAATTTTGTATTTGTTACTACGGTTCACATGTGGGTCTGTCTGGTACGAATTAACTGTTATTTACTTTTTTCCAAGAGAAGTCGTAATTTTAAGCATTCCATCTTCGTTACATGTCTAAATTGTGTGTACTTAGGGATACCCTAGTTAACCTATAATAAGACCACAACCTAATCTAAATTGATTTTTGGTATGATTTAACCGTCCACTTAAAGCAAAAGAGAATGGCAAAGGTTGTAGACGTTTCTCAAGTACACCACACACATTCCAATTAGAATCAAAGGAACCTGCAAACAAACAAAAACGGAATATATATTTTATTGTGTTTGCAAGGTTTTTCGACTTTTTTTTTCAACTCAATTATTTTTATATGAGTTATATATAAATAGTTACCTCTAAAAATGAGATCAGCCTTAGGTAAATCCACTTGATAACCCATTGTTGCGACAGACTCTTGCATTCTCAGACTAGTTTCCAATTCGACACCAATTTGTAATTGTTCGCTGGCTTTTTGATAATAACAAATGTGAACACCGCCCGGCCCCAAAGTGCCGGACCATGTAGAATCACCATTAGCATAACGACCGACAGCTGATACTACCGCTATTTGACCACCAGGTACATTCGGACCGTATTGATAAGCCAGCTCAGCACCCAAGGCCATACACTTGGTAATTGATTGTAAATAATGTCCAACAAAAACACCCGAATTATTGAAAATATCTGGATTACCCACAGTAAGCGAGGCAGTGTAATCGTCGCCGCGATAGTCGGTCGTTAATTGCGCAGCCGTAATTTTCGATTCTTGAATCTGTAAAATTGTAAAATGAAATTAATTAAAATTTATACTTTGCAAACGTTATCATTGAAATCTACCTGTGAAGCAAATTTACATCTAATACGGGGCGAGAATTGATGAATAATATTGGCATTCAGATTACCCGATGGATCGATGTCGCCCAGAAGCACTGGAAATGCTTCAGAGGGACTAAATTGTTTGGTACCAACATACGTAGCACCAAAACGATAACCGCTTGGCTGTGTGCTGCATAAATTGAGTGTATGTGAAACCTGAAAATGATTACTCAACCCTTTATTTAACATCACCTTTGCTCCTTCAAAGGTCATGGCCTGTATATCTGAAATTCAAATAAAATACGATAGAATTTCATTGAAAACATTCGGAATTTCATTCATTTTTTACAAAAATTTCATTCACATGCTTGTAGGTTATGTCATCAGCTTAACAATATTACCCCTCTTATGTATGCCACCGCAATCACTATTAACGGTATATTCTCTTCACGCGTTTTTATACTAACCTTTACATTTTTTATGTAATTCTTCGACAGTTCCTGGATTCTCTAATGAATCGTCCTTTTCTTTAGATTGCGAGGTTAATGCTCCAGGTGGAGCTGGTTCCGGTAGCCCCTGTTTAGCCGCTTTATCTAATGCTGTTGCTGCGCTGCTCGGCGTAGACGAAGTTGCTGCCATAACATTACCCATTTTTGCCCGTTTTTATTTTTCTCTACTTTTTAACTACTAACGCGCAAAAAAAACCGCTTTTAATTTTCCTATATATTCTTAATATTCTACTAAACGTTATTAAAATTCTTTAACTCCGAATTATAGAAATTTTGTTTTACAGATAATAATGACCGTTTCAGTTTTATTTTGTTACCGAAAAAATTGGTTAGAAATTTACTGCATTAGGAAAAAAATCAGACTGACAATAATAAGGTGAATTATTTAAAATGACACGTGCGTGGTGAACAGTTGAATTTTAACACAGCCACCGTGCTGTCACAGAGTGAAGCTTGCCCATTAAAACGACCATACATAAGCGCAATCGTGTGCTATTTGACAAACAAACATATGTAATATGTATGTAAAAAAGGGAATGCTATCCATCAATCGTCAAGCAATTTTCAAAATTAATGTAATTCATACATATTTAGTATGAATTTAAAAAATAATCAAATTGCTTCGAACGTCTTTACCATGTACAGATCCAATGATTTATTAAAACAAAAAGTAAATAAAAATATTTTCGTATTAATTTTATTCGAACAATTTGAACTTTTTGCCGACATTCTCCACTATTTTACACTTTGATTATTTGCGTTCTTTGCGTTAACTTTTACGGTAAGGAGGGAGACGTGTGAAGGCTGTGTTCTTTTTATTTACTTAAGAACATTTTTCTGCCATTTTTCATTTTTGGGGCATACAATATAAATATATATACACATAAAGTAAAGCTTTACAAACAAAAGTAGTACGCTTTTACTAAAAGAGTACACTTCGTCGGTTTTGCATCCACGACTTTTTAATTTATTGTGGATTAAATTTTTATTCTCAAATTTTGTATAGTATGAAGTGTATAGCGTCTTCGAACATCTGCTCTATTAGAATTTTAATCCGTACTTTGGAAAATTATTTGCAAAATATAGAAATTTAATTTGACTTTAAAATAAATTGACACCCAGTGTCTGATCACGGCGTTTCCATCGTTTAGAATGGTATTTACCTTAGCCAGTACCGCTAATCGTAGTTTTTACAGCCAAAAGCCAACTTATTGTTGTACTATAAAAGGATTGAGAGCATCACAAATATAAAAAGTGTAGTAAGCCCAAATTAATTGATAATTATGCAGAACATGGATTAGAAATGCTTAGTCCATGATGGTCAAATGAAGGTGAAATATTTATTTAAGAAATATTATATAAAAAGTATGGATTTTTCCTTCCCATATAGTCCTTAATGTGCTTAATATATTGTGTGCAATTTTTTTTTTTTTGAACGGTCGAAAATGCGTATAAATTTATTTCGAAAATAATAGTGCATAAAGTCCCCAGACTTTGGTATGTGTTGACTTCTCCTGATATCGAATGATTCCACGAAAAAATTTTTTTTTGTCCAAAAAGCGCGGAACAGTTAATCGCACTACTGCAACCTTACATTGGTGTGTGTAACAATCATAGTTGCCAAGTTGCCAACTACAAGCGAAACAATCCTAACATATGTATACCTTCGAAGTGTACGCGTTTTTTCACGATTTTTAACACAGTTTCGTTAAAATCGAATGAGCCAACAAGACATCTTTGATAGTTTCAGCTTAAATGAAAGAAAATAATTTTACTTTAATTCATGAAAATTTACAGTCCGTGTATTCATCATTTTAGAGCAAAAATGTCAAAATTCGTAGTAAAAATCTCGCTTGCTTGACATTCTTTACAAAATGTCTTACAACAGTAGATTGCAGTTTTCCTTTCAGTTACTACCTTCGAGGGAGAGAGCAACTGCAAAGCATACCTGTCCAATTATGCCCCGATTCAATACTATTTAATATTTCCTATTTAAAATATCAAAGCAACATGTACACTAAACATATACACACATTAATTAATTTACATAATTGCGATTTTTCTTTTGAAATTTTTGTTATTAAATATAAGGGTTATTTTCAAAAACTTTTTACATATATTTAGCTATAAATTATATCTCAAATAAAAATCACAACATTACTTTGCGTTACGTGTTTGACAACGTAGTGAAAGTCAGCAACGAATGCTGAACTCTTCCTTGTGGCAAGGTTTTCTTTGCGATTGAGCGCGTCTTTTCTAAACTTCATTTTGCAAAATTGTAACGCCAAACGAAGAAGGAAAGTTCTAGAGAAAAGATCTATGCAATGCCACCGAAAAGGAAAAAAGCTGGTGCTGAAGTATGTTAACAAATGCCTTACCAAAGAATTTTAATCACATTTTTGTTTCTTTTTTGCAGGATGGTACAAGTAGCGCTTCGAAGACAGCGAAGGGTTCTTCCAGTACCCTTAAACCAAATCAACCCGTATTATATATAGAACACTGTCGCTCCTGATCGGTCTATAGGAGGAGAGCAGAAGTGTTGCACCGCGAACTTCAAAATAAATTGATAAAACTTAATCCAGATATCCAATTACAGTTATCTTTAAATACTGAAGGTACGCCGCGTAGAGGATCGTTTGAGGTTGCTATTGCTCAGGAGCCTGCACCACCAGCAAAACGTATCCAATTATGGTCAGGCGTAAAGAAAACACCAAGAGCTGGCAAATTTCCACCACCCGAACAATTACTCGAAGATATAACAAAAATAATAATTGCTACCAAAAAAGAAACTGAAAACAAATCACCTCCTCCCGGACCATCTACACGCAGTGCAACCAAAAAATAATTCAAAATTCATCGATTGAAAATTACGAATGTAGCTCTTATGACTTGGGTAGTGGTAAAGCCTTTACGGAGCCCTACTTAACGAACCCCTTTAGCTCTTTTGTATTTTCAAATAAAAAAAATATGTTTGGAATATTTTTATATAAAACTTCCAGAAATCAATTTCCACATTTAATTAATTATTTTTAATGAAATCAATAAAATATTTATGAATTCAATCGATACTTTTTCTTATACTGTCAATGATACTATCTCCCCGTCGCTGCCTTTGTACAGAACGCACAACTAACGTGGGTTTCCCCTTGGGCTTCGCCCACCTCATCGGCGGCGCTCCTGGAGTAAGTGTCCATAAGTTCTTTCAACTGTTCAAATGCGTCAGTCAATTCTTCTTCTTCCATACCTTCTCCGGTATACCAGTGCAAGTGAGCCTTCCGTCTATACATTGCGGTGGCCGAGTCGAGAATCCTTTTCAACATTTTTTGTATAGCCGTAGTATTGCCAATAAATGTCGCCGACATTTTCAATCCACGTGGTGGAATATCGCAAATAGCTGTTTTAATATTGTTCGGAATCCATTCAACAAAATGGTTGATATTTTTGTTGCGTACATTAGTCATTAATTGATCCACTTCTCGTGGTGACATTCGACCTCGGAATATACCTGCTGCTGTTAATAATTTGCCCTGCCTTAAATCCACCGCACATAATAAATTATTGGATGAAAATATCTGTTGCACAAGTTCAGACACTGTGCCCTTATTGTACTGTTGTTGTTTAGGAGATATCAAAGGTGCAAATCCCGGTATAAGGAAATGAAGGGGCGGAAATGGTACCATATTAACATAAATTTTCCTAAGACCTGCGTTTAATTGACCTGGAAATCGTAAGCATGTTGTTATGCCAGACATGGTTAAGGCGACTATATGATTAATATGTTCATTAGTGGACGTTGATATGCGTAAATTTTGTGAGCAAATATGGTATAAGGCTTCATTGTCCAAACAAAATGTCAAATGTGAAAAATTCACCAGCGATGGAATACTTAACGCCGCATTGTAAGGCTCTACGACCACATGTGACATTTTCTCTGATGGTATGACTACATAGTTCGAATTAAGATTATCGGGGTATTCGTCGACAAGAGATGCCATTATCAACGCCGTCAACCCAGAACCGGTGCCACCGCCAATCGAGTGAATTAATTGAAAACCTTGTAGTGAATCCACACTTTCGGCTTCACGGCGAATGTTATTTAAAACATCTTCTAAAATGGCGGCACCATCAGTGTGGAATCCACGCGCATAGCTATTACCCGCGCTCTCTGTACCAGAAACGAAGTTTTCGGGTCTGTATATATCACTCTTACCGAATAACTTTTGCAATTGTCCTTGCTCAGTATCAACGCATATTGCACGGGCATAAAACTTTTGACTAGCTGTAGCATTGAAGAACACGCTCACGCGTTCCAGCTGTAATTGACTGGTGCCACAAAAACGCCCAGATTTAAAATCTATACCATGTTCGTGGGTTATAACGTTCCAAAACTAAGAGAACAGACATCTTTAGAAGGTCTAGCAAACCTGAGAACATTTAATTAAGCTTACAGCATCCCCGATGGCATTGCCGGCGCCTCCTATTTGCACCGTAATAATTTCACGCATAATTTTGAATTTTTCTAAAGGAATTTTTAATTTTTTTTATTATTTTTTTATTGCCTTCCTATTTGATTAAATTTTGTTCATCGTTTATTAATTTTTTATTAATAATTTGTATGAATTAGAAAGAAGTTGCTTCGATTATTTAAGTTTACTACGTCGAACCAACTCTATAATTCAAATAAGCTTTTGTAAATTAAATGTAATTAATTCAGTCGGTTTAGCTTGGCCGTTAAAATTGTAACGTTTTATTGAATGCAAAAATTTTATTTAAATCATTAAAAGTACTTTTCATCCATTTACTTTTTTTTTGTTGCAAATTACAACTTGCCGGTTTTCAAACAACCCAATATGCTATTTTTCTTTTTTCTCTATCGATAAAGTGTTATACAAACGATTCACTTCGTTAGCAACATGATTATCCAATACAATACCATTAGCATCGATAAAGCTGGCGCAGGATTTTACACTGCTTGTCTCCTTTAAGGATTTAGTATCCTTGATAGACAACACTAAAGTATACTTATCATTGTATTTCTTCATATCTGAGCTAGCTTCCCATAATCGTCTCTCGCCGCTGGGCATTTTTTCAGTAGCTACCGCAAACGTTCCTTTTTCACGAAAGGTAGTATGCAAAGTTAAAACGCCCATTAAAGCAAAATAACCAACGACACAGAACATTAATACTGGTTTTGATTCGGGAAATGGATGCGTGAAATCCCAGCCATGCGCCATAACAGCTACGCCAACCGCTAATGTACACAAAATCAAACGTGTATTGATCAAACCGAACTGTTCCTTCAAATGTGGCCTTGTCGCAAATAAAGCATTCTTAACGGCATCATCTAGGGCATGTTTAACAGCAGTGCCATCCCACTTATTGATTTTTACAAACTGCAAGAAAAACAAATATTTTATTGGACACGCAATGCTCTATAAGCCGGTGTATGACGTGGACGATGTGGACCGACTAATTGTCTCCTTTTACTAAAACTTACCTCATCGAATTGTTCAGATTTGTCATCTTTTTTACTCATCTTGTTTTTGTTTTATTTTTTTTTTTTAATCTGATTATAACTTATTCAAAAATTAGAAAAAATTAATGTATAATTGTGCAAAATAAGTGACAAGCCAACAAGACAAAAACAATGTTCCCCACTTGACAAGTTATTTGGGTAGGAAAAGATTTGACAACACAAATAAGTGCATTTGTACGAACGTATACAACCCTTTTAAACTTACTACGGATAAAATATAAGATATCCGCATGATTTGACTAAATGAACACATATATGGGTTACTATATGGAAAAAAAAACTGTAACTCTACTGAACGTAGTATTAGGAACTGAATGGAAAGTGAGTGGCATATTAAAGAATATGTTTAATAACAACAATAAAATAAGTAAGAAATTGTTTAAGCAGCCTGAAATTTAACAATAAAGATTATGTAAATTATTTAGAATTCAAATGTAAGATTTAAACTAACTTCATTAATGCAAAAGGTGTGTTTTGTTAAATTCCAAAATAAAATTAAGTGAAATAAATTAAAAAGCACCCCCACTTCTCTTAATAAAAAAATATATACAAATTGTAGTGAATTTAAAAAAAAAAATATGGATCACGAGTAGTTTTTTAAAATCGTTAGAAATTGTAATTATATAAATTAGACAAATGCTTAAATTAGACAAACATGAGAGTTTCGAAATTTTACGTAGTAAGTAATTTTTAAAATGGCCACAACAACCCGATACTGGAACTTAACGATTTAACGTTAAATATTACGTATAATAATTGAGAATAGGTTTTAGGTTTAGATTTTTGCTCCGCAAGCAATATAATAATTTGCTAAAATCACTCAATGCCGGGGAAAATGAAGTAATTTTTATCGAAATGATATGAAATACTTTAGTTCTATAAAGAACTGATTTTGTATTAGGAATTCTATATAGATCTCAACAAAAGCACCACTAATATTGAAATAAATAGGAACCATGTGATTAAGTCTGTCGCACATGTTCGATTTAAACAAATCGTAATATTAATTACGATTATCTTAAATATTTATTAATAATTGTGCAACGCTGCTAACAATGAAAATTTATGTTTGGTTTGTTTAACGTTAGAAAGTTGTGACAGTTCAAATAAAATTAATTACAGTACAGTGACAGTTCAAATAATATTTGTTTTGTTTAACGTTAGAAAGTTGTGACAGTTCAAATAAAATTAATTACGTCTTCCTTTTCGTTTTTTCTATAAACGTTTTTTGGACAACCGTGAGAACACGCTATGCTCGCCTTTCTTGTCAATTCTCACTGATCTACTATGCATTAAGCAAATATAGGGAAAAAGATTTACAATTTGATTTTACGACTACAGGAACGCTGCACAAAACAACAATGGCAAATTTCCATTTTTTCTTGGAATATCTATAGAAATATTCCTATTCCGCTTTTTTCGTTAGCACCTTTAAATTATTTTGTATTGTATTGGCAACCCTGTCGTGAATGTGTGCAACTGATCTCGTATTTTCCTGAGAGAAGAAATTTCATTTAACCTAATAAACAGGTGAAAACCAATTTTTAACGTTATTAAAATAAAGTATATAAGATGATCTTTGCATTTTGCATACGTGAAGCCGCAGATTAAGACTTTTTTTTTTTCGTATTGCAAAGTAAATTTAATGAAAAACATGTGGCTTTTTTAAAAGCTCTCACAAATGAGTCCTATTGACGATTTTACTACTAACCTATATAAGCCATTTAATCCCTTGTACATTGAAACTAATATAAAAAAAAGAAACAACAATGACTTTTAGAATAGTTACAAACCTATTTATTCAATATTCGAAGAGTTCTCTTGCGCAAATAAACTCACGATATTATAGTACGCTGTTCGATGTTGATCCAAAAATTCAAAACGCAATTAATAAAAGGAAACCAATAGTGGCATTGGAGTCGACAATCATCAGTCACGGAATGCCATTCCCTCACAACGTTGACACAGCTCTTGCCGTGGAAAATTTAGTAAGTTCAACAGGCGCCGTGCCAGCTACTATAGCTATAGTTGATGGTCGTATTAAAGTTGGATTAAGTGAAAACGATTTAATTAAACTAGCTAAAGCGGGTGATACGATTGTAAAGTGTTCGCGACGGGACATGGCATATGCTGTGGCCAAAAAACAAACTGGTGGTACAACGGTCGCAGCGACAATAAGAGCTGCTTGCATGCTGGGCATAAAGATATTCGCCACAGGTGGGATTGGTGGAGTACATCGTAACGGTCACATAACCATGGATGTATCGGCTGATCTCGTTGAATTGGGAAGAACGCCCATAGCAGTTATAAGTAGTGGCGTCAAATCCATACTTGACATACCACGTACTCTTGAATATCTTGAAACGCAAGGGGTTTGTGTGACCACTTATGGTAATGCTGAACAGCACTTTCCAGACTTTTATACTCAAGATAGCGGTATTAAGGTGCCTTACAATCTTAGCGACCCTCAAGAAGCGGCGTTTTTAATAAACGCTTTAAATAAATTGCAAATTAATTCGGGAATTTTAATTGGTGTCCCAATACCTAAGGAGTATGCAGCTGATAAAGATCAATTAACAGCGGCAATTGAACAAGCGTATGCAGAGGCCGAACTCAAAGGGGTAACGGGTAAAGACGTGACACCATTTATTTTGGCTGCTGTTGCCAGAATTACCGCAGGAAATAGTTTGCAGGCCAATGTGGCGTTGATTAAAAATAATGCTGTAGTTGCGGCACAAATAGCTTGTGAATTAAGCCAAATTGAGCAAAGGCGACTGCTTGAATCAATGGCAAAGGAGGATTCAACGCGAAATAGTCTATTGAAACCTCTGGTAATTGGTGGATCAATGCTGGATCTTTCTCAGAATTTAATAGAAGACAAGCCTTTAGCGCTCGATGGTGCAACTTATCATACTCGTGTAACGCTGACAGGAGGGGGTGTGGGTCGCAATCTAGCAGAAGCAATTTATAAACTACACGGCCAAGCAAATTTGATATCGGCGGTTGGCAACGACCACATGGGTGAAAGCCTATTGCAATTGATACCGGAACAATTACATAAGTGTATATTAATAAGTCAAGAAGAGTCTACAGCTATTTGTGCCATACTTTTCGACAAGGTAGGCGATTGTAAAATTTGCATGGCCAATATGCAGATACATGAACAGATAACACCGCTTATAATCGCGAAGCATGAAAACGAATTTAAGACAGCGCCTTTAGTAATAATGGACGGAAATTTGAGCAAAGAAGCTATGAAGAGTATTTTGCAATTGACCTTGAAATACAGCAAACCGGTATTTTTTGAACCGACGGACAAGTGGAAGGCCGCAAAACCATTTCAATTAGGCTTTGATTTAGCAAAACAAGTACGGTTTATATCGCCTAACATTCTTGAGCTAGAAACCATTGCTGAAGCACTGTGCCTTAAAAACATAACCGGACATATTGATAAGAACATAAACTTATTGTCGTATTGCAAGACTTTAGTGGAAAGTATAAACAGCCATTTTGATTGCATCGCTGTAACCTTAGGTGGTCGTGGGGTCCTTGTGAGTCTACGCGCTGATAATTTTGATATTCCGCTATTTAATCCTGAAAGCTGTACATATCTTGTTCCTAAAACGGACAAGCATTCCATTCGATTTTATGAAGCGCCTTTAGTAAAAGATATCGTTAACGTTTCTGGGGCTGGAGATAGTTGGTCAAGTGGCTTTATTACTGGTCTTTTACGGGGTTTTACTGTACAACGGAGCGTTGCTCTTGGTTTTCTGGCAGCTACTAAAGCACTGCAATATGACTCAGCTGTTCCTCATAAATACTTTGAGTGCCCCGCAGAAGAACAAAAGTTATTACAGAGAACTTTTGACACGTTACATTTCCAAGATATGTGAAAAACAATCTAATAGGCCCACCTAAAATACAAATGTAGTAACAGATGTCCATTTTGAGCAAGCACTACTTACAATTTCACAACTTTATCTTTGCCACCAGAGGCTACTCTAGAGCCATCAGGAGCCCAATCGACAGCAAATACCTCATCTGCATGACCCGGCAGCTCTTGCGCCAACTTTTTAGTTTGAACACTCCATACTAACGAACCAGGTTTCATTAAGAATGAAAATAAAATTTTGATATATTTTAAAATTACCTTTCAGTGTTGAGTCCTTACTGCCACTTACTATCAGTCGAGAATCTGCTGACCAGGCTAATGTGTAGACAGCTTGGACATGACCTCTAAACGTGTTTAAAAATTTTCCATCTTTTGCTCGCCATAAACGTATCGATTTATCAAATGATGCCGAAGCAATTAATTTAACATCCGGTGAGTATTTGACATCATTAACAACATTCTGATGCCCGGTCATACGCTCAATGCATTTATTTTGATTTGCTGACCACAAGTAGAGTGTATAATCATCGGAACACGATACCAATGATTCAGTATCATCTGGGCAGACATTTTTGTAGCGTTCAAAGGCCATCGTTTGCATTTCTTCCTCTACAAAAATATGCAGCGCAAATTTCGAAACCCATAATTGAAAGGATAAACTTCGTGGTACTTACTGCTGTCAATCGTATGTCTTTTATTTCGATCTATAACCGAATGAAATGGTCCTGTGCGTAAAACATAGTCTGTACTTAAAGTTATATTATTAACCCAATGAGCATGGCCAGAAAACGTTCGACACAAGATACCGTCAGCAGACCTCCACGCTTTAACCGTACGATCCTTTGAAGAACTGTAAATTAAGCCGGCTCCTCCCCAACGTACAGCCGTAACAGCAGCCGTATGACCTTTGATTTTTAAAAGAATTGGATGTCCTTTATTACTTTTTTGCGGACTCAAATTAGAGGCTCTTTTTGTCTAATTACCTGATATAACCATTATGCATTGTCCTAACACAATATCCCAAATTCTGCAGTCTCCGTCGCTTGAGGCGCTCGCAAGTTTTCGACAATCGGGATTTCTGTGATACGGTTCCCAACTCAGACAGTTTATCCATTTCTTATGTCCACATAAAGTTCGTCCAACTTGTTTACCTGTCTCGGGATCCCATATTATTATTGTGCCAGCCTTGCAGGCACTGGCTAGTTTATGGCCATCTGGAGACCACGCAACACACATAACCCATTGTTTATGGCCGGCACAAGTGTGGTGAGGAGTTTCAGTGCTCAAGTCCCACAAGCGAACAGTAGTGTCTCCTGAGCCACTGGCCAAACGTTCACCGTTTGGACTAAATCCAATAGATATAACAGCTTCGGCATGTCCCGGCATAGAACTAGTACATCGCGTAACCGGACGCACTTTAAATACCGATTGTGGTTGATAAACAATGTTGACAGTATCTTCTGTATCAATTGATCTCAAATCTAATGTGGCATCCAAAGTCTTCTTAATTTCGTCATCCCCGATGAAAAATAAATACGGCGTAGATTCTTCATTTTTTAATAATGCATTGCAGATTAAACCCAATTGTTCAACCGTTACATTGGCTGGGAGATCTATAGGAGGGCCGGCTTCTTCTCCTGAATCGGAAATTAATCGAGCCTGCACTGTCTGTGGTGCTCGTTCATCGAGTTCATTGTCAGCTTTATCAAAATCATTTAATTTCGCTCTTTTAAACATTTTTATAGCACGTCTAAAATACGTCTAATATTCACTACACGCAACAATAGCACGTGCAAATTTTTTTATAAACAAACAGAGTGGCTAAGTTCAATTATGATTTTTTGACGTTTTAAATAATAGATTAAGGCTGTCACATCTAAAACGTTGAAAACAATAATGAAAATGCTTCGATCATGTAAATGTCTGTAAATATGGCTTAATGTTCCGTATTAATGAGTGGTGAAACATATAGTTTGCATTATATAATTTTTGCATGATTTTAAGATAATCGTGAAAGTAATGATCAAACTAATAATAATACAAAAATAAATATTGAACGTACCGTTCATATGTGTTTTAATTTAAGAAATTTGTAATGTAAATTTTCAGGCGATTTCCTTATTTGTAATCGTTTCGTTACTTATATGTAAAGCAACCTCTATCAGCAAACAATGCGTTAGTTGATTTTATGTGAAATTATACAATGATTTTGATCAACATCCTGAGAGATTCGACAGTATTGAATTTAATTAGCTTTATTAATTTTAAAAACATTTTGTCCTCTTTCCTCCCACAGTTATGCAAAAGATTCTTTAGATTTCATAAAGACATAATTATAAAAAAAAGCCTATTTTGCTTTGCATATGTTTCGTTCATCATGTTTCGGTTTTTAATCGCGCTTAGATTTTTTTATTTCCACCTCAATGCGCACATGCTTATAAACAAAACGACGTCTTATCTGTTTTGCATAATAAGTAAATTAGAATACCTTGTAGAACATTAAAGAAAATTAATTGTTACAAAAATTCTGAGTAGTAAGAGAGAATGTCAAAAGTACATAAGGCCTAGAAAATGTTAGGATGCCATGCAGACAAGAATCTCAACAATCGCAGTTGAGCTATTTCAGCAAATGTGGATATATTATCAAGCGTGATTTCGGTTGCGCAAAATTGTGCTAAAAATCTCACGACGACGTTTTACAACACTATAAATACATATTACACAGCGGTGTATAAAGTTGCACTATACCTGCCAGTTTTGTGATATTATACAACTCTGTATATGACACGAAATCAAAATTACTTGTTTCAACACTCGAGCAGAAGGGCTGAGATTTTGTTTAATATTAATTACGAGCTTTAAAATAAAAAATAAATATGTCGGCAGTTGAAGAATTACGAAATAAAATAGCAGAGCTGAAACAAGAACTAGATCAACAGCATCAAAATGCTGTACAAATAGGTGCACGTCAACGCATTGAGAAAATGTCTGCAGAAGTAGTGGATTCAAATCCCTATAGTCGACTAATGGCTTTACAACGAATGGGTATAGTCAAGGAGTATGAAAGGATACGTGATAAAGCGGTAGCGGTTGTGGGTGTTGGCGGTGTTGGCAGCGTCACCGCTGATATGTTGACTCGTTGTGGTATAGGCAAATTGATTTTATTCGACTACGATAAAGTGGAGTTGGCTAATATGAATCGTCTATTTTTTACACCTGATCAGGCTGGCCTGTCGAAAGTGGAAGCTGCTGCTCGCACTTTGTCTTTTATCAATCCGGATGTTTGTATAGAAACACACAATTATAATATAACTACTGTAGAGTCCTTCGATAAGTTTCTATATGCTATTGCTAAAGGCGGTTTGATATCGGGACAACCTGTTGATTTAGTCTTAAGTTGTGTCGATAATTTTGAGGCTCGTATGACTATTAATGCTGCTTGCAATGAATTAGGTTTAAATTGGTTTGAATCCGGGGTTTCAGAAAATGCCGTTTCTGGTCACATACAATTTATACGCCCCGGTGAAACAGCGTGCTTTGCCTGTGCTCCTCCTTTAGTTGTGGCGGAAAATATTGATGAGCGCACTTTAAAGCGGGAAGGAGTTTGTGCAGCCTCTTTACCCACTACAATGGGTATCACGGCCGGTATGCTGGTACAAAATACTTTGAAATATTTATTAAATTTTGGTCAAGTCTCTGATTACCTGGGTTACAATGCTTTGAATGATTACTTCCCGAAAATGACTCTTAAACCAAACACTGATTGCGATGACTCCCACTGTCAAGCGAAACAACGAGAATATCAAGCTAAAGCCAAACCTATACTCGAAGAGCAACCTATAACAGATGAAGAAAACCCGGTGCACGAAACCAATGAATGGGGCATTGAATTGACTGATGATAATGCGGAAGATCAAGGAGAATCTACGCCTGCCCAAACAAATGAAGTAGCTTTCGGTTTACGACACTCTTTCGAAGCCCCACCGACGCAGAAACAATCTTCGGGGGCACACACTATAAATTCTACAGAGAATGTTGATTTAGATGATCTTATGGCTCAAATGAAATCTATGTGAGGAGCATGCCAAGCATTTGCTCTTTTTAAACTTCGCGTCTATAGAACGTATTCCATTTTTTTTTATTTCTGAAAAATTTTTTATAAAAAAAATACTTATTTATAAAAAAAATTGTTTTTTCCAATCTGAAGCGTTCCTAGTGTTCACATTTTTGTAATAAATTTGCAAAACAATTAAAGGCAGATTTCTAAAACATTTATTTGAGAAAAAAAATATAAAAACGACGAATTATGGGAATTCATAAAAATAATTTATTGGAGAATGAATTAATTTCCATCGCTTTTGTCTTGTTCTTTACAGAATTCTTAATTCAACACAAAATCAATGTATGGGTTAATTAAGAATTGTTTACCACAAACTATATTTTTCGTGCGAAAAGTGTATTCGTAGCGAAAAAGAGCTGATATTATGTCGCGATGTATGCAAAAGTCCTGTAGCTGTAACTACCCAGCGTATCTTGCATGGACAAGAAGACAAACTAATTGGAAGGAGCAAATATACAGAGAGTGGAGTGGAAGTATTAGCATTTTGCAAGTGAAAATTGACCGATTGAATAACGTGTGTTTGAGTTTGAGATCGCAAGAGTAGCCGAATAGTTAAGAACCCAGACTAAGAAGCCAGCATTCACGGCAGATTCAAATCTCAATGCGGTAGAGTTTACCTTGGTCGCAGCTATATTGACTGTTTAGTCGATACTAGACTGCGATCTCCTCCCTAAATCATTCCCTTTCTCCACTTCTCTTTCTTCCTGGCCCTCATCGCGTTACCCGAATAAAAGACATTCCCTGATTGATTGGTCATTAAAAAAAAAAAAAAAAATGTTAGTAATTATTTGACCTTGCACTTCATGTTGTCGTGAATGGTGAAATAAAATGTTCGGAGTTCGCCATACATGATGTCAATTATTCTGTCAAATGAAATGTGAACCCATGGAAATTAATTCAATTATTTAAGATTAATTAATAATAACAAACTTTTAATTACTATCTTAATTTTGTAAATGTAAATATAAAATTAAATAGAGCTAAGACACGCTACCAGCTTTACAACAACAAAGTACGAAATACGTGAAAACAGTGGATATTCATGTTATAACATTCTGCGCTCTAAACGTATACGAAAACCTTCTTCACGTTTTAAAATTATATCGGCTTGTAATTTAAAATCCGATTCTTTTAGATCCGAGTACACGCGATAGTTACGTAATATGGTGGATAAAAGAACTTTCAATTTTAACATAGCATATTTCCAGCCTGTAAACAAAAAGGGAGAGAGAGAGAGAGAGAGAGGGAAGAGAGAAAATTGTTATTCAAGTATTTGACGATTTGACTCACCTACACAGCTGCGCGGTCCAGCCGAGAAAGGTATGAATGCATAATAGTGACGATTGGCTTGCCGCTCGGGCAGAAAGTTGTCGGGATCAAAAACGTTAGGATTTTCGTAAATTAAAGGATTACGGTGCAATTTAACGGTGGTAACGGTAACCGTAGCCCCTTTAGGTATAATATAATTATTTGATATCAATTTCAAATCTTCTTGTAATTCGCGAGCAATCACTGGTACGGGTGGATAGAGGCGCAAAGTTTCCATTAAACAGCGCTCTAAGTATTTCATTTCTAACGTATCCTGAAAAGTAACGGGCCGATCGGAATTGCCGAAAATCTCATTTAATTCAGTTACGACTTTCTCCTGTATATGCTGGTGAATGCCCATCAACGACAGGAAGAATGAGGAACAGGCAGCAGTTGTATCGTGACCTTCGAACATAATTGTGTCTACTTGCTCTTTAATTTCTGTATCCGTAATTAAGGCACCATTTTGAGCGCTCTCTAACATTAAGTCCAAAAATGCCAAACGTTTCTTTTCTCCCACACAATTATCGTCAATATTTAAATCATCGAGTAAACCAGATGAGTGGCCAAAAGGTAAACCTTCTACTGCTGTTGTCAGCTCTTCATCCATATGACTTTGGCCTTTGTTTTCGTTCGCATTATTCGCAATTAGTTCGCCCTTCTCATTCAGTTCGTGTTCAGCCAACGAGCCGCGAGCACCTTTGGCGAAGGCTTGCTTCTTGCTTTTTATGACTTTCTTGGTGAGACCGTGAATTATATTCAATAAACGTCCCTGTTCCTTGTAGTATTTACTTAAAGTGAATATGAATTCATTTCTTAGGAAAATACTGCGATGTCTTAAGTGCAAGATGTCGCACATTTTCATAACGGCCAACGCATACTCAAAACCCGATTTATCTTGAGTTTTCCTCGATACGCCCATCACGGTCTCTGTTCATATATTAGAAATTTTTTTATATAAATATTAATTTTTTTGAAATTATTAAATTTTACTTTATAATCAATAGCTTCCATCATCGAAAGGTAACGTTTACGAAATACAGATTTGACGTTTTCGCGTTCTTGAGTTCCATTACTCTTGAGACGCTGAGGTTGAAACAGAAAACTATATCTTGACTTATATCTATATATATATATATATCTTCTTCTATTGTGTGGGTCAGCAAATCAACAACAGATGATTTACTGAGTGAGAGGTGAGTAGAAAAGGTTCAATGCGATCGCTAAGTTCTTTCTTTGAATCTTAATAAAGTTGCCCTTTACTTTGATTGTAAATCTATATATATATATGTATATATATATATGTATATATGTATATATATATATATGTATATATGTATATATATATATGTATATATGTATATATATATATGTATATATGTATATATATATATGTATATATTTATTTTTATATGAACTTCAGGAC
>KK502403.1:1317161-1335924 GCA_000688735.1 Glossina austeni
TAATTTTTTTATAAAATAGGTTAACTATTATTTTTTTTTTTTTTTTTTTTTTAAAACTTTCGACTTTTACTTTGAAAATTATTTAGCATTTTTAAACTTCACCTGTGCAATTAATTTAACGATATGTGCGTTGTGAGGATTCAAAACGTGGCTTTTAATCGCGTCTTTCAGTTCACATATTCACATTTTATTTTGATGGGTGGACGCT
Source organism: Glossina austeni (assembly GCA_000688735.1). Lineage (NCBI taxonomy): Eukaryota > Metazoa > Arthropoda > Insecta > Diptera > Glossinidae > Glossina > Glossina austeni. The sequence goes on from KK502403.1 coordinate 1,317,370, forward strand.
GGAATTAAGTTATAATAAGCAACAGTAGGTAGCAGTGAGTTGGGATAAAGTAGACCGTGACTGATGACGTGGTTGGGCGATCTCAGCTGGAAATAGCTTTTATCAGCTGGGATCGGGAGAAAAGTTTGCCAAGGTCAAGTTTTCCTGGACGTCAAAACGATGACTTCCGGACTTGAGGACAGATTTTTCTTCTTCAAATTTCTGTTCGCGTTTTTGTTCCCCTCTCGAATGAACCGAGACGTGCCGAGTAGCCATTTTCTCTTTGTATCATCAGTATGCACTGCATAGCGTTAGCATAACTCGGCAATGTTATCGCATAGTTAAAGTAATCATCGTAATAAATTAAGTTTCTAATATAAATTCTCGCGATATACGCGTACCAATGATTCACTTACTAAATCCGAATCCGGCATGATCTTGCAAAGCGAAAATTTTAACGGATAATGATTTAACATTCGCTTCTCAACCTTGTACATGAAGCTGACTTGTTATAAATAATGCAATGAAATCACTGAATAAATTGTGACTGGAAGCTAACAGAATTCATTTATTGTATAGTGAGAATTCCGACAGGGAAGTGAATTCTACTGTTGGAAAACCTCCCCTGACAAAACCTAAAACTTAGAGAGAGTACACCATGTACTTGCAGAAAGTATACATTTTTTTATAATAAATCTTGGATAGGCTGGTGAGCGACCTCTCTTGACCGTGACAAATTATTTCACAGTGTCATTTTTCTACTTTTAAGACATTAATAATTCTATACATAGGCATGGACGGACCACGTGAAAATTATGATTCAGAATTCTATGAATTTCTTTTGGCTCACATTCGCTTGCATTGCATTGCATTTTCTTTCCGTTTTTCACTGTACCAACGTATGTATGTTTATTCATTTTTAAAAATCCCTATTGAACCCTTCGGAATTTATACAAACTATTGAATATAACTCCTTTTCATCCTTACATCGCTCCAATCTTAAGCTCATCATATGATGGGACGTATGAACCAGCACGAAGAAGCTCTAGCATGTGCATTAAATTGCACTCATGCACTAGGTATGTAAATATGAAACCGAAAATTTGTCCATAGATGGCTTCACCACCACGAGTATGGGACGTACATATCTGATGGGTAATAGTTCGAATAAAACACTTTTTTTTTTCTTTTTGTAAACGCTATAAAAAAAAATCCGGTTTCATATTTACACACTTTTTATAGTGACATGTAAGCTTGATCTGACGAGTTACCCATAATAAGGTGTATGCTAGATTTGTCCGGCAGACATTAACAAGTGATAAAATTACAGTCAGGCAAGGGCGACCATTAGATACCTTACATCACTTTCTCTAGTACAGTTATTCATTCATTTTGATAATAATATAGAAGAAACTAACACATTATTTTTATGCTAAGATATACTTTTCATGAAAGTCCGCATATTGGAGGATGTCATGATCTGAATTTAGCAAATTTAATTCTCTTTCTAAGAGTTCTATTATTTTTCAGTTTCCCTCAACAAAAAAACTGAGCTTAACAAAACGAAACACACAAACGGACTGAAGGACAGACAAGCTTAAATGGTTCTGAATCGATCCGTATAATAAAAGGTGAGTCTTTCCGAGCATCGCATGACGTAGAAGTTATATTCATGTCCGTATGAATCCTCCACAAGACAATCAACTGAAGGTACCAAAGAACACTTCTATCATTTGCGAACCTATCGCTTACAATTGCTTTGTTCAACATTTTCACCAAAGCTTAACAAGTAGTAACGAGCTTTCTGTGATCGTAAAATTAGACAAGAGACGCACGGTTCCATTGTTCCAAACGGTACCATAAAAAGTATAACAAGCATATCTTGAATATCTGAAGCTATTGAATCATTAAATTATGATATTTTATTGCAGCGAAATTCGAAACGATGTCGTTCGCACTTTTCCTTCCGTTCAAATGTCTCTTGAGCGTATAGAGTGCCGAACATTAAGAGCGAAAGCTGAAATTTGTGCTTACATTTCATGAACTTTAACTTGAATTGGGTGGAGAAAATGTGAAAAAAGCAAAAATCATTCACGGACTGACAACAACCTACACATCGTGTACGGCGAGAATATCGTAAATGAAAATGTTTGTGCGAAATTTTATTGTAAAATGCCTTGAACTGTAAAATACGATCTAAGCGTTCAGTTATCCGTGATGTTGAGCAGATCTAGCTTTGCTTTATTTGATTCGAGTAATCATCTCACCACTACAGAGAAGAGAGGCGATATGGCTTCAACATTGCTCTTTAATCTTTAAAATTCACTTCACTATGGTCGCTCGGTTATTGCTGATGTCGGGCTGACGTGCTTCCGCGTATGGGTATAGTTTTGTTTGTTACGCATTTATATGCAGACTCGAAAACATGTCGACTTTACGAGCTTAATAATTACAATGAATAAATCGATGATTCGGGTCGAACTTTGTACTTTTACGAGATGTGACGACGTGATAGTCAAAACTAATCATAAATCGGATCGACTTTTGTCTTAATTTCTTTGTTCAATAAATTATTTAAAATATTTATTAAGGATTTCTAGTTAAGCATCAAATACTTTTCTCACATTACAATCAGTCGCCTCTCTCGCTCTCCAATGGAATTTTAAAATTTGATTTAATCGCTGCTTAACTTATTAAGTTAAGGAAGAAAGTAGTCGTAAAAAATTAAAAAAAAATTTTTTTTTTTTTTTTTTTTTTTTATTTATTTTATTTTATATTTTTTTTATATTTTTATTTATATTTATTTATTTTTTTTTTATTTATTATTTTTTTTTTTATTTTTTTTATTTTTTTTTATTTTTATTTTTCTTTTTTTATTTTTTAATTTCACTTAAGGGAAAATTTTTCATTGCAAGGTTTACATGTTTGCTGTGACGGTTAGTTTTGAAAAATTGTAAGGCAAGGTATCAAGTGCCTTAGTACGGATGTGGGTTTGAGTTATCGTAGGGCTATCACGATTATTAAATTCAATAATTTTTTTCGATGATCGCATATAAAGCATATGCGGAGTTACTTACAGGCAGCTGGTCCTACAAAATCGAATAAATGCCCGATAATTGGTAAGCCTTTCGGTCCAGGTAGTTGTGCAGCTAATTCGTAGAGGTGACGCCTGGATAAACGCCAATACATGAACCAGAGGAGAATGCTTGGAAATAATAAGAAGTAGAAGACACTGCTGGGTGATATAATGTTCGGATCTTTTAACAAATCCAGAGCCATTTTTCGTCAACAGTTATTTGTACTTATTGCACGTACACGCACACATGCACATATGTACAAGCACCAAATACACAGAAAGTTTCAAGAATAAATGGAAATTTTTTCTTTTACTTCCTTTTCCGTCTCACTGTTTTAATTATGTTTTTTTCACAAAAATACACTTTTTTTTGGATTTTTTTCTGTTTTTTTTTGTTTGGTTTTTCTTTATTATATATATTCCGCGTTTACATTTAAGACGAAAAGCCCGTATCAGCAATACTGTGCTTAGACATTCAAGTGTTACTTGTTTTTATAGCTTGTGTTTACTTAACATAATCCCGGTTTAATATAACGCTTGCGCTCAAGCTAGTTTCAAAATAGGCCTCCACTGATGATTCGTTGCAGCGATTGTCTCGGTTGACTCATTTCCCATTGAAAAGGGAGAGAGCGAGAGAAAATTATCGCATATCCCTGTTAGTGAAGTGGGAGTAAGTGTATGAGAGCGAATAGAGTTTTTGAGTATTTTTTTTTTATTTTTTTTTTTTCGTGTTTTTCTTTTGCGTTAATGGAATTTTTCCAACTTTATGATTAATAAGAAATAAAACAAATAAGAAAATAATATTCGACTGTTATCGAATCTTTTATACCCGTCATCTTTATCCGAGAAAAGCCTAAAAAAGCCAAAAAAAAAACGAGAAAACTAAATTTCTTATATTCCATAATGGGCGTGGTAATCTACCCACTATTTTCATTTTTCTAAAATATACGTGCCAGTCTTTATCATATGTCTGTTGTACTTAAAGCGAAGCCGTTCTCTTCATGCTGTCCTGTAGGTGTATGGCTTCACCTCGGATTTTGGCCAAATTTCAAGGTGATATCTTCTTTTTTGCGAATGGGGCGGTAAAAGGAGGTTATTTACACCAATGGTCCGATGGATAGAAGGACATGCTTCGATATTGAATGTTTCAAACGTGTTTAAGGAAATAAATCCGAGAACGCGGCAGATTTGATAGGACTTTCCACAAAACATTGGAACTTTTCTTCGATTGCTGTGATGGAGTAGTGCCACGCTGGCCAATCATTTCATTTCTTTCATCGCTCTGGAGTAGATGTTTTATTCTCAATCCTCCAATCCAATAGCAGCGTTTATTGTACAAAAATAGTAAGAAATATTTTATCCCATGTATTAGCCTACTAGCGTATCCTGGGATACTCTCCACCCTAGTATTAGCTAATTATATATCAAAAGAACAAGAGCAATATAATTAAGTCGAGTCGGGATATCATGCTTGATAATATAATACGACAATGCATGACCGTTATAAAAAAAAATAGATCTATGTCAAGTCCCTCTGTCTATTGCATACATTCGCGCAAACTTAGTACAACCCTGCACCGCAAGTGATGTAGGGCATCATAAATAAATGAAGTATAGTGGGATAGGACGCACCAAGAAATATCGTACACCATTTCGCTTAACATAATTGTTTATATAACGAATGGTCAAGATAAGTTGTTGTGTGGGAAGTGGTTGAAGAAGTGTTTCGATCTGAATCGTTTCCAATGGCGTCCATCCTACGGCTAAAATAAGTCGGTGTGTCAAATTTGATTAAAATATCTCGAAAGTAAAGGCATGCAGGGTGGACAAAAAAAAACAATACGGACGGATGGACAGACAAGCTTAGTCGGTGTGCCAAATTTCATTAAAATATCTCAAAAGTAAAGGCATGCAAAAACAATACGGACGGACGGACGGACGGACGGACAGACAAGCTTAGATCGATCTAGTAAGTTATTCGGAATACATTGTTATAATAAAAGGTGGATTTATTTCCACTCCTTCTTGGTGCTGCCTTGTATCAGAAACGGTCTAAGGTATTAAAAAAGAGAAATTTAATAATTTCTCTGATAAAAACTAGAAAAGTAGTGCAAGTCAAATAATTTAAATTTAATTTAATTTTAAGTCTTTTTATTTATACCAATAAATTATTTACGAATTTACAAATGATATAAAATAGATTTGCTGCGTACTTTGATAACACAGTTCAATAATTTCAAATAAACAAAAACTGATGCTCTTAGATCTAAATGTGAGACACATGGATGACAATTTGCGCCGGCAGTAATTTTCAAGTATTTCTTAAATTTAATACGCGTTCCGTGTCGGAAGGGCTTCACTACTTTACGTTAAACCTCTGTGTGTGCAATAATTTTATTGCGCCCCTTATTAGATTTGCAAACATAGAATATTAGGCCCTTAAAAAACAAAAGGCCAAAAAATATTTATTTATAAATATTTTATTCATTCATTCGTTCATTAACAATTTGCAACCTGATGCTAGTTAATGTTACTTCTGCTATAAAGATCATGTAATCATTCTTTGATATTTAATCTCCGCGAAAAAATTTATCAAATTCAAAGTGCAATTAATCTCAGGCTGTTCGTTCGTTCGACATATGAAATTCCTTTCCGGTTTCTAGCACTTGTTTACTTCGCTTTATGGAAATATAGAAATAAATGTACCTTCAGATGTCAATAATTTAGATATTTCTTGATTTTAATAATACTACTACATAAAATATCGCTCAATAATTCTCCGGTCTACATACATATATGGCATCACTGTTGACAGATCCATATAATATCTGTATAGTACGGATTTTCGAGTGAAATGCATTGAAATTTCATAAGATGCCGACTATTGTTTAACTGACGCTACTATTGGGATTTTCAAGACAAGGCAAAATTTCAATTCCATGTCTCGATCAGACGTTGCTTTTCGATGGCAAAAAAATACGTTCACAATTAGCGTTAAGCTTGAATGATGTGATCGCGACTCTTGTCTATCGAAAGAATAAATTTATGGGTCATTTGTTAATTGCAAACAAAGCCATATGAATACTGAGGACGCTCTCGGCACTTGCTCCAACAGACATAAGAAAGTGCACAAAATCGTTTTGGAAGATTGAGAACTGAAGTTGCTCGAGATAACACCTTGACACGTTAGTGATATCAGGAGGCAGTGTATTGACTATTTTGCATAAATATTTGTTCATGAGAACCCTCGGTTCGAAGTGGGTGCCGGGCTTGCTTATTTTTGCCAAGCACGTGTAGATAACTCAGAACGCTGCTTGGCCCCTGTTGAGAGGAAATGAAAACAATTTTCTCATGCGCATATGTGTAACATGGATTCATCAGTGTTCTCCAGAGTCAAATTGAGAGTCAGTCGAGTGGACGGCTAATTGCTGTCGAAGGATGAAGGTGCTCCACATCGGCCAAAAATGTAGTATCATTACAACTACTGTAACTTGTAAATGGTCGTGTCGTTTACATGTTGGTATTATCCAGAAATCATAAGAGTCTGTCAACAGCGTTGACAAAACGGAGATTTATTGAGTGACTTGATATATATTAGAAGAAAGAGAGCGCTTTGTTTTGTGATCCTTTAGAGAAAATAATAAAAAATAGTAATTAAATGTCTTTTTGCCAGTAATATAATCGGATAATATAATCGTGAAGCCATTGTGCCTCGGATCGGTAGGCATTTTAAGTTAAGACGGGAAACCACAGCTTAGAAAAAAGTTTTATTTGAGAATTTTTTTTTTTTTTATTTTTTGATGAAAAGAAAAGAAAGAATAAATCCCAACTGCCTATCCATTCTCGCGGGGAAAGTATAATTTAAGGGCCCTCTGGTCCTTTAATCTTGATGCCTATAGCTGTAGGTGGAAAGAGAGGTTTTTCAAAAGCCCTAATCGTGAGCATTTTAATGAGAAAGTTCAATAAATCCAACCGATTAACTTATCGAACATATCGTCCGTACTTTTCTAAAGAAAATGGTTTTAAAAGGACGCAAATTGTTTCGTGGGCCCGATTTTGTAAAATCGTCTTGCGAGAAAAACGTGTTTGAAGATTTTAAATGTGCTATAGACGTCCTTTTCGATTACAATAAACTTTTTATTATTTTTGACCATTAATGGGCAGACTTACAGAATTATAAAAATGTTTTTCCACACTCTAACATTCTTGCTCAGGCTCGAATGTGCTTCGTTTGCTGCATTTGTCGAAGACTGGATCGTGTTGCAAAATTCTTTTACCGAATTACGAATCAACGTTACAAACTTGATTCAAAATTTTTAATTTCTGGGCGAAACTGAAACTGAAACCCTTCGAATCGCAAGGTGCGTCTCAAATTAAGCGACATTAACGCATTTCCAAAGACAACACTCTTATTGTGTTATAGCAGTTAGCAATCACTTAGTGAGGCATTCAACTGCAACTTCCCAGAAGGGATTTATTTCGCATAGGGCAGTCTTTGCAAATTTCAAGTAAAGCATTTTTTTTTCATATAATGCATTTTTTCCTCTCACATTTTGAATGCATTAAGCCAATGAAAGCAAATTTTTTTTTTTTCGTGAAAAATGTACAATGGTTTCCCCTCCTTAAAAAGTCAATTCTAACGAAGGATTGGCGAAAAGCAGTCTTTATGGTTAATAGTGTTATTATCTTGAAATCAGTTAACTTTTCACTTGATTATGGAAATTTCTTCATTTTTACATGTAAGTCGTAAGTTGTAATTGTTCATAAGGTTTAACAGATTGCTTGAAGACCCTCGCTCTTAATAATTTTTATTCGGAATACTTGAAAACGCGATACATACGGTTACTTAAGTGAAACGGCATACTTAAGTGTAATCTACTACGGATATCAAAATTTATAATATAATAACTTTTTAAGCCTAAAAGTATGCTAATTTAAATGATTTTGATATTAATTACTTTGATGTTAATAAACACAAACACACGCATACACACATATCGATATGCACATACATACATGCATACATAGATAAATAGATAGATAGATAGATACACAAACACACATTTTTTCAATTGCATGTAAACTTAAAAACTACACAGACTACACAGATGACTCATAGATGACAATTTGTAAAACATTCGGTTTTGTGTTTTGGACTTCTTTAACTTCTTTTAAAATTGCATTCGTTAAGGCTTCTAAGGCTGCTATATCCGCATTACTTGGATCCTTACGTGTCAGCAATGTATTCCATTTCGGCATTGAAACCTAAGAAATATTATATAAGAAATTAACTTTTCACAACTTTTTTGTACTTCACAAGATCTCAGCTAATTTCTTGCTTTCACCCACCATCATTCACCATTAACGCTACCACATACCACTGCCACGAATATGGCGTAGCAGGTTTGTCATTCTTTTTGTTACAATCTCATATACGTGCTTCGGATCATTTTAATATTTTAAGTCGATTTAATTAATGTCCCTTTGACCGCTTGCTTGATCTATCGCCTGTCCATCGTTCCGTTAGTAAAGCTTTCTGACCGTCCGTTCGTTCGTCTCTTTTCGATTGTTCGTTGAATGAAGCATAATTGCAAAGCACAGTTGAAACGTTATACGTTATACACACGTTCGTAGTCCATGGCCACAGATGAATTTCGACATTGAGCATGATCCGCTTACACGTCAGTGGTAACGAAGAATTTGTATTTTATATTTATTTGTAATAACACGAGAAACTGTCATTTTCAAACAGGAACTCATTCACTATTGCGTACTTCCTCGATTTTTAAATATTGGAGAAGGCAGATTTACTCAATGACTTTGGGATTATATTTGACCAAATCCTAAGCTACACATTGACCCTCCCATAAATAAAGCTGGGTCAGCACTCGGTTCTATTAAAAGGTCGCTCAAAGAGTTTGGCCAAAACGGCTATACATGGCCTTGGTGAGATCAAAACCTGAGTATGCCTCTGTTGTATGGACTCCGTTCTATACGTGCTATGCGGTTTTAATAAAATCCGTTCAAAAGGATTTCCTGCTTTTTGTCATTAGAAACTTGGACTCCTGGCCCTTCTTTGCCTTCTTATGAAAATAAATTTGCTTATGTTAGCCTTACCGTCACTTGAGGGACACAACATGGTGTTTCTGTTTTAGTTACGCTGTACGACTGACTCGCACCGAGACTTCAATGTTCGTACTCGTTTCTCTATCTTCATATTAGCCAGCCAATCGAAATGTAGTTAGAAGCTTTTCTAACCGTTTACGGTTCTTTGCGTAAGTCAACATTGAATTCTTTAAATTGTATAAAATCAAGTCTCTTTGGCGTTGCCTATGTTGTATCTAAATTAACTGGTAATCTCGATATCTTCGCATGATTCGAAAAATGAACTGAATTTGTTCAGCATTTTTGCTACGGTTTCCTACGGGTTTACTCCTAACTCGGACATAACATGCAACCTAAGAAGACATTAATCTGAAAATTATCAAAGTTACAACTACTTCAGAAAAAGATGAGATGAATCGCGAGTCACAAGTTCTAATGCACCATGAGCCGTGGGAATGGCCCATATTTCGCTGCAAATATTTGCAAAAATCATGTGAAAAGTTAAATTGGATCTCAGTCTCAATCTCGATCGGCCTACTAACCGCACTTAGTTAACATATTATTTATCACCATATCATATAAATGTTTTCTCAAAGTTCGGTGGTTCGGTGGTTCGGTGGTTCGGTGGTTCGATGGTTCGATGGTGGATGTCTACAATTCGATTTATGGTGAAAATTGAGCTGTTCGTTACCTCCTCTCGTCGTAATTTTCTTTTTTGGCCCTTTTGTTTAACAAAATTTTTTTTTATTTTTTATTTTATTTTATTCCCTTACCGTTAATACTTTTTGTAAAGCTGCATAATCTAGGCCAGTGCCAGCAGTCTCACCTAAGCGTCTTAAAGTTTCTGCCATTGGACCGGAAAGTTCCTGCGTTGCAAAAGAAAATAAATAGAAAGAAGAAAAGCAAAAATAAGAAGCCATTGTGTCTAAGATATCTTTGGCAAAACAATTGTGCACAGCACAGATTCACTTACTTGCAACTTTGCCCAACTTGTGGCATATTGACGTCGTACCAACTCAATGATAGTAGAAGTTAACGCCAATCCAATTAATATATATAATGTGCATAGAAGCATATAATTTGGTTTTTCTAAGAAACAAAACTTGAGGAATTTTTTTTTGCTTAACAGTTTCCGGCAGAAATCTCACTTGGTACCAAATCACCGAAACCAATAGTTGTCATGGTTATGAAACAAAAATAGAAACCATCAAAAAATGACCAATCATCCTCCCACAGTATCAATAAACCGGCCCCGGCAGCTAAATATATGCACAAAAATAATACGGCAGACAGAGCATAAAACCATGTTTTTCCAATAAATTTAGTCAAACTGGGTATTTCTAAATTGGAACAAGGAATTGTTATGAAACATTTTTAATCGTCAGTCAGAAAGGCAGATTTCTTACTTGGTAGATATTTTCCTAAAACAGAGACAGCTGTCGCAAATAAACGTCCCCAATCCGCTATTACGGTTAGCGTAAAGGGAATGCCTATTAATGCGAAGCATATGCAGAATGCTCTGCCGCCTGTTGTTACTGGCACAATATTGCCATAACCTATATACGTAGCAATGATTGAGAAAGATAACGCAATTGCATTAGTATTGATTCATATGCAAAGACCTCTTACCTATCGTAGTCAAGACAGTTGAGGAGAAGAACACAGCTTGCAATATGCTCCAACGTTCATAGGGTTCTGGGAAGTCTCGGTCTGCTTCAATTAATAGACCACCCTCGGCAGCTTCCTGTATAGCCTGAAAATAAATACGAACAGAAAGCAAAAAAAGAAAAAAAAAAAATAATAAATGAATTTTTTTACTTCTATGGTTATAAAAAAAAAAAAGCTCATCTCTTAATTTTCTTTTCACTCCCAAGTGTAATAAGACAAACTTTTTTTATATGGAAAAACTTAATAAGGAACAATAGCAGCATATGTGCTTAGACAACAACTAAATTGAATGGAAACATGTAAGAAGATTACATTCGGTTATGACCGAATCTCTTACACCTGTCACCGTTATTCTAAAAAAGACAAAAACAAAAAAGGAGAATATTTTTATAATATTGGTTGGGCGCGGCTTGTGGAATAAAAGTCGAAATTTGCGACAATTAACAGACAGATGGACATATGGACTGATGCACATGTTTAAAACGGTTCAGATCTGTTACTAACCATATATATACGTACACCTTAGAGGATCTCTGAAACTGCTTTCTGAGTGTTGCAAATCTTTTTGATAAAAGAATGAGTTTTCAGTATTCTATAATATTAGGTAAGTCTGGCCGATTTCTTCTACTTTCGTTACGGTGCTCCAGGACCACGCTTAGAATGGCCATTATTTTTATCATTGTTTCTCTTGTGGTTTATGTGTGTGGAGGCAAATTTTTTTTTTGTCTTTGAAGGCAGAGGTAGTCTTAGGTTAGTTTGTACCGTGGCCGTGTCCTTTTACCGATACAAACCTGCGGGCAAGAATTTGCAATCGTTCTGCCAAGTACGAAGCCGATAGGTTCTTTTTTACGATCAGGAGAACACAGCCATTACATAGACAGAGAGACGGACATGCTTAAATTGATTTAAAATTTGATACTGATCAAGAATGTACACACGTTGTGGGATCACAAACGTTCCTTCACTGGTAATTCGGTGATTGCAAGGAACAAATTTGGTAAGGAAGAAAAAGATGGAAAGTGGCCGCAGCCTAATGATTGTATGGCCATTCGGTAAATGTTAATCGCTTAACCGAACGGATCATTCATTGCCGCTACGAGCAAGTGTGGTCAACCTGCACTGAGCATTGAACCCGCCCGCGATCCTATCCGATCCTATTTATCCGACTAAGCGAGAGGAGAAAAGTGAAGGCATCAGAGTGGGAACACTCTGTGTCTTGAATGCTTGAATCTATACCTTTATCTGCTGCAGATTGTCAGCTATTGATGTTAATAGGGGCATGTATTGGATTTGGGTAAAATACCCGATAAATAGCGAGCGTATATTCTTCAATAGTAGTATAAATATCTATAACCATGACCGTGTGTTTATCTAGGTTAGGCTAGGTTTAAATATCGAAGGGCTGTTTGCTACTCGCTGCAATCATCAAACATAGCCTTCTCTAAGGTAGCAAATGTGTGATGGCAACATTCTTGCAAACTTGAGCTTAAAGTTTTCATCTCAATCTGTTATCGTTTTCAGATTAATAGCTTATCGCAAAGAATTTCTCTAAAGAATTAATTTCAATTTCAAGAAAATTTAACGTTAAGATAGCGTGGAATGTGCAAATAAGTTGCGATCATTAAAGGAAACTGTAGCCGACAATATAAAGCTTCGTAAAGTTAGGAGTTAAGCGGGAGAGTGAAAAGGCTAGAAGAACTATGAAAATTAAGTCAATTCTCCCAAAATAATTTGCTATGAATTGAATTAAATGTTAGGGTAATTACTACCGTAAGACATTTAATTTTTATTCCCCCACTGACTCGATTGCATTGCTCGGTGAACTTACCGCTTCGTATTTACTTAATTCAAATTTTAGCAATTCGTTCAAATTGTTAATATCTGTGTTATTTAATATCACATTAACGAAACGTTCTCTCTCCGTTTTTACTATAGTTTTCAATTCAGCTAAACGTTCAATCTCGGCTGGCCGTTCCAAATGACGAAATATCTGAAATTGTACGAAAGAAACCAAAAATGAATTTATTTTATATATGTTTTTATATTCAATGCTTGGTAGTCATCAACTATAGATTGCATTTAACTCATTTTAACATTGAAAAGAAAGAAGATTTTCGTCAAATCATATAGAAATAAAGAACAGATCTATAAACATAGAAAGGAAGCAAAAGGATCCCATCTTCTATGTTCCAATTGTAGGCTCAATCGTATTAATTGTGTGCGAATGTATAACAACACCCAGAGGGATTTGAGATAGACCCATCGAACCTTTATTATAATGGCAATCATTTTCTAAATCAACCTAAGCTTGTCTGTCCGTTGGTCACATGTTGTCTATCAAAAGCATTTTTCTTTTTCGTCGATTCTACAGCATAAATAGTTTTAGTTCACTTAAAATTCAATTTTAATTCACTACATATCCACCGAGAGTAAAGGAAGAACGAAGACTAAGAAGAAGAATAGAAATGAGAACCGCTTTCGTGCAACTAACAACACGAAAGTGTGTTGATTTGCATGTTGCCTTAAAAGTTTACATTATTTACTGGCTTACGGTTAGCATGTACAAGAAAAAGTAATAAAAGCGTTTCAAGGGCTTGTTACCTATTTGCCACTTTTCCTATACTCGTATTATATAATATCCACGATTTATTTACTTAAAGGTCTTAACAGCACTTTTCTTAGTTTTGCATAATATATGACATGATGTAATATTGCGAAGAGATGAGCGCAAATGCTATGCCGATAGAGGTTAAGATATGTATTTAGAGAAACGTCAGCGAGACGTTGGCATTCATGTGAAGGTCACAATAGTAAAATCGAAATATTTTGGGTCTCACTGTCACGAAGATCAAGCGAGTTAATACACTTTGATGAGATAGAGAAAGAAACTCGAATCGATCACTTTGGAGTATAAAAATTTCTAAAACGAGAGGTGGAGTTAAACATGCTAATGCGACCCTGCATTTGTTATGCATGTGTTAGGGGATGGAGGTAAGAAGAACAAGAAGTTAGCTAAGGGGTCGTCAATAAACCCATATTCAGACCTTAGTTCTCCATTTCATAATTTGAGTGAAAATTTTATTGCAGGACTAGGTAGCCTTTAAAGAACTTTGGACTAAAAATTAATATTTAAATTAAAAAATAATAATAAATGGTTTCCATTATATCAAGTGTTTGTGAGAGTGAGTGCTTCAATATTCATTTTATTTATTATGATAGAGTAATGGCCGCTCTTTCATTGCCCAAATTTAAGCATTCAAGAAAACTGCTCTTACTTACGTGTAAAATTATGTCAACGCATACGCGCGCTATCTTAGTCTGTTGACATTAGTCTGCGATGCATTCATTGTTCACACCCACTCAATATCACACAAATTTTTAGTTTTCGTTCTTTTAATTAATTTCATTTGTTTGCTTTATTTGGCGCGAAGCCAAAACAATCTACTAAATATACGTAAACATCAAGAAGAGATATTTGTCTTTACGCTTCAATACCCAAATGTCATTCACATCAATTGACGTTTAGGTTTAATGAATGTTTACGCTTAAAATATAAATTTTCGATTGTCACAACAAGTGGCCATATTTCACTTTTTTAGTTAAGAGCAATATGTTGATTTTCTTCTCTTTCCCTTCGAAAATAATTTCCAATGCTACGGATAGGATGTTGTTTTACTTTAATTATACCACGAGATGTGCATATGTAGTTAGCGGACCATAAACATGTTGATATTTTACTTATTATAAACAAACTAGTGATTGTCAACACGTCATTAGGATACGCCGAATATTGTGTACTTGAATACATTTTTTTACTTATCATCGGGTGACGAGGGGGTACATTCATTATGTCAAATGTATGTTTGCACCCACCCAAGTTCAGGGTACCCACAAAGTATGTATATACATATTCGATTAGCATCAAAATCTAAATCGATTTAAGCATGTCCGTCTGTCCGTTTGGTCGTTTGGCCGTCTGGCAGTCTGCGTAATGTCTGTCGCCTTCAAATTTACCTGAAACAATGAATTTCGTGCATGCAAGTTCGGAAATAGTCGAATGGGTCAAATCGGGCGGAACGATACACCTACAGTGCCATATAAACTGAGAATACTTCTACTTCCAAAAGAAAAAAAAAATGAATGGGTTTTTTGTGGTCATTACTCACATATCGCAGCAGATAAATGTATAAAAATTTGAACGTATATTCTACGGATGATACTACAGTAAGTGCGAAAAAATTAGCCACGCCTACTCAATATTAACCTTTTATTTTTTTCCAATACCCTTATGACGCCCAGCGGTAAGCTTCAAAATACATTCTTGATTAGTGTCAAATTCGTAATGCACCTAAACATGTCCGTCTGTCCAACTGCATGGTAGCTGTGGTAAACATTATCCAGTGAACATGTCTATAATCCTACCGTAACGTGCGAAGAACGCTTTTGATTTCGGTACTTTTTGCTCGTTACCCATAAGCTACAATAGACACGTTCCACAGAAATGGTCAAGCCCACCCAATAATAATATAGAAAATAGAAATTTAGTTTTTTCCTCTTTTTAAGTCTTCTTTTAGGACAACCGTGATGGGTATAAAAGATTCTATTACAGGCGAATATAATTTTCTTACTTGTTTTATAGACGCAATGCATTGTACATCCATTTCACATTTCATTTGTGCGTTTGTTTCCCAAATCCCATACACAGTTCGCTGCTAAAGTGTGTACAAAAACAATGAGATTTTTCTTTCATAGCATAAATTATGTACGTAATTAACTCCAGGAATACCGGAGTTGATTAAAGACCGAGTAAAAAGATTATAGTGGGCCATGGCCCATCATGAACTACCATATGTCACCCTACAGTTCGATTCATATAACGATTTTTGAACATAAGATATCATGTAGAGAAAGTGCTCAGCCTTGAGACATTTTCAATAGCGTTCGTTCTTGGGCCATAACAACACATCAGCTTAGCAAATTTCATCAAATTATCTTCAAAAGTTGTGACCTGTAGACGCTTAAATTAAAATCAGAAAATAATTCTCACAAGGATCTAGTCAATCAATCCTTGTACTACAAGTTGTGTAGGGTGAGATCCAAGTCTACATATATACACCCATTATAAAAATGCCAGTTTTCATGCACAGGCATTTTACAATGAATTTATTTCGTTGGTATCAATCATTTCGTACGCGTTAAATAACGAACTGCTGTAAAAATGCTTACTGCAACGCACTATAATTGTATTCAATTTCAAAGTGTGCGAAAACTCAGCCTTTTTTTTTTCAATTAAACCCTTTCAAGTAATTGTCTATTAAAGCTGGTTTTTATAAATTTTCAGGCGACAACCAAGCCTCGGTTTAATTTTTCTTTATCGATTTCTTTTTATTAATATTTCCAATTAGTGTAGCGTCAGCAAGCAAAAAAATTCTTAGTGTATAGAGAATAAATGAAAAATATTCAGCATATTTTAAAATAAGTTAAATAATTTGAAGCATGCAACCTAACGGGCAGTCGTTTAATATGTTAGGCGAAAAGAGTGCAGTCTGTCGACAATAGGTTTAAAGTATCGCTGATACTAATTAATTTTATTTAAAAATGCTACAAACATAAAGAATGACTGGACGTGGAATCGTTTAATACACAACTGCTAGTAAGTCTATTAGCATCAATACGAACGGCCATCGCTTGTACGGCTCTGGTAAATATTTGAGCAAAACTTTAGATCGATGAAATTTTCACTTTCTCTCTTCTCTACGATTAGTTCAATTAGCTTAAAGCTAGTGGTACGCAATCATACTTATTATATACTGCAGAGATTTGCGGTATGAAATTATGTACGTTGGCGATGTCATGTATATGCATATATGTTATACGCCGACGTATTGAGGTTTTTATTATTGTTAATAATTAATTCATGTCATTAATTCATGTCCATGCTCAAAATCGTTTTTTTGAATCGATCTAAGTTTGTCTTCCCGTCTGTCCGTCCGTCCGCCCGTCTGTCCGTCCGGCTGTCCGCCCGTATGTCCGTCCGGCTGTCCGTCCGTTTGATGTCTATTCATATATTTTTGTGTTCAATCTACAGGTTGCAAATTTTTGAAACATTCTGATGAAGTTTACTGTGCTGGACGAACGCTATTGAAAATGGTTCGGATCGAACTGCTTTTTCGGCCATTCCCCATATAAAGCCTTATGTTAAAAATTTCTTATATCAAGAACTGTATTAAACAAAGTAGGCGTAGGATACCTTAATGCTGGGCCCTAATTCATTATCATATTTTTATTTGTATTAAATATTTCGATTAGATCTGGAAAAAAAAAAAAAAATCAAAACGTTGTAGTCGGATAAGTCGGTCATAAAATACCAAAAAACTATACCTTGTTGCCAAGCAAAGGTTTCTTGTCAACCTCATATACCTTACGTATAAAGAGCTACTAATACATATACCAATGTATTCGATTTTTAGCTATGTAATGCATGTAATGTATGCAATGCATGTCAAATCCTTATTCTGAATTAATTTTTATAATGAAGGCCAATAATACATATTTTGTTATTATATAAAGACTTACTTTCTCTCAATCAAATTTTCCACATTTATTTAGTGGGCCGAAATACTGCACTTCATATATTTGTGTCGTAGAAGTGTCAGAAACTATAATTAAAACTTCATTAACTTATTCATCAAATATTGGCGATCTGAAGGTTAAATTTAGGCTTACACTGGGAAACTGAAAGATTCATCAAATCCACCGGTATAGCGCATAACCTGCTGGAACTACGAAAGTGTGTAATTGGCTTCTACACGGGCCAAAATTCTCTCAGGCACCATCTAAAAAATATTGGTATCTGGGCTAACGAGTCATGGGATGGAGGATAACTTATCAAGTGTTTGACGAAAACTTTCTCACGCCGATCACCGTTTGCCACTCCGAACCTAAGAAGGTCGCGGAATTCATAAAGAGATTCTAACGCTGACCTGCTAGGGGCACGAGAGAGAGGATACAATAGAGTGTTTTTAGGTCGCAGTACGGATTGCTCATCGCTTCACACTACATGTTATGGAATAGTTGGCGCATATCTGAATACATGGTCGATATACTATCTATCTAAAGAGGGACATGATACACGGTATCCTACACCATGTTGAATACGAAAACTTCATACTGTCTGCTGGTAACACATACCTATAATATTAACTCGATATATACGGTTTGGGTGTCAAATTATAGCAATTGTGTGGTGTAGTCAGTATGTTGAAAACTGTTTTATTTAAATTGCAGTACATTTTCCCGACGCTTGTCTGGCGCCTAAATAATAAGTATTGCATTGATTTTTTTGTACTGTTGTGTGCATATGTGTTGTAACTGTAATGCAAATGTGACTAAACAAAAAATTTTAGAGCAACAATAACCCTGACATGTAAATGTATGCCAATGTCCCTACTATTGCTTACAATACAAGCATACACGAATCCTTAATCAATGGCTATAGTCCTTTATAGCATTTATTGCTCTATATATTAGGTTGGGGAAAAAGAAATCCATTATTTCTTCTTCTTCTTTTGCTTCTTTTTGAATTCAGCTTTGTGTAAACTGTTTTATGGTCGATTTTTAGCTCCTGGGCGATGTTACGACTGCTAACATCGGTCAACTTCGATCATTTCTCCGATTTTATCGACATTTTCGACGACCGGTCTACCTGTGCGAGGTGCATCTTTAAC
>KK502403.1:1347886-1366360 GCA_000688735.1 Glossina austeni
ACACGCACATAATATTCCATATAATATTTGTTTGTATTATGCGTGACATTTGCAAAGTAAATGTAAAAATGGTCCCGATCAGCTGGTTGACAAGCACGTAATTCGGAAAATAATTCGCAATTTGTATGCGTTAGCTTTTACTGAAGGGGCATCGTCGATTCGACCAAAGGCGAATATGAATTTTTTTTTAGCTTCTTGTTGTTGTTTTCAGTTTCTGAGAAAAACTCACGTATATGCTGCTGCTGCCTTTAGATATTTAGTCTATTTATATAAAAATAAAAGTTTTTTTTTTTTTTTTTTTCGTTTTTTTAAACTATTTTTAAAACAAATTTTATTGTTTTGAGTAAAGAGAATTTCTGTTGCACTTACCAAACCACCGACTGCACAATAAATGGATAACGATACTAACAATCCAATGTGATTGAGGGCGGTTTTCCATTTCAATGACTTCCAACAGGCGCTTTTGCATAAACTATTCGATTTATTTGTATTTTCTAAACGCACATCTAAATGTTTTAATTTCTCTAATAACTCGATATTGGCATCATCTTGTGCATTAAATTCAATCATTTTTTTCCTTTTTTCGTTTTATTTTCCGATCGAAATCTTTTTGCTCTTTCAATTATTAAATGAACCGATCGCTTGTAGCATTCGCAGTTATTGTAAAGATATCTATTTATCGTCTTATGTTGTAATGAGATCAGAGGCATTTTTACGCGACATATTTAACGTTAATTAGCTGTAAGATCTATATATAAGCGATTTAATCATGTTTACAGTTTTGCGTTCTATTTGAAAAATATCGGCATTAAGACGAACAAAATTTAGGTTAGGTTTTGTTAAAATATGTTCCGCGTAGACTCTATATCCAGCAATAAACATTTATGCTAACTAAGTTTTGAAAAACTTATTAAATAAGCTCAGCATGCTTTTAAGCATTTAAGTCGGTTGCATTTAAGGAATGACTTAAAACATCGACCAGGCGAGTATACTAACCGGCCCACTATACACGCCGCATTTATTTTATCTACAGATAGATACACTTTTCTTACATTGGGAAAAAGAGGTGGCCGCATGGCCGTCTGGACGCATGGCCGTCTGGTCGCATGGCCGTCTGGTCGCATGGCCGTCTGGTCGCATGGCTGTCTGGCCTTCTGGCCGTCTGGCCGTCATGCTTTCTTGTATTCAACCCACATACAAGTCACCATTTGATGAAATTAGGTAGACCGCTAAGTTTGGTCTCAAAGACGAACGCTATTGAAAATGGTTTAGATTGGACCACTTTTTCGACTTGCGCCTTTCTTTGAAAAGTCATTATACGAATGACTATAGGGTTATATATAGGATATTTTATGGCGGTTGACAGCTTGCTATAGTCTTCTTATTTGTTTTATTTATAATAAGCTCAGCGTCCTGAATCAATTTCGTTGTTCGTTCATTCGTTCTTTTTGCTATGTACTCTTTCGATTTCTCAAGCCGTTAATATTTGAGATAAAGGGTTGAAACTTTACACATGTTCTTCAACAAATAAATATATACTCGTTAGGTGCTATTGCAGACAACAGCCCAGAACAGCATGGACAAAAAGTGAAGCAATCACCGAAATAAACAATAAATTTCATTGCATTGATTTTTTTTTAGTTAATTTTTGTTTCCCTCCACATTTCAAATCTTAAGATCTTCTATTTTCTAGTTTGGTTTATATTGCCACCGAATCGAGCACAGGTTGTATTAGTGAACATAAATTACTTGAGCTTTCTTTTTTTTTCACAAAATCTCTCCATGATGTCCAGCCATTTACACTGTGTTTCCGGAAAGTGTCACTTCACTCCTTTGACCAAAAAAATTTTGCTCGAATCTGCTTCTTCTTTATTTGAACACAATTCTTGCGTTTAGTTAAATCTTCATACCTGTTCACTACATATATATATATATATATATATATATATAAGTAATGTGTATACACGTCACTACTAATATTTCTAGGCTTGGCAACGCTATGTTTTTGTTAGATCGCATTTCAAGTTTTCATTGAAAAGTTTAACATTTTTGATCATAAGCTTCTTCAACGCATTTGATAATTTGAATGGAGTTCGTGTTGGTGTTTACAATAATTTGAAAATTATGCCTCAACGAAACAGTGGCATCAATAGAAGAAAATTTTTGTGGTGTGCTTTTTTATGACTTTCAATGGGAATTATCATGACAAGGACGCATCAATCAATTCACTTTCACTTTAACCAATGAAGCTGCAACCATTGCCACTGTGAGACTTGCTGGTACAAAGCCATCGAAAGTTGCGGAGGTCATTCAAAATTAGTTAGTTAGTCATTAGCTCCACCAATATATATAAGATATGATGATTACATGATTACTTCTATTGTACAAAAGTTTTTTTCTCGTTGCGTGCAACAAAAAAGATACTCGTGTCGATTGGTGTGAACAAATACTTAAGAAATGCAATGGCGATCCTTCCAAACACATATATAAGTGCGTGACAGATGCCGAATCGTTGGTCTATGCACCCAAACTGACAGGCGAACAGCAGCCCATTATGTGGAGGTTTCAAGAAAAGAGGTTCCAGTAAAAGTTATTCCCGCCCGAAGCACTGTGAAGCGAATGATCGGCGATCATGCAGCAATAGTGCGTTTAAAAGAACATAAAACCATAAATTCCTGAGCTCTTTGGTGAAATGAAACAAAAACTCTGCCGGATTAATCTAATAAGCGAATATTTAAACAATCAAAAAATTGAGTTAATTGAGGCCGTCCGTCATGCAGTCCTCGTTTCGTACCTAATAACTTCTTTTTGTAACTAAACGTGAAGAATGAAATTGCGAAAAAAATGGACTTCGTTGGTTACAGAAGATGTTGACGTGTTGAAAAACCATATTTTGGTGGTGTCTCAAGCGGAATGGAAAAAATGCTTTGAGAAATGCTTCGTACGTATCTAAATATCTGTTCATATCATAAACAGGAACATTTTGAAAAAACAGTTAAGCGGAATTCTTAATATCATTATTAAGCTACGACTATAAATAGTGTACACACAAGTATGTATATGTAGGCAAAAAAACGATATGAAAGGCACGCTTTGCTTAGGTTAATATTTTTGATCGGAAAATCACAGAAAGTTTATGCATGGGCCACCAAAGGCAATATTACAGAGAATAGCTTGAAAGTGGAAACCTTGAGACTAAACCTTATCGGGTAAGTTAAAAAAATTCTTTAAGGAATATAGGAAACTTCAGATGTCGATGAGTTAGTTACCATACCAATGACGAGAGGAGTATTAAAATGAGTTTTAATCCGAGAAATTTCTTTCGACGCTTTATTGTGTGTGCAGTTATTCTCCAAAGAGATCAGAAGAGAGGATCTTTTTTATCGTACTTCTACTAATTACGAACACGGATCTTGGCATTTTATTGGTTTGGATTGAATATTTGCATATATATCCCTAGGCTAAGTGCAGGTTAAGTGCTTCGCCTTCACTGTTAAAGATAAAGAGAATAAAAGACGAAGAGAGACAGAGAGAGAGAGACAGAGAGAGAGAGAGAGACAGAGAGAGAGAGAGAGAAAGAGAGAGAGAAAGAGAGAGAGAGAGGGGGAGAAAGAGAGAGAGAGAGAGAGGGAGAAAGAGAGGGAGAAAGAGAGGGAGAGAGAGAGAGAGAGAGAGAGAGAGAGAGAAAGATATTTCCAAGAATATTTTCTCTAGTTGTTTAGTTAAAAATTCCGAACCGTCTCCGATTGTCCGATTCCGATGTCTCTCCGTTCTCTTTCCAGCTGGATGATAGTGCAAAGTTCGTATTTTGCTTAAACAATCTTTTAGTTTAGGTTCATTTACTCAGAACTAACTTCAAGCTTTCTGGTGCAAAGCATATTTGCATATTTCGATCGAGTAGTGAGTTTATAGCTCCTTACTGTATAGCGTCGTTACCTACGCGATTTTATCTAAGATTAATTATAACTCTTTTTTCTTTTTTTTTTTTTTTAATTCTTCTCCTTTACAAAACAAATTCATGTAGCGTATGAATGATTTTTATCGTTTAATTACCCATACTGACTGCCATACCGCTGACACGCATAGAAAAATGAATTTTTGAAATATTTAAAAACTTATTAGACTTAGAAATGATTTGAATTCCACTTCCAACAATTTTTTGTTTGGTTTACATACGCAAGAAATGCACATAAAATTGGAGTGAGAGCATTTTATATTAAAATAATAACCCAACTGATGGAAAACTTAAACATGTGTATATAGAGCTCATGTGTGCTCATCACATGTTTTCAAACGTCAACTTTTATTTATTATACTCTACACCATTTGCGGTACGAGAGTACATTAAGTTCGTGAGGATAGATAGGAGGCCTAGAAGAACATGGAATAGATTTGCGCTGCATTATGCCAATTCAGATCTAAACTTGTCCGTCCATCTGCCCATCTATCCTGTTTTCTTGAGCTCAACGTAAAATTCGCAATTTTTGTGATAGTTTGATGAAGCGGCAACGTGTTTGCTCGAAGGACGGACGCTGTTGAACAGTTTTTTGACCGCTTAATACCCAATTTTGAAAAATCGTTCTATGAATAGCTATATGAAGCAAAGGGATCCCTGATTCACATAATGCTTTTACTTTAAAGTGTTAATCAAAAGCGGATCCCATTGACGGATTGAAGAAACGGGCATCATAGTGCACAAGGAGAACGCCAGGCCACACGTTCACGCTGTTATAATATTTTAACTTATTTTTATTTAACAAAATGAAAAGCAATTCAATGACAACGAATAAAAAGGATGAACATTTAAAAATTGGTTGAGTTTTGTTAACTCAGCGTCATGTTCGGATTACCAAACTAAAAGGAAATAAAAACTAAAAAGTTTTCCTATTCTCTTCTCAAGGGAAGTGCATTAAAATTATCGCAATGAAAAGCGAAGAATGAAGATCGAAGAAATTTTCTTAAACTTACGCATTAAACTCAATGCAAGATAATTCAAAAGGAACTTTAATTATGAAGAAAATTCTGATTACACTGGCGACCGATAAAATCTAAGCGTACATTTGCTACATAACAAACACCATGAAGTACTAATCAAATCATATTTTACTCAATGCAAACGAGTTTCAGGCAGGCAGAAATCCTAAGAAGAATTCCTTCTAGAAGAATGGCAGTAGCATTAAAATATTCCGTCCAAGCTGCAGTAACATTTGCCGGATAAATAGATCGTTTGGCCTGGCGTTCTTTCTTCTTCAGTTGAATTTGTTCACATGTGATTAGTGCTTTCTTATAAAAAAAGTAAAAAACATAGTAGTAGGCCACGGCGCACCATTAAATACCTTACACAACTTCGTTTAATGCAGTTATTCGCAGTATTCATAATTTTCAGAATAAGTCTTTATATGGGAACTGGTCGAAAAAGTGGTTCGGTTCACACTATTTTCAATAGCGTTCGTCCTTGGGAGCAACCACGTCGCTATCTCCAATTTCATTAAATTATCTGAGATTTAGATTGCGATTTGTAGATTGATTGCGAGAATATATAGGCAGACGAACAGACAGACAAGCTTAGATTAAATCAGAAAGTGACACTAAATCGATCGATATCGTAAAAAGTGAGTTTAACTGAAGTCGTTCTGGGTGTTGCGTACATCCGTACAAACCTAATATACCCTGTATTACAATTAATGTAGGGTGTGACAATTTCTCTAATGAGCTGCTGAGTGAGAGAATTCTCTTGCAAAAGTGTTGGGAAAAAGTTCACTCTTCCTTACTCAGCGATCATTTCGGATTCATGTCTTACTAAGCAATTCACTTTAACGACCTTTGAGTTTCTGCAATCCTTAAACTCCACTTGGCTGGCTATTAATAGTGAATAGCTGACTAAAATGAAAATGCATTTTTTTGAAATCACGAACGAAATTTCGCCAAAGAATTTCGCACACATCTCCGCTTAAGGTATTCGCTCTCGTCATTCTCCGTTTACGAGTCTTCGATTATTTCTTGCTTTTCGGAAACAAAAGAAAGAAACGCGAAAAGCATCGAAAAAGTGCTCGAAATATAATTAAATTTTATAAACGTTACGCGGAGATCGTTGGATACCTTCTACAAGTTTCGGTACACATTTCACTTATTGTGTTGACAAATTTGCGAGCGGAATAACTATCGGGAATTTCGTCAACGGAATTATGTATAAAATATAATAAATAAAAATTTTACTTTTTTTTTTTAATTTGCACGCGAGACAGATAAACTTATGGGCCAATATTCGTTTTAATTGTTTTGGTAATTTTGATAGTTATTTGTAAAAAATATTAGATTGATTTCGATTGCATTGTTGACACTTTTCAGTTTGTTAGAAAGTATAGGTCCGCTCCTAAGAGAAATACGCCTTTTCTGAATGTAGCATACGGATGAATATCGAAAGCGTATGACGATTGGTGAGATGTATATATAGTCAGATATATATATATATATATAGCCAGATATATATGTATATATATATATATATATCGATATATCGATAGAATCTCACTCCAATTCAAACTATGTTTACATACACAGATTTTCTCCAATTTAATAGATGAGAAAAAACAAAAAGGCTCAACTTTTTCAATCATATTTTAAAAAGAAATTTTTTACAAAATTTCGGAATCAATTCTTTGGGTTACTTATTTAAGATTAATTAAATATTTTTTTTTTTTGTTATTTTTTTTTTTTATTGTTAACAATATTAATTTGTTATTTTCACAATTGCACACGTGGTGCTTCCACCAATCCAACCTTTGTGCTGAAAGCAAAAATACTGAAAATACTGAATAACTTGAATTTTCATTTTAACTAAGGAAGCGAAGGAAGCATGAAAACGTTTGTTGGTGTTGGTTATCATACAATTCCATTTTATACGCGCACCTCTAATGAAATACAACAACAATAACAATAACAACAATAAAAAAGAAGAAGAAGAAGACGAAGATTATTTACATAAATTTGTTTTTGTTTGCTTTTCATTACTATTATTCTTATTCTTATTTATTTATTTATATTTATTTGTTTTGTGAATTTCGAGTTTTATGCAAACTTTATGCGTTAATGTGGATATGTTTGAATGCAATAAGAAAGCAGTATTAAAGAAATTGTACAAAAGTTTGACGCAACCACTACCGGCACATAAACACAACATGTCGGATGTTGAGAGCACGTTTTAAGGCTTTCTTCTTCTTCTTTTTGTTTTCTTTGCTTTTCTTTTTTTTTTTTTTTTTGCATTATTTTCTCACACTCTGTAAAATGCTAATAAAAATATTAAAAAAAAAAAAAAAAAAAAAAAAAAAAAAAAAAAAACACACACACACACATATAAATTCTGTAATGAATTGCGAAAAACATAAAAAACATTACATATAAATCTATATTTATAAATAATGGACATTTGATGACCAGCAAGAAGGAAAGACTTCACAATGGAATCGTATACTTTTCAATTTACTTGCAACTAAATTGTATCTGAGATAAGAGTGGCGTAAATGTCAAACGCAGAAAAATCAAACGGGAAACAGCAGTCATTCTATTTTCTATTTAAACCACCCTCCGAATATAACAAAGTATTGTATAATAACTTTGTATATATCTACAAACTCTTTAGTCCATCTTCACTCAACAACCCAAAAAAAAAAAAATAAAAAAATATTTATATATATATGTATACAAAGAAAAACATCAAAACTGATTTTGGCCCACATTACAAGCACGCAATCATTTTTTACTTTAGACCTGTTTTGCTTTATATGAGTATGAAATGTGAAATTAATTATCTACGTTCATAAAAAGAGAGACGAAATTTAAAAATCACCGATAAACTATTTTTCTTTTTCAATAGCAAATATTTTACTCAAAGGTGCGTAATACACATTTATATTCATAGATAGAAGAGACGATGTAAAAGTGTACACATATTAGGCCAAGTTTGGAGTGTTTCGAAGACATAAATCATAAGACTTTGACCCTTTGTGTTCGTACGTAAATTTCATTCAAACAAATGCTTGCAAGTTTTTATCTATTATTAAAAAAATTGAATTATGCTCGTATTCTCATTATGTTTGTAACACGCGGCATTATCGTTTAGGCACCATATATATACATAGCTTGGGACTTTAAGCTTACTTAGCCATTTCCATTGACATCTATTTTTCTCTCCATTTTTCTGTCTGTCAACTGGCTCGTCCGCCTATGATTCTATTCGTATTTTTGGTGCCACCATACGGCTATGAAGGACGCAAATTTAATTCCATAACTAGATCGATCAACGACTTGAAGGATCAAGTCCTTCATGCCAGATATTTATGTCTCAAGCCATGCTTCTCATTGCTCTTGCCCCAGTTTGTACATTCATTCCCTTCTTCTACCCTCTCCTCGTTAACGATCTTATTACCGGCTTGTTCGCCACTTGCACAACGTTACGTCTATTCGTCTATTTGCCCACTGCCCATTTTTCATGTCTGTCTATCCGTCCATCTCTATTTCCATCTATTTTGATGCCCATTAGTACACCAAATTAATTCTTCCCTCCCTTTATTATTTTATATTATAGAAGCTACAATGGCATCGCTTTAAATTATCATTTATTTCAAATAAAGCGAAGCAATCTAATCAATCAGTATTAAGATAATAAAAAAAAAATTTAAATATTAATTTAAAAAGCGAGCTATTCTTTCACGAAAGAAGAAAATGCAAAAAATTGTGGACAATATTTTAAATATCATACACATATATATATATTAATATGAATTACGTACTTTTTTTTCTTAATGAACATTAAAAGGGATTCCATCGTGTCATAATAAGTAAAACTGTAAAGTCATCATAATGAGAATTTCGGGGGAATTCCTAGATACATATGATTTTCTTTCAGACTTTTTTGGTCGCGCAAACATTGCGCGTTGCATTGCATTGAAATTGCAGATGAATTGTTGTTGTTGTATCTATTTGTTTTCTAGTATGTTTTTTTAATAGTATGAACAGTGGTACTTTTTGATAAAAATATGTCAGTTAGTCCGTCTTTACGTTACCGAAGTTATAGTGTATGTTTACAGGGCAAGTTTAAAAATGGTTGCCGGCAACCGGGGTTACCTGATGAAAGCATTTTCAATAATTTCTTTCCTTTTTTTCGAAATTTCAAAATATTGTATATACGATTATTTCCAACGATAATATAAGACTTCATTTAAGTTTTACAAATGATGAGTAAAAACACTATAGACGATCCAGGCTTATCATTAAATAACCTACATCACCCTACAGTTATTCACATAACGAGTTTTCAGCATAAAAGTTTATATAGAAATTGATCGAAAAATTAGTCCGATCCGAACCATTTTGAACAGTGTTCGTCCTCGGGCCAAAACATATCAGTGTAGTAAATTTCATTAAAACATCTAAAATATCGCGACTTGCAGATTGTACGCAAAAAACAACAAGGACGCACGGACAGACAAGCTTAGTACGGTTCATAAAGTGAAGAAATGAAGGAAGAAAATTACTAGTAAGACGTAGCTATTTGAAACCAATGCGGACTCCCTCCAAATATAGTAAGAATAAGATTTGCTGAATTGGAGAAGAAGAAGAAAAAGAAGAAGATGAATTAAAAGACAAAACAATATTTTTCCAAACATTCGTGAAAAGACTTTAACTTATTTGTAATTTATTTATTATAGTATTATGAAAAACTTGACCTATGTAAACTATAATCAAAAACAATTACAAGGTGAAAAATGCCAAAATTATATAAGTAAAGAGCGGAGGAAAAAAGGAAAAAAAAGAAAAAAAAAAAATCTAGAATATTTTGTTTATTTATTTATTTATTGCTTCATATATTTTCCAAATAAATTTACAAACTATAGATTTAAAGGCTACCGGATAACTTAGATCGTATGCCCGCCTGTAATGAAGACTCTATCGCACTTGAAAGGCGAACCCGCGACCATGGAGGTCTTAGTCGTCAATATTTCATTTCTTCAAATAATAAAATTATTTCTCCAAACCATCCTGTGGAGATTAATGTAATAATGTGCCAACCAAAGAGACATGACTTTCTTGACTTTCTTGGCAGACGGTGAGTACACGTGTTATACCTGATACCTGATCAATTGTAATGCAAGTGATTCATTTTATACACGACATTCGATGTTCGGACGCATTCATTATAACTAGGGCTCCTGGCATACGTTGAGTGTGGCATCAAAAAAAAAAAAGAAAAAAAAATCATAACATTCCGGCAGATTAATGACTTTATTAACCACAGTATAGGGCGGGAGATGAGTTTCCCCGCACAACTAGCCCGGATTTATGGATTTTTTTACGACTATATGGGCAAACATAGGAGATTCTTTGCACCTTTTATACTTGACCGTTGACCGTTGACTTGTCCACCCTATCCCGAACTTCATGTTCATACGTTTGCTTAACAGAGCCTTCCTTCGTTTCCTTCCTTTAGAAAACTTGACAAAAAAAAAAAAAAAGAAACAAACTGTTCATTAAGAACTTGCAACTTGTTTAATTGTAGCATGAATAGCGAGTTAGCGAGTTCGATATAAAAATAGTCCCGTGTTCGAACTGACTCGCGTACGTTTGCTGAAAGGCTGGTCGATTTTCGCATATATTTTTTTTGCATAATCGAAAATTCGCATTGAAGTGAGCATGTCCTTCTTACCTGATTTCCTTTTTTCAAGTTTAATAATTTTTATTAAACAACTAAATTTTTATTTGCAAATTTTTTTGGAAATTTATGAATCATTAAATTTATGGTAAGTGATCAATAAGAAAAATTTAGCATCCATTTGTTCTTAACGCATTTCGAATGAGATGCACAAATAAAAACTTTATTAGCATATACAGCGCGTCACAAGAAAATGTATTTTCTCGCTATGTACTGCACATGCTATGCATGCACTTACATAGGGTAACAAGACAAGACAGAAAAGAGGTAGCGTTTGTCTGTCCCTACGTCCCTTATGGTAACGTAATATCCGCTAAGTTTCAACGATAACTCACTTTTGTGAAGTGGATTTTAAGCATCTATACTTGTGTGGACGAATTAAGCGTAGAGTGTGCACTAAATGCAAATTCATCAAATTCCGTTATTTAAGATAATTTCCACAAATAAAATGGTACGTCTTTCCGACTTGGCTCAAGTAATAAGATTAAGCATTGTTCGGCTTTAGGGTCACGTTCACAAGTTCATGCAAACTCGCATTGGAATTTCTTGATATATGGTGTTGAGTACTCGATATATTGATATTCCTTATAGCTCCACACCATTGTCGTATGCAGTTTTTTATACCCTCTATACCTCTTATGGTACAAGGGTGTATTAAAAGTCGGCAGATGTATGCAACACCCAGAAGGACTTAAGATAGCCCATCTTTTATTATACCGATCGACTCAAAGTGATTTGCTGAGTGTCTATCTGCCCGTCCCTCTGTCCATCTTGTTCTCTTATGTTCAACTTAAAGGCCGTAATTTTCGAGCTATTTTGATGAAATTCGTTATACCGACATGTTTTGGCCCAAGGACAAACGCCATCGAATATGGGTCAGATCAGACAACCTTTTCGACCACTTTCCCATACAATGTCTTATTTTGAAAAGCCATTATATGAATAATTGTATAAAGGGACATTACATAGGATATAAAAATGATGGGCCCTGTGTCACTGTAGTGTTTTTGCTTGTTTTTCTTTTTTTCGCAGATCAAATTTTCCCGACTTGGTTTTAAGTTTTTGCAATGCTCGACATTTCTCAAAACTCTGTTTGTAGAGATAAAGACTGGCACATTCTGTATATATATATATATACACACACACACACACACACACACATATATATATATATTATATATATATATATATATATATATATATCTCATCTGGGCAAATATATATATATATAAATATATTATCTGTGCAAAGGAAAGCAAAAAGAAAATTAAGAAATAAAATCATGCAAATATAAATAGCGCCTACATGTTCCGCTTAGCAAGCAATTTGCTCCCAAAAAAAAAAAAAAAAAAATTAAAAAGTATAATAATAATAAATAATAATTTATTTAAGAAATGTTTTATTATTATACTTATTTTTTACATTTTCTTAATATATACGCATAAATCTTGCTATCTTTCCATATATTGAACTAGTGAGACTCTATTAGTTCAACATATATGTAGCAATGTTTTCGATTATAAATGTGCTGTTAATTTTTTCTTAAGAAGATTCGCGTTAACAAACAAAAACGAGTGTGCCATGATGCGAAGCATAGACATCCTCGTCTATTTAAAACAAAAAGAAAGCGTACATCAGAAAAATTTATCATTTCTTTTAACGTCCATTTAACGTCCTATCTATTCGTCTATTCGTGTTCGAATTTTCAAAGTGGAGCAAATTGATATAAGCAACTAAGATATCTTGTTCGCTCATAGCTATATATTATATTAACTTTGACAAAAGGCTATATAATCGATATTCATAAACACTACTATACTTAAAAAATTTTCAATCTTAAGAAATCAAATATCGATAACTTACTTATATATGACTTGTAAATAATAGACGTGTGTCAAGGTTCATGCGTCGGCTTGCGTCGTGAAGACTTAAATCTACGATGCTCGATGGCACGTGAGTGCTATATGAGAGTGAGTCACTCTCCATCGACATGTGCATGGCTTGTCTCCTCCAATGCATGGTCGTCTATGTAA
Source organism: Glossina austeni (assembly GCA_000688735.1). Classification (NCBI taxonomy): domain Eukaryota; kingdom Metazoa; phylum Arthropoda; class Insecta; order Diptera; family Glossinidae; genus Glossina; species Glossina austeni. The sequence goes on from KK502403.1 coordinate 1,360,628, forward strand.
TACGTTAATGTTTAATATTCCTGCGCTTTCACTATAAATATCATTGTAGATTACAGCAGTGATCCAAAGTCCCACACAGAATAACTATCGCACTCATCGTAGATGTATTCAATAGAAACGTCGACCATCCGGCCGGTCCCTTAACATGTCTGCATGCATGAGTATCGTTGAGTCACTTTATCATCTAATACACTGCATCCAGTTGATGGAAAAGAAGTATTCTTCCGAATTCTTCTGAACTTTCGATCTGATACGTAAGAAATGTAAGGTAAGTTGTACTCTAAAACATAATCATCATCAGTGTCTGTTATATCGTAAAGAGTCTGATATGAAATTTGATTCAAAGTTTTGACTTTATTCTCAGATAGTTTTGCTCTTAATTCTAAGAATTGTATTTCGGAATCATTTAAATGATTGTCTTGTATTATAAATCAGATTAAACATATTTCCCTTAATATACAAAATAAAAGATCGAAATGAAACATTGGCGTTTGTTTGTTATTTGACAACTTGAAAATGGCAAAGAAAAAAAATGAATGAAGCATGAAACAAAATGAAATATGAATGAAAAGAAATTAATGCAAATATCGTGAATCTTTGGTTTTTGACTAATAGATGGAAAATGAGCCCTAAGCACAAGCGGAACATTGCGCCTATTAAGGCCATATACAATTCGTGGAGGGTTCAATGATCCGTTACATATAGGGATTGCTGAACCGAGTCTATTTTCATATATCGGTCGTGACTATTAAAGAAACTCTATATAATAGGTCTACCGGAAAGTTCTGTCCGTTTTTTTTTTTTTAGAATAAAACAAAATCCCACTCTCCGAATATTCGAAAACAGTGTCCGAAACGGTTTGTTGAGCCGAATCAAGCCTTTCCGCAATCTTCGATGTTGATAAACAAGTGTTTTGCTCTAACATAATTTCGCTAAGATAGTCGTCGATCAAAGTTGATCGCCTAGAGCTTGGCCTATCAGAAAGTTCGAAATATTTCGAAGCATCTTCTGACTGTTCTATCAAGAACTGTACCTTCGTCAAGAATTTTTAATGAATTTCTACACGTTTTTGTACCATTTCTTCCTTGTTTAAATTCGTACAAAATCCATTGACGTAAATGAACTTTACCAGAAGCCATACGGACACTATGCCGTCTCACTTAATATTAAAATGAATCATTTCGATAGGTCAGTATGTACTGTGAGGACGTTTCGTCCCTCTCCTTTGGCTGGGGCAGCTCAGCGGCCCAGGGAAGGAAAAACACCAGAAAATTTATATTCGCAGCGACTTGATTCTTCTTTTAGTTAATTTATTACATTTGGTAAATTTTATCCGAGTTAATAAATTGTATTCTGCTGTCTTTGTATTCGTTTTCTCTCAATCACTTTTACTTAATCGCGATATTCATTTGCCGATGCTCATGCAACTAACTCGACTCTCTTGGCTCGAGAGCCTAACTACCACCGACTGGCTCGGAAGCTGAACTTCAACTGACTGACTCGAAAGCTAAACTCCGAACTCACTTAAAACTAATTTTCTCTATCCTATTCTTACCCTATACTTAAACTATCCCTATTCCATTCCTATTCTATCTTAATCTATTCCTATGTTCTATTCCTATNTATCTTAATCTATTCCTATGTTCTATTCCTATTCTATCTTAATCTATTCCTATGTTCTATTCCTATTCTATCTTAATCTATTCCTATGTTCTATTGCTATTCTATCTTAATCTATTCTTATGTTCTATTCCTATTCTATCTTAATCTATTCCTATGTTCTATTGCTATTCTATCTTAATCTATTCTTAAGTTATCTTATCTCCTATTCTACCTTAATTAGCATTTCCTTCCCCCCTCCAGAGGCGGAGAATCCGTGAGCCCAAAACGAGGGATGACTTTGAGTCCTCACAGTGCTCATTCAGTGGTGAGAAGAGAGAGTCATATATGCGCATACTTATTGTGACCGGAACGGACAGAACTTTCCGGTAAATCTAAGATTATAAAGTCGCCTCTACCGACAGCAATCACAGTTTAAGAATTGTATACAATAACTTGGAAAATTTATGATGATCGAATGTTTAAAATACCTTAAGATACTTTTTCATACATTACTGAGATCCCGTGGCTGTAAATGATTCGAACAATATTTATTTATTTATTGAATTAATTATTTATTTATTTACCTACCATTTAAGATTTAATGCTTATAAGAAACAATCCACAAATATTTAATCATCACTTTCCTCAAGTTAATTATTAATGAAATTATTTAAACTTAATGAACATAAATTATTTATGCGAGCATAGTACACACACACACATATATATATATATATATATATATTTTCTATTTTCAGATATCGTTTTATAAAAATGCTCATCAATATTTTTCCATATTAACCTCAAGCTTTTCAATGATGCTTTAATGGTCGCGTTATGACCATAACCTTGATGAACTCTATCTACACACTTCTGCATAAATATTCTGAGTTTAAGGCAACTTTGTATATATTTACAAAGGAATGTTTAAATATTTTCTTGGTAATGTATGTTTACATTTTATTGTATTTTATCGATTTAATCAAACAAATAAAAAAAAATTCTAAAATTCTGTTGATTGACTTTTTTAACATTTATGGGAGAATTCTAACAATAATTTTCAAGAAATTTTTATCGATTAATATACATTTTCGATAATCTTATTTCTTAGTTTTATTGAAAATTTAAACATACATTTTTTCAACTTTGCGATATATATTTCGATTGATCGGCTGAGTGTTAATAAATTGATTTTTATAGATCACCCAATTTTATCGCTACTATTACGAAGTACTTTTCACAATGCAATATTAAAAATTAAACCGATTTTCCATGTAAACGCCTACTTTTCGTAGAAACAATTATATAGGGGGGAGCTGAAAACATCATCTCATCCGATCTCACATTTTTTCACATCAATTATGTATGTCGTAGTGCTATTATTAAGCAGTTTTTATCGGGAAATTTTGTAAATTGCAATTTTTTTCTATGACTGTAAGCATGATACGTCATCCATAGTTCTCGCCCCTAGTCCAAAACACATCGGTAGGTTGAATTTCGTCAAAATATTTCAAAAATTGTGATATGTTCACGTTGAGCATAAAGACACGCAAATAAATAGCAGAGAGACAAATGAACAGACATTATATCGATTCTGAATCGATCGGTATAATAAGAAAGAAAGCTCTTCTGGCTGTTATATACAATCCAGACACATTTAATATATCCTGTGTGACAAGTGGTTCAATAAAGTGAATCTGTCCATCTGTCTGTCCATGATATCTTAAACGTTTGTGATACTTTTGTAAATTAAGAATCAAAATTTATCGTTCGCAAGATCGTATAAATTCGTAAGAAACCTCTTTCTGCCATTAGAGGTTAGGTTAACATACTTCTCAAATCCATGTAAAAATCATTTAACTCACACTGGCCTTAGCGTATAAAATTATATCCATTAGTAGTGCATAATATTAAAATCTTAAAGAAAAGAAAAGCAAAGAAAAGAAAAGAAAAGAAAAAAAAAAGTCGAAGCCAAGCTATTACGTTTACAACTTTAAAAACAATCTAGAAGTTGTCAAGTGCCAGAATAACTAAATGAAAATCAGGTCGCACGAAACATGCACGAAACTCAGCTATAAAGTGAAAATTAGTTAAAGAAAGTAGAGCAATGAAAATTTTATAGCGGCATTGATTTCATAGGCATTGTGCTCAGATGCTTACGTGTATGTGTTTACAAATTAATCCTATGTCCAAACATTCAGTTTACATAAGTCATTTGGCACATCGTGAGGTAACCAAGTTTTATAAAAATAAATTCTGAGCAAATTGTGTTACTTCCTGCTGGAAAATGCTTTTGTTGTTTTCTTATTTTGGAAACTTTTTAATCGATTTCAAAAATCCATTCAAATTAAGTAAAATTTTTAAACTTAGCGCGAGCAAAGTGCTTGCACAACCTTAATACTAAGCTGTCCTCTCATCTAAATGATATTTCATTTCATGGAGTTTTCTCAGCTAGGACATGTTAATAAAAATCATGGGCAAAAGATGGTGCAGTCGCTAAAATCAATTATCAAATTTATTAGAAGAATAAGAGGAAACATTTCGGTTTGATCGAAGCGTTCAGTAAAATTTTCAAAATTATTTCCTCAGTAAAGTTCGCTGAAGAACGGGAAGAATGAAATCTTTTATGAAGAAAAGTGAACAGGATCGGTATGCAAGCAGTGTTATCATCAACCTATCTTTAAGTAGCGCTTAAGTCATTTAAAGAAATCGCGAGTACCTTTTTTTTCTTTTCTACCAAAATTTCAGTTTATCTCTGAAACGAGCGACAGTGAGCATCGCAAGTAAATGCCTCGTGGTTACCAAAAAACCAAAAAAAGGCCTAACGAGAGATGTTCTATATATTTAATGGGCACGGAAAACTCATTCGATCAGCCACGCAATGGCTGATAGCTGACCCTAGTGGACATAATATAATCCGAGTTATTCTCTTCTCAAATGAGAAAATTGTAGCAAACTATTCGGAAGAAAGATCGCCGTCGGAACGTCTATAAGCGTCCAGCAGAAACTGAGAGAATAAGAGAATTTCAATAAGTCCACCATATAGGTTGACCTTACTATCACTACGCTATGATTTGTTTTGATTTTCGAATAATGGAAATACAGTCACAAATTTTGTGACAAATTTTTAAGCACTTTTCGATTTCCAAAGCGTAACATTTTTCAGTAAGAGTTTTGGATTGATAGCAATTCGCAAAAACGATTTCGATTTCAATATGTCTTAGAGCCGATCGAATTCCTTGCATATCCATTTATAATAAGAATGCTGTTCTCTCAGATTTCTTTCTGTAGCAAAATCTTAGTAGCCCTAGGTAGCCCTTTTTGAACTAACGAAAGATGCCAAGTTGGAAACGTTTCAGTCAATACCGGACCATTGGATTTATTTAAAGCAAAATTTTCATCGAAGTGCTCGGGCAAGCTGATGGTTATTGAGTGGTAAGAAAAAATTCACTCTCATCATAAAAGTGAATCTAACGGTCTTTGGACACAGCTAATGCCATGTTTTCACTCACCCACCATTATCCTCGGACACCAAGTTGTTTGTAAAACTGGTTGCTTTTAAGCCTGAGCGTAGAGAGAGAGAGATTCGATAACTGAATCTAATATCGACATGCTGCTGCTGCTGATGCAGATCTTTATTCATATCGAATAGTTTTATAATTTTTGATTTTTTCTCTTCATATAGGCGAGCGTTACTTACCATACCACCTACACCACAATAAACCGATAAGCCGACCAGTAGTCCAATATGATTGAGAGTTGATCTCAGCTTAAGAGATTTCCAGCAATTCTTTAAGTAGAAGCATTTATTCGCTTTCGCAGAATCGACACGTACGTCCAAGTCTTTCAACTTATTAAGAAGTTCAGCATTAGCACCGTCAGTAGCATCGAATCCAATCATTTTATAGAGGAAATCCTGCGATAATTGCGCTTATAGAACACACCTTTGGTAAGGTAGCAATTTATCACGCGATAATTGTAGCATTATATGTGTAAGATTTCGAACAAAATCTTCTTCTTCTTCTTCTTTTAATTTGTAATGAATTCTTTTATGCTGCTGCTATACATTTCGTTTAATTCTTTTTAAATATGCTTTACTTTGTGCGAATTTTTTTTTTTTTTTTTTTTTTT
>KK502403.1:1367023-1377430 GCA_000688735.1 Glossina austeni
CGGCGCACTCGCTGCCATGAGGAAGATTAAGTCCTCGAATGTCAGACGAGATACGTTATGGTCGCATCTCCCCTCTGGTGAGGGCGAGGCACTATCTAAAACCTCTTCCTTTCTGTGGGTAAGGCACCCGGTTGCAATGCAACTCCACACCGAGCAAAAGCTCTTCCCGCGATTTTTGGGCTAACCACAGCCACCACGAAACTCCCGCTATGGGCCGTTCCCTTTGCCAGGCCAAAGCTGAATAACAAGTAAGAGACTTATATTCGGCGGTGGCCGAATCTCGCATACTCACTACTAGGCTTTTATTTAATTGCTAATTATTAAGAAAAAATGAATAAGCCAACGGTAACGGTGTCCATCATATTCAGTTTAGAATTAACCCATTTTTAGGCAGAAAATAAATCTTCATTTAAGGAGTGAACAAAATAGTTTTAAACACTCGGTCTTATTTGCAAACTTCAAAAAAGTGAACAAAAAGCAAAGTTTAATCATTTGTAATTTTGTGTGGGCATGGCCATTTTTGCGCGTAAACGGGAGAGTGCTTCATAAAGTAATTGTGAAAAATTTCAGACTTCTAAGTTTTATAATTTCTGAATAACGAACAAAAATACCCACAAATTTTTGCTAAGAAATGCAGAGTTGGGTCAGTTTCTGCTCCACTGCGAGCTTCTGCTCAGACCAATTTGGCCCATTTTCAATGTCAACCTGCATGCAAAGACTTGCAATGCTTTTACCAAATGTGAAGTCGATATCTTCATTTTTGCGACCACGAGAGTGCCAACAACAAACAACATGCACACACAGACGGACAGACATGGCTAAACGAATTCAGAATTTCACGCTGATCAAGAATATATGCACTTTATAGGCTTGAGGGCCTGAAACTTCCTTTTGGAAAAAAACAAAATGAGTATAACCCCAGCTTATAGTGGTGGGCTAAGAAAATTATAGTCGGGTGTGATCGAATCTTTAATATCCATCACCGTTATCTTAAAAATTACAAAAAAAAGTACAAGAAGTAAATTTTCATGCTCTATAATATGGAGTGGGGCGATGCCGGTTTCTCTTATTTTCAAATTTTTGTCGCATAGGCGTGGCAGGGTGTTGTAGGCGTGTCCTTGGAAAAGCTCAAGTCACTTCTAAACTGTTTTGTAAATTTGTAGGCAATATTTTCATTTGCGCTAACGAGAGACATATACACAATTGCGCACGCAGACACACGGACAGACAGATATGTTTAGGTGTGCCACTACTTGTGGTACAAGAATATATTGAGTTTGCGTGGACAGGTGTAACATCCGTGAGGACTTTAGTTCGCTTATCCATCTGTCTCTTTGTTGTTATTGTTGTTGTCTTTTGCTCAACCTATAGGCCGCAATTTTCGAGATGTTTTGATGAAATTTGGTGCACTGACATGTTTAGGCCCAAGGACGAACGCTATTGTAAATGGTGTGTATCGGATCACTTTTTCGACCACTTCCCATACAAAGTCTTAATAGGTGATGGAGGGTATCGAACAGTGGGCCCTGGCTCACTTTAAATTTTTTACTTGTGTCATGTGCTCATGTGCTCTCTAGAAGTGAAGATCAAGTTTGGGTTAATTTCTATTTTAACCACCACGTTGGGCAGCTAACCGAACAGTAACATCAAATTTGAGTCGACTCAGAATCCTAAATCGGTTATGAATGGGGTTTTGGTGGTGTGGGTGCTTTAAGAAATTACAACTTGACTGCAATGACTGCACTTTTGCAATACACTTTTTGGCACTTTTATGTCCACTACTAAAAGACAAGAGCCAGGGCGGGGGAGTAATAGTGACAGGCAGAATTTTGCTTTAGGGGCCACCATGCCACCATGCCTTGTATAGGCGGCTTTACGCATATTACGAATTACTTTGCATTACAATAAAATGGAATTCGCTCGAATTAATTATTAAGACTTTTGCGTATAAATCATTAATGAATGTTTTCGAAAAATGATACGATAAAGTGTGTGTGTTAAAAATTCTCTTCAATTAATACTTGCTAGTGTGGTTAAGTTAACTAAATTTATTTTCTTTGTTTTATTTGTTATTTTAAATCTTTCTTTGATTCTTTTTCTTGGTTTTTTCTTTTCTTTTTAAAGGAGAACGTGAGTAAGTTTGTTTTTGAGTTTTTGAAATTTTTCTTAAATATTTTTAAATAATTTTTCTTTTTTTTGTGCAAAACCGATTTTCTAGTGAGTGAATTTTATTTTTGTGTTTTGTTAAAAGTTTACACTTTTGCGAAAATTCCACTTAAATTTTCCATTTTCGGCTAATTTTTAATTTTATGCGCTATTAATATTTTTGCTATTTTCTCTCCAGTGCTTTCTGCAGTGCTTACACTTTAACATCCAGACACTAACTGTTGGAATATTCCTAAGTTCACACAACCAACACACATATATATATATATATATATATATATATATTATCGTACAATTGATACTTCATCTGTTTTTTTTTTTTTTTTTTTTTTTTTTCGTATAGCGTACACACGTACACGATACACATGTATACAAATGCTCTTTTTATATATATATATATGTATAATATATTTATATGGCTTTCTATTTTGACAGCATCATCTCTGGTTCAAGTTGCTTAAGTATGATGTTATTGGGTATTTTGGTGCGATATATATTTTTATCCATCACCCGCAAATTTATTGTTTAATTTTATAGTGTTGTGTGTGTGTGTGTGTGTGTGTGTGTGTGTTTGATTTATACACACGTGTAGATATGTAAAGATATGTAAGAGTGTGTACTTGTACTTGTTCGCAACAATTAAATATTGATTGTTACCCTATCGCAGTCAATGCGTTCAAACATAATACAACAGGCATGAGGTGTTTGTTGTTGCATTTTATTTAAGATTAACAAATCAAAAAAAAAAAACATACTTGACACGGTATTCAATTGAATTGTCAGCACAGTGTCAACATAACAGGTGTGACAATAAATATTTGCTTAAGTGCTTCAAACTGGAGTCTCATCACTATTTGCTTAAAAAGGTTTACGTGGCTGTGTATTTGATTGACTTAGGAGAAAATATCTCCTCACGTAGAAGACATATGAGTGATACAACGGAATGTATATCGAAAGATGTTGATCCTCTCACTTCCGTTGCATCCAAAAAAGTTCTATATATAATTTATGTTTATCATTGATATCATTCGTAGACTATATATTTTTCTAATTAGGGCAAGGTTTCGAGTGGAATTTCTTTAACGTTTTACCCGTCAGCAAAGGATGAGAAGTATATTCATTTTGTCAAAACGTTTGCAACGCTCGGACAGAAGCTTCCGAGACCTCATAACAAATTCTGAGTCGATTTAAGTATGTGCGTAATTTGTAATAATGTACTGAGCACAAAAGCAAAGATCACCGTACTTATGGGGATCGTAGAAGCTCGAAATAGCTGAAGCTGGCTAAAAATTTAGTTACACAAGTCTTTTGGTGTGCGATACATTTTATGAATCTTTACTTTGAGATGATTACGATTTGGTGGGTTTCTGCTCAAGGATCCGCTAACATGACTCGATCATATCATTGCACCGGCCAATCACAAGTCCAAGAATATAATTTTCAAAACCCCTGAGAAGGAATGCACTTACATATTATGTAACATATATTTTAAGGCGATGAAGCTTTTAAGCTTTTAAGAACAGGCCTTTGGTGTCATAAAAACAGAATAGATTAAATCCCGCCTACCTATTTACCTTGCGTATATATTCATCAAATTTCAAATCAATGCGATATGTGAATCATCATTCCCTGAGCGTGGGTCTTTTTAATTACCTATAGATTTGGCTTTGACTTTCCATAATTTACCAATAGATTTATTTGGGTGCAAAACAAAGCTTGACAATTGTGATAAAGAAAAAATTTGAGATTAACTTTAATCGACTTCGAGATAGGAATAAACAATTTACAGACAAACAGGCAGACGCGACTAAATCGATTCCATTGTTCATACTCATCGCGATTATATTTGTATTCGATGATATCTCCAAAGATTATTTTAGCGCATCGTAAACATTTCACAAATCTAACGTAATCAAGATACGGGACAAGATTAGAGAAAGCATTTGCATAAGCAATTGTCGAGCGCTACAATGTAGGTCTCAAGTATTTGTGTTCCGTTTGTGATTTCAATTTCGTTCATTTATAAAGTTATGCTGCCATTGTCCTCGTGTTTGTAACACCCAGAAGAAGGAATCAAAGAAAGAGACAGAAACTATATTACAATCTTGATTAGGGTAAAATTTTACGTCGACCTACACATGTCCTGCTTGAATTTATAACAAGTACAAGAACATTATAGTCCGGCAAGACCGACTGTTCGATACCCTAGACCATTTCGCTTATAGTGACATGTAAGCTTGATCTGACGAGTTGCCCATTATAAGATGTATGCTGGATTTGTCCGGCAGACATTAACAAGTGATACGATTACAGCCAGGCAAGGGCGAGCAGTAGATACCCTACACCACTTCGTCTAGTACAGTTATTCATTTGTTTTGTTAATAATACACCAAAAGTTGTACATTATTTTAAGGCGAAGGCATACTTTTCATGAAAGCCCGTATATTGGAGGAATCCTTATATGTGGTGGTATCCAAATTATAGATCTATGAGTTCCAAACTCGGTAAGGTGGATTTCTACTGTTACGAATTAATTTTCACTAAATAATATTAAAAATTATATCTGTTTACTATATCCTTTACCTTTTTAAGATAAAATTTTCGTAGGATCGGTTATATGAAAGAGGATTCAAAAAATGACCTCAGTTGAACAAAGTTTTTCATACCAATTTTGAATATTCAAATACTATTGCAGAGCGAGTTTCGACTGTCACGACTTTTCAAAACACTATAGTGAAGTACGGACCACACTACACTAGTTTGCTTTATGCAGCTATTTATAGAGCGATTTTTCAAAATGGGGTGCAGTATGGGGAGTGGTCGAAAAAACCATTTTCACTAGCGTTCGTCCTTAGGTCAAAGCACCTCAGTGTATGGACAGACAGGCAGACGAACAGAGAAAATGATTCTGAAGCGATTGGTATAATAAAAGATGGCCACAACTGGCGTAGGGTATATTAAGTTGTAGATTAGTAATATTTGGCATACCGAGTACACGCCAACACACTAACCAAAGAGAATAATAATTTTTATTGTGAACGTGGGGAATAACCCTTTCCCGCAAATGGTAAGTAATAGCAATATATTTGTCTTGGAGAAATTTTCTAAACCTATCTCCAAAGCATTATTTTTATTATTATAACTTATTTCGATCAAAAGAATAAAGTCTAGGACGAAAAGTGGAATGAGCACTAGCAACTAAGGCTATCAGCTTCTACTCTCTTTTTTTTTTTCCTTAGGCACATTAATAAAATTTAAAATTTTATTGTTATTACGTTTTGAAGGTATTTTCAAGATGTCTATAGGGTTAGATGGTCTTAAATCTACTCTTCGAGTGTTAGAAAGGTTTTGGCATTCACAAAATATACGTTTAATCGTAAGATGTCGTCCGCAATCGCAAACAAAATTATATAGAAAATACAACCTTTCTTTTTTACTCAATTTAAAGCGAAGACAACTTTCTCACTTGTCTGACATATAGATGGCGCAATGCATTCTTTAATGTGTATAATAATTTTGGTTTAGCATTTGCTTTAGCATTTTCAGTCCGTTTAAATAGCAAAGAAACAAACCGGGTGTGGTATCAAATTCGGATAAAAGAAAGAAACGGAGCTTTTGTCATACGTTGTAACGCGTATGGTCTGCTTTTTTTTGCTGCTGTGGCTTAGGCCAACCCCACAAACAATATTTTCTATTTGGGCAGCGCTTTTTCACAATATTCTCTATTTGGCCAATCAAATCATTTCTTCTTAGTTTCTGCTTAGATCCTAATTATTAATTAAATCAAGCTCTTTAATGTTTGTCGGTAAATGACAAGTGTGCCACAAGGCTACAATTATTCGTATAACGACTTTTCTAAATATATTTTTTGATTTGCTGAAACATTCAAAAATATATCAAATGTCTTATTATACCCATCGACGAAGGGGTGAAGGTATATTCATTTCGTCAAAATGTTTGCAAGGCGCAGAAAGAAGCTTCACAGACTCCATAAAATATGTTTTTTCTTTATCTGCTTCAGCTTCAAATTCCGAATCGATTTACACATATCCATCTGTCCATATGTACGTCTATCCGACTAAGTAATGTCTGCGAACGTGGATATCTATTAGCTACTGTGACTATGTTAAGCCTTCTGAAAATGCCACACAAAGGCCAATCATTTGGGGATGAAGCCCATTGAGATTTGGACTGCGGGACTTAAATAAAAAATGAATTTTGTTTTTTTTTTGCCACTTTATAATTAACTGCATCTAAGCGTCATGGTTTAGAGAATGGTAATGGATCTTCGATGGTTAATTTGTACCGCATTGTACGGAGCTTTGACAGGTTTAAAGTAATGTGGCTCCGAAGATGATGATGGAAGTTCTTTGAGTAATTCCGCATCAATTGAAATAATTTGGGTGAAGGAAGATTGCGAGTCACTAAAATTGCGTGAACTCCCAAATTACTTTGCTAATGATTTACTTTTAAGGTCTGCTAAAATTCCATATTTGCTTAGGAAATTTGTCCCTACGATAGATGTTACAATGTTGGCAGCTATCAAAATTCTCTTTTAAGGTTCAGATTGACTTTAAGTAATTTTTGCCATAAGTAGTTATGGATGTACCATGTGATGCTGGCAAAACTAAAGCCGCTCTCCGCAAACCTTTGAATGTGGAACCGAAATAACTGCGCAGCTGTCTGCTAAATAAAGGAATTTTGTTGTCTTTGGCGATTAGAAATATATTCGCCTTTGTAGACCGCAGCTTATACAGTGAGAGAAATGAAGAAGAACACGGCTGTTAGCGTTTGCTTGCTTTATCACCACATGTGTACTGATAGCAGCCGATTCATTCTCTTAAATCTCGCGATTGTCTTTGCCTCTACTATAAGTTGTTCGGCTTTGCGGCTCGTAGAAATCTCCGATAAACTCTGCTATTCCATTTGAAAGTTTCTTAAAGTCAACATAGATGTTTGAAGTAGTTACAAATAGCTTTTCACCCATCCTTTCTAGGCAATCGGTTGCTGGCTTAGGATGAAAACTTGTATCCTCCTTAATGGAGGCTATTTCTCCGCTATATATTACTTCCCAAATCTTATTAGCTACACGAAGTAAGGTCTATACATCGCTAACATGTGTATCTGTCACAGTTACATTTAAATTCTTGGATGGTTTTCTCAACCAAATCTTCCTGAGTAGATCTCAGCCGATTCAAAAGTTAAACTAACATATATTTTCAAGGTCTACTTATATAGATGGTCTTGGGTAGCTGAGTGATAAACATTCATTCATACAGTCACTTGTTTTTTTTTTTTTGTTATAAGAGAACAAGAAAGAGCGGAGAGACGCTCTTATTTCATTTAATCACCAAAATTGCTCAATAATTTTTTAAAATATTTAATTTCTTATCGCTTGCTTATATAGGAGAATATATGTTGTGTTTAAAAATGTGCAAAATAATTTAATAATAATTGTGTTAACTAGAGAGGGGTGGGGATAAGCAAATTTTGTTACGCTTTATTGATGGACGTGCCATTCATTCATAGGACAGAAGTGTAAACAAATTATGAAAAGATTTTTAAAGCAAAAATTTCATGCAACAAAAAATCATTTGAACAAAATCCATTTGTGTTAACGCAGTGATTTCCAAACTTTTTGTACCGGCGTCACCCTTTTTAAAAAAAAAATGAATGCGCCCCCCTTTAAAAGACAAAAAAAAAAAAACCGAAACAATCAGATGCTTCTGTTTACTGCAGTTTGGCGCGAGTAAGCCCGAGAATAACCGGGATGTTGCAAGTGCTTATCTTTTGATTCCACGTACCACCGGTACTCGGCTCCAAAGGCAAAAGCAAAACATTTCGATTCGAAGAAGAGTATGAATTGGATGTTTTAGCATTTGTACACCAAAAATCCGCGGCGAGGATTGTGGATTACGTATACTGCTGACTAATTTTTTTGACACCTATTTGACTTTTTTGGTTTGTATTTGAAAATGATATTTTGGAAACAGCTACATGCCCCCCTTGCAACAGTATCGCATGCCCCACAGGTTGGAAACCACTGCGTTAACGTATAGCAAAACTAAAACATATGTAAACTCTCGGACTCTCGGTAGAAATGCATCGAAAGTTATCGAATATTTTCGTCATTAGCATATTTTACAGTGAATGGTTCTAAAGACGAAAAAACCACGAAATATTTGGAGCTTTGTAAACATTATAATGCGCAATAAGATAGTCTGTGTGTTTGTGAAAATCACACAGTGAACTATCTTTCAATATGATTTTCTTATGAAGCTTTTCTTAATCATTGCTAAATGAATGACCTCTTAGCAGATATATAGAGGTATATGGATGTGGCCCGAGCTGGCATTCGTCTCTTCCTTCATATATATATTTATAAACTGAAAAATGTAAATTTACAGATCTATGCTCATTTTAATAATATTTTGATATTCGAAACAAAGTTAATTAAGAAAGAAATTCTTCGTCAATGCAATGAAACAATAATAAGATGAGTACACAAATAGTTTTCCCAAGACGTTCGCTGTTTGAATTACTTGAAAATCACGGCTGTGGATTTGGTACCCAATGGTCCCATTGCTGAATTTCGTTATAAAGAGTTATACCTGGACTTAGTGTTGGAAAGGCTTGTCTACCACCCAATAGCTCATAATTTTCTTGCAAATTTCCCGTTTTCACTCCACAACTCAATAGTTTTTTAGCAGACGTTAGAGCAGCGGCAGATGGTAGCTTAGCTAGTATTTTAAAAACATACACATTTTACATATTAGAGCGTCGCGAATGCTTCGCAGTTTAAAATACCTGTATAATCGCCAATAAAAGCAATGCCTGTGCCGTTGGTGTTATAACCGTACGTATGAGCGCCTATGATAAGCCAACCCGTGCCTTCATAAACAGTACCGTCGCTAGCTATTAAAAAACTGATATCAAAAATATTGTATAATAGCATTAACTTGTATTTACTGATTCGTTTAATTTTTTGAAAATATCTACGCACTTGTAACCGATATCATAATATTTTAAGCTTTGCGTATGATAGTTTTGCATATTTTGTAAAAGCTCGGCGCACGTTGGAAAAGTATCGCATTCGGGCGTTACGGTATGATGTATAACAACATATTTCACCGGTATTGGACGATAACTTATTTCCGGGCTTGGATGACCACCCCATTGGGTTTTTAACTTGATGCTGGGACAATCGCTTTCATTAGAACTTGCAATTGCTAATAAAGGCAATAAAGTTAATAAAACATTTGCAATAATTTTACACATGTTTTCCTTCCGTTTATTAAACTAAACTGTTTTTCATTAAATCATTGCAAACACACTGGATTTTATATAAAAAAATCCAATTAGTTTTTCAACTTAAGCTTTCCCTCTTTCCACTGCAGATTAAGTTCGAAAGTTATAAAGTTTTCATATTTCATTCTTAAGCTCACTCTCTCCCTCTCTCTCTCTCTCTCTCTCTGGTTCTTTTTTGCTTTTCCTACTTGTGCTTTGTGAAATAAACTTTTAATCAAATTTACAAGAAAGCGCTTTTTAACGCGTTTCCTTTATTTGAATCGTTGGTACTTTACCGGTTTAAAGTAATCGCAGAAATGCCGTTCAATCTCGATTAATCATAAACCGATGTGTGTATTAATTACATTAAAAGTAAATATCTGCATTAAGTCTAATATTTAAAGGGATTTTTTTCTTCAAAACAATGGACTTTCACGCAATTATATGAAAAAAAAAAAAAAAAAAAAAAAAAAAAAAAAAAAAACCTTTAATCACGCATCTTGAGAATATAAAAAAAGAACAAAAAAAATGTAAAATACAAAAGAATATCGAGACTGGGATTCACATTAAAAATGCATAAAATTAAAATTCATCGAGGAGTAAACAAAACCTAAGTTATCGGGGCACATACTCCCTTGTGTAAATGGTAGGCTTAAAGAATGAAAAATGATCCACTTATGGAAAAACTAAAAAATCAGATTTAAAATCGGCTTTCAAACGACTGTTTATTTAGATGTAAATTTCGCTAGGGAAACATTTTCAATGTCATACCCATTGTTTCTATTCAAAAGATCTTGGTAAATATATATATATATATATATATATAAACTTTGTTATGCAATTAATCGAGTGATCCACGTGCAACAGTCACAAATACAGAGACGCATATAAATGAATATGCCGTCATGTATATACATATATACCCACTCTAATGTACTTTTTAATGCTGTGGAT
>KK502403.1:1377477-1389004 GCA_000688735.1 Glossina austeni
TATATATATATATATATATATATATATATATATATATGTATATATGTGTGTGTGTGTGTGTGTTTTTATTTATTTGTTTTACTATGCGAGTTGGAAGTCACAATCTAGTTTATACTAGAAGCATACATGATTTATCTATGGCGCCGTCCCACACACCTCATCTACCACTCTACTCCATAGGGTCACCGTTAAGTACTACGCAAACTGGTGGCCGTTAGTTGGCTACGCTTGATAAGACCTTTGCAGATTCTCTTACTTGTGATCACTTCTTCTGCCCTTCAACTGCTGTCTTTCTACGTGTGTGTGCGCATATGTGTGTATGTTATTTATGTGTGTATGTATTTATTTTTTATAAACATAGCGGCAATGCCAAGCAATGGGCGAACGACGCTTGGGTAAAACCATCCCGAAATCACTCTCACATTACGTCAAAATGGGCCCTTATCGACAGTTGACCCTCCCTATATAATTTTTGCAAGACCCGTTCTCGAATGAGATTAGAGGTCTGGATGGCGCCTTCGTGCGAGCTTATTCCGGGAAATATCGTGTAATAAACTTGCGCCGTTCCCTCATCTCTGCGACTGCTCGAAGGTGAGATGGTGTAATTTCTAACTTCAGAGATCGACAAAATATATTTCTCCAAGATATATACTTGAAATCGTGTATGTATAGTGTGTTGATTTGTTTAGCATATGATGTTGATCGGGATGATTCTCGCATTAGATCTCGGAATAGATGATTGAATTGACTCGAAATTTTCCGCTAATCAAAAATATCAATGCAGTCGCTTGGAACACCACTCATTCCTTATATACAAAGTCCACTTTTGATTTCATATCCATGTTTTCCTTAGCACTTAAGATACACACATATGTCGAAACAAGAATATGCAAGAAAATGATATTTGGTTGCGACCCATCGGCGGCGTCCTACAGAAGATTGTACAAAGAGGAAATATACAAATTTCCATACTCCAGAATATTAAATGGGCGTGGTTGATTCTTTCTATTCTACCAGAAGTGATATGAAATATATTAAGTTTGTGCGTACGTATGTAATACGCAGAAAGGCTTAAACTAGACCCATCTTTTCTTATACCAATCGATGCACACAATGATTCTAAGCTTGTCTGTTCGTCTGTCCATCCGATGTCTGGCCGTTAATGCTTGCGTTCAAGGTACAGGGAGCAATTGTTGAGATATTTTGATGAAAGTTTGTACACCGACGTATTTTGACTCGACCACGCTCCACATAACACCCCATTCTAAGAAGTTCTTATATGAAAAAAATAGTAATTTTCAAAAATTCTCGACAAAAGTGGCTTAGTAACAGTATTTTGGCATTCAATGCTTCGTACGAGATAAAAATCAGATCGGACATAAAAGAAGTGAAAAGTGAACTGTACCAAATTTGGACCGTCTCGACCTATTCGTTGGATCCTACCCTCTATCAGAATTTTCACAAAAGTTTTTGTTTTTTGGCGAAGAAAAGTCTAAGTTTTGATATTTTATGAAAAAAATTGGTCAATATTAGTAGTCTGATACCCAATAAGCAATCTTACGAAAACTAAGCCTTCATTTGCCAAGAGGTCTAATTTTTAATATAAAGTCCCATGATAGTTAGTTCCTATAAGAAAAGGATATAATTTTTGCGTTCTATGGCAAAAATAAGAATTGTGTTAGACAATGTGTGTGGGGTATTTAATAGTCGACCTAGCCCGACTATAATGTGTTCACTTGTTGTAGAATAATTTTGTGGAAATTGATAGCGTGTATCTTTTGCAGTTTATCAGCAACGATCAAAAGGCACGCAAATCAACGGCTATTTCTATAGAGACGTGTGAGCGTTGTAGGCGTACTCTTCGACCTGCTTGGCCCATTTTCAAACTCTTTTGCAAGTTTGTAGGCGATATCTTCATCTTAACGAACGGAAGGACGTTTACCACAGATACTACATAGTTGGGCGTACGGATAGATGGACGGACTAACAGACGTACATACTTCGGTGCATTCCGAACTTGAAAGCGGCCAAGAATCTATATGCTTTAGGCGATTGTTGAAGCTTGCCTCATTGCACTATAAAGGTAAAAAAAAAGAAATTATATTTTGATACTCCATGATATGGCGCAGGTTTGGCCGATTTTTTCCATTTTTATAAAGGTATTACGGCAACGCTCATTCAAATTTTTGCAGATTTATCGGCTATAGTTTATGAGTGATAATAAAAAAACCAACGCTTTATTCGTTTTAAAAAACAGAGCTTTCTTCAATTTACGTAGTACTGTAGGCGTGTCGTTCGACAGATTTGGCCCGTTTTCAATACCAACCTGCGTACAAGAGCTTCCAATGTTTCAGCCAACTTTGAAGGTCAATAGCTATTACTATGGACAGACGGACAGTCCGACATATATAAATCGATTCAGAATTTGATGCTGATTAAGAACATATATACGTTGTGGGATCTCTGAAGTTCCCTTCTAGGCGTTACAAACATTTTGACAAAATTAATATAACATATTCCCGCACATATCATTAAGTTATCTGTAAGTAAGTTTTCCGTCTCCACCAATACATCAATAGTGAATGCTCTGAATAAATTCTAAAATACGGTTCAAGTTTTGTTTCATTTCGAAAGCCTCAATCAAACCGATTTCATAGCCGACCTAAAATCTGTGTTTCTTTGCTTGCAACAACGAAATACTGCGTGACAGCATTTAAGCGACAACGTATGAACTGCCAAGTCGACCAATGGTAAGCAAAATTGTATATAACGGCAATTGAAAGAGGAAGAGCTTATCGGCATTTCGGTCATTTCAAAACCGCTGTACAGGGCGTTTGCTCGCAATGAAAGAAAACAACTTAGCTTGAATGCGCATCAAATGTTGGACGACATTTCATATCAATAAACAGACTACGCTTCGATGTATAACTACGGGTGAGCTGAGGTAAGGGGCCAATCAAAGCATTAGACTGTAAAAGGAAAACGTTCACCAGCGAAAACGGTTCTATCTGCTGACGTGATCCTAGTTTCCTTCACTTGAAATAATTTTCAATTTTCCTTTTAAAGAAGGCGGAAAAAAAGTATTGTTGATGGACTACGTCATCGTTTTGTTTTCACTATGGACGCAATCTAGGAATTAAAATACGAATGGTTTTGCTACTAATCTGAGTTAATTGTCTGGAACCATGTTCGCGTTCCAAAGTTGAAAAAGTGACTCGACGTTAGAGGGGAGTTGCCGCCAATGAAGCTGAGGGCTTTTTGAGAAGCTTAACAGTTCTCACTGCAAAATCAACTATCGTTGGGAAAATTGTATCAAGGTTAGTAGACACTATTGTAGCACGTGTTAAGACATTAAGATATATTTTTTTGGGAAATTTTTGTCTTTTCGTTGTTAGTTTGGGTAGTTAGTCTGTGGCCACCTTCACATAATCATCTCATATGTAATGTAACACAACGATCAATACTCACGATGGACATCTAGACGTCGGTCTTTAACAAAAAAATCCATGTAATCAATCCATGCCTATAAGTTCTTGAGTTTAAGCGAACTCCTACAGGCACCAAGAGGACTTGAAAATAGTTTCCGAGAATTCCGAAAAGTAAAGTTGCAAGAGATAGTTGACATCCCTTGGAAATATTTAAAACAACGTATATTCAATACTTTGCATAAAATTTGGCCGCGAGAAAAATGTTTGCCAAATGGGTGTCACACACGGTGCACACTGTGTCACAAGTCGATGTCTACAATCGAATCGAATCGAATGAGTTCTTAAGATTTGATCTCGAAATTTGTCGTATGTTTCTGTATCTCAAGAGAATTACCCAACAACAAGAGGGATTTGATTCAAATTTCTCATGAACAACTTTCGGAAACCAAAGCATTGATAGAGATAAAGAAATGTTAGAAAAGCGGTGAACTGATTTTTTTTATTCTTAAAGGAAACTTCGTCGATGAATTGAGGGGAAGTTTTGTACCAACGAAAAGAAACAAATGTTTTATTGCTTACATAGATCTGGGACTTATTGATCGATGTATTAAAACGTTTCGCGTACACATTATGTGTTACAGAGGCATTAAAAATAACGAAGAAAAAAAAACGAAGAAAATATCTATAAAATGTGGACAGACTGCTGAGCATTAAACACCCTGTAATAAGTACACGTTCACGATATGTAAGAAGGAAATTTCTATTGATACCGTATTTAAGCTAACAGGCGACCAACCAGAACAGGTAACTATCATACACCACCAGTTAGTTCTGTTTGTTTTACAAGGCAAGGCAAGGCAAGGAGAAAATCCACCTAAGAACATATGTACATACACTTTGGCCGCGTAAAGAGGAAAATCATTTTTTGGTATTTTTCAACTTGACTGAGCATAAACGTTGGACTCGCGAACGCGAAAAGAGAATGTATTGCGCAAATTGCATTCGTTAACATTTCAATGAAATTAGTAATAAGGCCATAAACAGTTTGTGTTAAACTTGCGGAAGTTAAACATCCTTAAAAACGGTTCCTTTAGAAACTTAAAATACGCACTTTAAAATGTTTGTAAAGTTGTGAAAGAAGAAAAATTCTTTTTTTTTTTATTTTTCTGAAGAAAAATTTTTCGAAAAATTGAAATTAAAAAAAAAAAAAAAAAAAAAAAAAAAAAAAAAAAAAAATTTTTATTAGTTTTGAAAATTACTTCAAACGAAAATTTTTTTTTGCAAAAACCTCGCACGAAAAATGATAGATAACGTACCCGTTTATAGTGGAGCCAATAACACAACGTCATCATCACAGCAAGGCTCACAGGAGTACGGGAATTTTCTAAAGCGTAAAAATCTGGAAAGCGAAAATATTACCGGGGATCGCATTAATAGTGAAAAAAATAATAATAACAATAATGATAGCTTTCAGCAACAAGAAGATTTGTCAGATTCACAGCACAATTGGAAGAAACGTCATTTAGACAATGGTGCGACGACATTAACGACATATGAACACCAAACAATTTTCTACGCACAAAATATAAGTGAAACGAAAAAATCCGCAAATTTGACAAGCGCCGAGGCAGGCGAAGGAGCGATTCGACTTGGCGATAGTGACGGCGATGGTGATAGCTATAACATTATGACGAATAGCAGTTTTATTAACGATTTCCTAACATACGATGCCAATCTGTTAGTGCCAGTTACCAGAAATGGCAGTTTAGCCGAAAGTCTTATCAGTTCAGAAGAGTCGATATTCACCACATCTCCGTCAACTATATGCGTCAATACTACAGCACAATTTGAAGATACGGCAGATCATTGGCAAGCTTCCGATTTGCTAGAATTAGATCATCGGTACAATTCAAGTTTACAAACTGAAATTACGCAATTAAATCCGACGCTATCCTTGAAAAGCGCAGAATTGCCTTTAAACAATTTAAGCAATGATAGTAAGGCTAGAGAAGCCACAACGTTCGCGAGTCAAGTAAATAGCAATAATAATAATTTTTTAATACCCGCCCGGCCAGAACATCAGCATAATCGCTTGACGTCTACGAGTGTGGCGAAAAATCGTACAAATTTGATGGCATCGCATCGTGATAATGAAACGGATTTTGAGGATAAAAATTTATTGTGGTTATTGAATTTCAAATTTGATGAATTCCCTCATCTATCGCCAGATGTAGCGGGGAAAACGGGGAATAGAAATTTTCATGTAAATGCCGTAACAACTAATAATGTTTACAATTCTTCTTCTTATGCTGGCAATAGTTCGACATCGTCGTCATCTTCAATACCATTGGCCGCATCATCATCATCATCATCATCATCATCATCATCAGCGTCGTCGTCCTCGTCGTCGTCGTCGTCGTCATTGGCGTCGTCGTCGTTGCTACTACCAAATAATAAAACGCATACAACTTTTGGAATTTCGAACAGAGAACGTTCACGTTCGCCGAAAAGTTCCATTAAGGCGAGTAAAAAATTCGAAGAACTTGTTATGGAAGTTACATCGGAAATTGACGGGAACGATATGACAATAAGTGAAAACGCAATCATAGACGATTCTTCAATTCGATCGTAAGATTTTTCAAATATTTCTCAAAACACTTTGCCTATAAATTTGAAGACTTTTCCCAAATTGAAATTTTCTCATCAATTTTTTTTGCAATAATTTTTTCTATGTATTTCTTCTTCTTATCTATTTATTTACGGTAATTCACCCACCACCCATTTGTCGCTTTATTATGTTATGCTATGAAGAGCCAAAAAACCGCCATTTACTTACACGGAACTCATTGAATACGCCCTCGAGGATAAGGGTGAATTAACCGTTTCTGGCATCTACCAATGGATATCGTAAGTACGATAAATGTATTATTAACGCCATTTTTATTCCAACCACCGGACGAGGACGACTCCTTATTAATTATGTTATTCCGTTTGCAATCCATTAAAATGCGTATGCGTATGCGTATGCGTATGCGTGTGTGTATGCGTATGCATATGCGTGTGTGTATGCGTATGCATATACGTGTGTGTATGCGTATGCTTCAAAATATACGAATTTTTGAATAATCAAAAATTTCCGTTCCTAGTTGTCTCGCGCGATCCGAGTCCTTTAGCACTATTAGCACTCGATTAACGTCTCCCTCATATAGAGCCTTATAGGCCGGAACATATAAAGAAATCATAGAAACGCTGTCTTAAATAAATTAGTGCCGATATCGATCGGATATCTTACTATAACAGATATCTGCCAATAACTATAAGCACATGTATATTACTAGAAAGTCTTGAGTACTGTGTGCGAAAATTGTTACGATCGGCCTGAGGCAAACGCTTCGAAATCGTTTATATTTATCACTTCAGTTAAGATGGATTTTGCAATCAGTAGGCAGTTAACAGACACAGTGTATGCATAAATTTAAGGAAAACATACTTTGAAAAAATGTGACGCGTTTTCAAAAAGAAAAGCTGAGCGCATTTCACGTTCACAGCAAACGCTTTACACGTTAGATGTTAGAAAGAGTCTTAATCCTTGATCCGTTGGGGGGGAGGGGGTAAAAATTCGTGAATATAAATTTTTTCAATTCATGCTCGTGCACTAACTAATTGCCTCACATTTTGCAATGTTGTTGCTTTAAACTGCTTGACTCATTTATCTAAACGCTACCTTAGGTGCGATAGGTGCCTCAAAATGAACACGAACGCCAATGTATCCCCATTAGCGAGTAAACCTTTTGTGATTCGTCATTTACGAATTGATTTTTGTGTTTTTGTTTTCAAGTCGAAAAATTGCAAAATTTTTGTATAAAATTCCTTCGACTTTGAAAACATCTTACGAGCTTCTTTCTATGTATCGATTAGTTTCGTTATCGTTCCTTCTTAAGTAGCGCGTAAAAGCGCATAGCGTAGCAATGCAAAGTCACTCCCCAGTTTTTTCTTATAGCCATAAGATAATCTCATCCATCACCTTATTCTAGGATTTTTGTTATATTTTAATTTTATGAAAATGTATTTTGTTTTTGTACTTTTCCCGCCTCAAAGCATTCGCACTATGATTGCATTACGGAGCTTACAAATGTGCGAACATACTGCAAATAGTTTATTGGTTTTTCTGGCAAAGTAAAATTTGCTCATTTTTTTTTTTTTTTTTAACTTGTTTTCATTTCCTTTACAAGAAAAGTTTTTGTTTTAGGAATTTCTCGCTTATATATATTTTTATATAAAATTTCAACAAGTTGCAAATTAAACTTTTGGAGGGGAATATAAAAAAAAGAGAGCGCATATATACCTAGTTTGGATGAATTTCATAAATCTGATAATGAATTTCGTCTTAGTGAGGGAAAAATTAAAAATCCATATACATATATATACAGATATATACAACGTGTCCCTATTGCCCTTGTATTTAAGGAATTTTTCCATATTTTTTTTTTTTTTTTTTTTTTTTTTTTTTTTTTTTTTTTTTTTTTTTTTTTTTGTTAATCCTATTTACAAGCGTGTGTTTTGATTTCATTTCTCTCATATCAGTGGACATTGTGAACATCTAGTCTGCCGAAGAATATTTATCGTGTGAATATGTGTTTTTGTTGATGTTAACGCTCTTCGACGATCTTTGGGGGATTTTTCAATTACTCACAACCACTATTGCTGGATATAAGCCCGCAACACACGTACATGACTATGCGTACATGAGGTTGTTTGTTTTCGGCCTCTAGAGAGACATATCTGGTTAAAAATTTCAGATTTATGTATACATTGCAGGAGGTATTTCATTGCAGGAGAGTTCAGATTAAACAAGAAGTCAAACATTCCTTTATCTAAAGAAAATGAACGGCTCACTTGACATTTGGAAATTCCCATGTCGAGAATTTCAAAGTATTCGTAGGCGTTTCTATACTCTTTTGAGACTTTTTGGTTAATATATTAAAGTGAAACGACAAGTGCACTATGGCCATTAGTTGCTTACGGCTACGTACCCACACACAAGTACTACAAGTAAGAGGTTACATTCTATTATTTTTAAATCTATTCAGTTACTCTAATGTGTTATCGGACTTAACAGCAAAGTTTACTTAGGCAACAAATAGGCCGATGGTAACGCCGATAATCTAAATTGTGGGCAATCTGGACATCTATCTCGTGGGAACAGTAGGAAAGTGAGATTTAAAATATTCGTGAAACCCTTCGACCAGAAATCTCTATCGCTTTGCTACAAACTCATCCGCTTTATGGCAGTTTCCCCCAACACTTGTCATGAGGCAAATATTTTTAAACCCACCACCCATCCACCACCATTTTTTCAAAACGTTTGCAACATCCAGAAGGACGCTGCAGAGCGTATATCCTCTTGATTAGCAACAAAATTCTGAATCGATTTAAAGCTGATGCTCGTCTGTTTGCTTGCTGTAAACATTCTCTTGACTATCGATTTCAAATTTGGCTGAAACATTGGAAGTTCTTGTACGCAGGTTTAGTATTTGAAAATGGGCCAAATGTGTCGGACGACACGCCTATGTAAACTGAGGGTACCTCTGTTTTTCAATTGAAATAAATAAACATTCGTTTTTTAATTATTACTCGTAAAGTCAAGCAGATAAATCTACAAAAATTTTATCGTCCATTCTAGTAGCGATGGTGTAGTACGTACCTCTATGAAAATGGAAGAAAAAATCGGCCAAGACTATGAAATGAAATTTTTTTTTTTTTTTTTTCGTACCTTTATAGTACACAGAAGCAAGTTATAAAATCCCATAAAGTATATAAGTTCGCGGGCAGCTTCAGAGCATGTCTGTCTAATCATCTGTCCATCTGTTCGTCTGCACGACTGAGTAGTATTTGTGGCAAACATTCTCTAATTCCCAAAAATGAAGACATCGCTGAAAAATTTGCAAAAGAATTTGAAAATGATCCAAACTTTTGAAAAAATACGCCTGCAATGTCCATACGTCTACGTAACAAACACACACTGTGAATACCTTTGTTTTCCATGTTTTTTGTTTCTTTTTTTTAAAGTACAACACACACACCATATAAATTTTCACTGTTATGCTGAAAATAGAAAGAATCAGCCGCGCCCACCCAATGTTTTAGAGTATGACAATTTAGTTCTTTTCCTTTTTTTAGGATTACGGTGTTGGGTATAAAAGATTCCGTCACGATCGAATATAATTTTCTTAATTATTTTTTTTGAACTGAGCGAAATTTGAGGAATTGAAAGAAACCCCTATAGAACATAGCTCGGGAATGACTTTCATGTTGATATACGTTTATTTGACCGTCTTACATGTACAAAAGGTTTCATTACAAGGCCTGACCATACTCGTCCTATTTCGCGAACGTTAGCTTTCTTTTGTGATAATTGAAGTTTGCCTAGCGTTAAGCTTACGTAAAATTAGATTTGTCGCAAAATTAATTTTTACTGCCCACTATGCCGAGTAAAAATTGGTTTTTTTGATCTTCACACCGCACAAAAATTAGTTGTCTTGTCCATCATGCCTAAGAAAGTTGGGTTTTATTGCTCGTTAGACTTGGAGAAAATTGGTTTGCCGCTCGCTACACCTAGAAACCACAACAACATAACAAAATTTGGTTTTCCTCCCACACTGCCGGCGTTAGATCGTAATTTTTGGGGAAAAAAAACATTTGAAGATATTTATAAACTTTGTTTGCATGTTTATGCATGTTTATGCATGTTTAAATGCTAAAATGTCATCACTTCATACAAAGAGAAACGCATCAGATAATATAAAAACAAGTAAAAACACTACAGTGGGTCAGGGTCCATCATTAAATACCTTGCGCCGTATTATAGTTATTCGATAACGACTTGTCAAAATAAGATCTTATATGGGAAGTGATCGAAAAAGTGATTCGATCCGAACCATTTTCAATACTCTGTGCTCTTGGGCGAAAACACGTCAGTGTGCCCCAAATTTCATCGAAATATCGGGAAAATTGCGATCTGTACGTTGAACACAAAGTAAGATGGACAGACAAGTTTAGATGTAGAAAACGATTTTGTATCAAAAAATGATTCTGCATCCTGTGGTATAATTTGAAGACTTTCTCGGTCTCGCATACTTCCGCGTAAACTTAATATGCGCTTGTACGACAAAACGGTGTAGGATAAAACAATGAAAACTTTACCCATTCACTTTAACAAAGTTTTTCAGAACAACGAGACCAAGCATCAACGAAAAAAATCCTCAAAAACTAAGAGCCTTGCATCCAGCTTTAAAACATTAAGAACGTTAAGGAACGTTAAGAGTCCATTGGTCCATCGCATCATCACCATCGCATGCACTGATATTCTATGTTAAGCATCTTTGAATTTTTATTAATATAATAGAATGATCGTTAGTGTAGAGCAGACGTAAAGTGTCGCCTTAGATCGCTTCTTCACATCAGCATAAAAATTGTTATCTTAACATTTTAGCTTAACATGGGATACCTTTGCTCGAAATCGAGCTGTTTAGTAAAAACTGCGAGGAATCATTTTTTTTTAAAGACTTAGCAACGATTATGCGGATCATCTATAAATTGATATAACACGATATTCTTTTATAATTTTATTGATGTCAAGATTTTAATCCGTCCCGCTCTGCCTTATATTTATATTTTTGTAACAACAACAACAAATTGCAATGTCTACAGTATTATAAGCATTCTCCACAACTCGCGACATCACTGATACCCGCAAATTTTTCGGAGAATATTTGCTATGTGTTCCCCTTGATCCGACAAATTTTCGTGTATTTACGTGAATGTACGAAACCTGCGCTGCTGCGGACTAAAATTGAAGATATCTTAAACCAGTCGACCGCGACTTAGAGGCGAAAATTATATTCAGCGAGCTAATCCATTGCTAATAGGTTTCAGAGAGCACTGTATGTAGCATAGCTTAAGAGACGCAATTTTTACTTTAAACAATTTTCGAGTGATTGCAATGCAATTAAACGAGATACGAGACGAGTGCCGCAAGATACTCATGAAAAGTTCGGGCTTCTCTAAAATAAGTCAATTGACCCTACATCACCCCCGCC
>KK502403.1:1389045-1406926 GCA_000688735.1 Glossina austeni
CCCTGCCCCTGCCCCTGCCCCTGCCCCTGCCCCTGCCCCTGCCCCTGCGCCCTTTTCCCTTTTTCTATTTCTGGCACAACTTATGTTAGATTGTATAGGACGCCCTTGTTTGGTAGTATACGTAATAAGCTTCATAATGCCTATGAACAACGGGCGAGAGAGAATTGTATGACATTTATTGTCATAAAAATTCCCCGAAAATGCTCAGGCATTCATGTGGTCATATAATTCACTTGACATATGCAAATATTCATTTGCACAAGTCCTTAAATTATAAGAAATGAAAAAAGTAAGGAAAAAAAAAGAAAAAAAAAACTTATTCATAACATCTTATAAAACTGTAGGTAAAGTACTTAAAAATACGAAAGGAAAAAAATGAATGAAAATGTTAATCACAGATTGCGTGCTCGTATTCAATATGAATTTACATAGTTTTATAAAAACATTTACACAACTACCGCCCTATGGATGGATGGATATAATACTCATTATACCCATCTATCCACCTGCTTTGCGATTGGTTTTATTACCACAAGCACCCAACTCGACTAATATATAAATAAATATATATATATATATATATATACATATATATATATATATATAAGAACAAGGCCCTGAATAATAATAATAATAATAATAATAATATTTACTCGTATGCTCACGGCTAGATAGATATAGAAGAAATTTTCTCCTTTCATTAACCATAAACACAAATTTACTTAAAAGGCCTATAAGCAAACATACTACATGCATATACATTTCATTTAAACTCCCCCTACTTTATAAAAATACAAAGTTTATATAGCAGAAGAAATAAAATAAAAAAGTAAAAGAAAAAAAAAATGATTTACAAATTGCCCGTGAAATGCGATTCAATATCCTGTGTCTGCAGGTCTCTGTCAGTTAGACAGTCGCTCACTTACTTCATTTTTTCTTCAACATTTGCATTTACGTGTATATGTATGCGTAAAATTTTCTCATAATGTTAATAATAATGGGCCATTAAAACCCATTAATAATTGCCGTGGATATGTGCAGCGAAAACGTTTAACTCTTATTTAAACCTTTAATTTTAGGGGTTGAGCTGGAAACAATAAACTGACTCACAACAAACAACCGTATCATATGGAACAGGTAGTTGTTCAATTGTTGCAATATGTGTATCAAATATGTTAAAAAAAAAAAAAAACAAGAAACCGCCACGTGACGTATTTTGTATACTCCACCCGTCCGATAGGAATTTTACGATACGCTTGAATAATACAAATATTACTGTTGTTGTGTGAGGAGTTGGAATCAGGTGTCATATGCTTCTTGACGCATAAGATAAGGTGATCGCTTGACCATGTGGCATATTGGTTGCAACGGATATTGATAATTTTTCAAATTTAAAAATAATTTTTTTTTATTTTTTTTTTTTATTTTTATATCGTTTTCTTAAATAAAGTGAAGAACACGCTTGAATGCTTGCACAAGATAATTACCATTATTTGAGCGCACATTGAGCGATCCCAATGCGATCATAAACATCAACACTTTGGTCAATTTAATGAAGAGAAAAAATGATTTCCACTAATATTATTACGACTCCTACTACGCACACAGCTTTACGAAAATACATGCCCTGCCTACATAAATTATTGACAATGAAATCTTCTTCATTTGAGCTAAGAAAGTTCCAAATAAATGTAATTTCGAAAGGTTCTATGCTTTCATAGAACACGCTGGACATAGGTACATTTAGTAAATATCTAAGGCAAGTTTCAAGCATACATAACATACATTGATGAAAATCTATATATATTTTCAAAATTATCGGATTGAGCTGAGAATCATTCGGGCCTGTGTTTACAGTTGAATCGCATCTATTTGCAAATTTGATCGATGAAAACTATTTATTATATGTATGTGCACAGTTTCGAATAACTCGGTTATTAACAGACGTCGGGATTCACTTTCAATCTTCATCATAACATTGGTTTAATTGAAAAGTTCCTAGAATCATGTTCGTAAAGCAATTTTATGCTCACGTGAAATGCAATTGTATTTTATGGGGACTAACGCACCCTCTTAAGAGCAACTGTCGCGACAAAGACATTTTAAAAACCCATTGAATACATTGGAATAGGAACTAATTTTTTTTTTTTTATTTTTCGTCATTAAACTAAGACTTCTTCTCATCACTTTTGCCAACCAATTATTACTGCATCGTCATTATAGAGCAAAAAGCTTTGAGCGGCCTAAAAAACGCATATCGAACAGTTTGAATCGATTTTAGCTAAATCGCTAAAGCGAACCTGTTTATCCACAAAAAAGCAAAAACTATTTTACTCTTTTTCAAAAATTTTTCCTGGCAAAATGCCACTCAAAGATTGCAAATGATTAGACTTTAAGAAACCTGTTCTAAATGCAGCTCTCTCTTAAGCTTTCTTATATCGCGTTTTCCGTCAGAAAGGCCTGATTTCAACTCCTAGTGGAAATACTTGCCGTTTCACTTGTTTCACTCATCGATTGTTGTTGTTGTTATCGTCCACAATATCACACAAAATTATGCATAATTAACCATTTCACTGACATGTATGTGTATTGGAAAGCCGGACATGCATAGGGCCAAAATTCCGAAACAAACTTAATCGCTTTTCCTTACTTAAAAACTTCGATTAGATTAACAATTTGCATATTAATCTGAGATTCTTCTATAAGCTCGTCATGATTGATCAAATGACACACAGACGGACAGAAGAAGTGCCAGACACATACAGTAGCTTATAGAACTATTTTATTGCTTTATAATTGCGACTCTCGTATATTTTTTTTATAAGAAAACGGAGATAAGCCTTCTGCTGCTTACTTCAAAGTGATACAATGCGCCGCTTAGTTCAAAATAAAAGCGAAAAGTCGAGCTTCTTAAGCTTTCAAAGAGAAATTGTTATGTGGGGAGTTTTTTTCTCCGTTCACGTTTCACATAAACGCTTCGCACGAAACCAATATAAACTTACGCTTAAATCTCTTTACTTAGCAAGTTTGATTTTGTAACTATCAAAAAAGTAATAATAATGAAATTTTTACAAATTTAAGAAGCTAGGGCTAGAGGTAAAGAGGTCAAGAATATGCTTGCGAAACAAGTTTCACTTCCTCCTCATTTAAACGCTTCGAAACTTGACAGCAATTGAATATTTTGCACTGCAGGCTGCTAATCCTCCATAATTCATATCCTTTGGTTGGGGTGTCTAAAGGACCTCAACTCTCCTCCCTGCACATGATTCCCTTGCTCGTAAAAATTGCGTATTTCTAAAATATACTCCAACTTGGTGCATGAAAGTTCGCCGTCTTTGTAAAGATCTTCGCGGCATCTTTGTGATAGCCATTGATAGAAATGTCCACAGAGTAGTGTAAAATAAAAAGATTGAGAAAGATGTGAAAGAGTGAATTTAAAGAGTGCTAGATCGAATTTTGGGTGTACTTCTTTTCCAGTTAAATCGCATCCATTAACTCCATTAGTTGTAGGCCATCAATGCAAGAGGAAGTAGTTCAGCGAAATCTAGGCTTCATTTACTGATGCCAAAAAGTCATATATAACTCAGACCGATAAGTATGACTAATAATAGTATTTTTAATTTCTAGGCTTATTCCCCCTCTTCACTCACACATATATCTTCACTCATATTCTCCAGGGTCTCAAATAAAAGAAA
Source organism: Glossina austeni (assembly GCA_000688735.1). NCBI lineage: Eukaryota > Metazoa > Arthropoda > Insecta > Diptera > Glossinidae > Glossina > Glossina austeni. The sequence continues at coordinate 1,392,741 of KK502403.1, forward strand.
CTTGATTTGCCCCAAAAGAAATATTGAAATATAAGTGTCTCGAGACACACATGTTTCACAAGTTCGAGTGCACACAACACAATTTCAAATATCGTATTCCTGCAGAAGCAGGTCCCCTTTTCTTTTTTTTTTTTTTTTTTTTCCTTTTTGATGAAAACGTTTCTATTGTCAAAACAATCTCGCAGTAAGTGCAAGAAAATGGAAACCACACGTAGGTAATAAATTCTCTCATTAGTTATTCATACGCCAGTAGGTCTTTCATCATATTTCATATTCAATATTATTGCAAAAATTTTCAAGGAACTCATTTTGAACCTAAATATTACATCCGCGATGCAATAGAGAGAAAACTTGCTTGCCGACCATCAGTAGTTTGTCCTTCGGTGCGACAAAAGCTTTTCATAATACTCTTGAGCAGTGAACTCAACTCTAGCCAGGCAGTCATTAAAACTTGTTTTAATAATTTGGGCAAGTAGAGAAAACCAATTTTAAAATTCTTTATGTGAATCGCCAACAAAATGAAACAAAAAAAAAAAATTACAACTAAAGAGCAGTAGTAGTAAAATATTGTAAGGGAAATGTTATCCACATATACAAGAAAAAAAAGCTAACAAAAATAAAAAATATGATACATAAAATGGAACTTTACTTGTATTTTACAGCTTTTTTTTTTTCGATTCCTTTTTGTTTTTTTTTTTTTTTTTTTGCTTGCGAAAGCCTACAATATATAATTTATGAACTCCAAATGAAAATACCAAAGAAAAACGAAAACAGTAAAATCTAAAGTATTAAATGGTTTTTTTTTTTTTTACTATTACTACAATAATGAAAAGTATACACACAGGTACACAAACATGCGAGCATGGAATAGAACATGGTCTGGTACCAGTTGGAGAGTGGCACGAAAGCCAATCGTCAAAGGATGACTGAGTGAATGACTGACTAGTTGGCTGGCTGAATAGTAAGTGGTTTGCTGAGCCAACCAACCAGCCACAGGCCTCTAGATTTTCAATGCTTTATAGCCAGCCAATAGTAGTAAGCTTATTGTGGGCTTATTTTCTATTTTGTTTTTATTTTTTATTATTTTAATTTTTTTTTTCTTTATTATTTTTTTTTTTTTGGCTAATGAAACACGCAGAGAGAGTAGTTAACAATAAAATAGCCTGCCAACATTTGTGCATTGAAACCGAATTAAAGCACATGAGTGGAGGATCTGAATGGACAAAATTTCTCATAAAGAACAAACAGCGAATACATTCGATGTTTAGCTTACAAACAAACATAACCGAAATCATTCAATTCATTTTTTTATACATACATACATACATATATATATATATATATATATACATGTATATATATATAAATTTGAATTGTATAACTTCTCCTTGGCGGAATTTTGATAACTAACTGCCAATCTTTGATATATATCATGATGTGCGACGCTTATATAGATACTATATAACGAATATCTTTCTAAGAATCATAAGTTCAATTATATTTTTGATTTACATGCACACATGCATACATATGCGAATGTTAATATAAGTTAAGCACTCGTATATCCTCCCTCTCGACACGTTATTTTCATAGCTTGTCTTCATTGCCGGAAACGTTTTCGTTGTCAATTTGGTCGCTGTATTTTATTGCCTTCAGTTGACAGAATAAAATATCGATTTATATTTTTGAGTTTTTCCTTACTTTTCTTTTTTTCTTTTTTTCTTTTTTTTATTATTATTATTATTATTATTGTATTAGCGTGGCGGGGGTGAGTGGGTGAGTGGGTGAGTGGGTGTATTATCCATCTCGAAATGATTTCATGTTGGTCGATATAAAATAAAATTATGGGCACATAGCAAGTGTGAGTGAGTGATTTGATATAGTCATGAAAATATTCTAAATACGACAATTAAATTATGGCAATAAAATGTTTTTTTTTTTTTTTTTTTTTTTTTTTTTTTTTTTTTTTTTTTCATATTCACCTCCGTGTCAACGTTTCCTTTTGCCGCATAAACCTATTCACTGTATAGCTTGAATGAATGAAGTCTGATATGAGATATAAATCGCATGAGTTAATCCAAACTGTGAAAAAATATTTATTTATGTTTATGTTTACGTATTTAATATGAAAATACGTTCACGTTCCAATAGCAAAATTCGAAACCATGCAACAATTAATTTATATATAGAATTGTATCATTGGCGTCGGTCCCCAATGAACTTTGTCTTTTTGAAATCACTGGTATGTTGTATGGTGCGTCCCATCTGACCCCATTAGTTCACGTCTTCCGACGGCTACAACTTGAATTTGCCGTGAGTGAAGAACACGTTGCGCATCTTGTAGAAAGCAATATGTCACTCTTCTGATTATATTGCGGACTTTGAAAAACCGCCGCAAGACACAATTTGAAAGTTTGCGGCAGACGTGACTTCTCTTAAGAAAACCTCATATTTTTTCCTTTTATATTTTTTTTCTATTTCGAAGAGGCACATTTTTATAACTTGGCAACCCTGTACATTGGCCTATAGTGTTATATATATGAAATAAATTGATATTTAACTGGGGCCGAATCTCGTATAGCGAGATATTTATGGTCATAAAAAAAAAGTGAACGGGAGAAAATTTATCTTTCACTTTTTAGTTCACCAAAAGGTATCGTGAAGAAGAATTTAATCTACTACTTCGTGACGGCCACCGTAATTAAAATAGAATTAATACACTCAGCCCGCTGCCTTCTACTCTCCAAAGCCTTTCATGTGATACCCATATCAACGGTATTTTGACGAGCAACAACAGAGTTTCGTGCATTTTAGACCTTGCTGCGGTCGTGTCCTCTGACCAATTTGATCCCCATTTCTAATAGCAACCTGCGTGCAGAACTTTTCAATGTTTTCATCAAATCGATGAAACGTGACTCCCGCTTCACTATAAGTGCATCTCAATCTCAGTCTCCGGCAATCGTTCCGCAAGAATTTTCGGAAATTTGGTAAAGTTGTACAAGTTCTTAATTTTGTTATCTGTACAATGAAATAACGGGGACTTAATTCGCATATATTTAGGATTATCTTCGATGCTCGAACGCATTCAACATTCTTCGGTTTTTAGTAAAAATCGTAAAATATTTGGGGTAAATGGGTATACGAGATGGGAGATTTACCGAACGCAGTTAGGAAAGACAGATATTTCGAAAGGGACCGTTGACAGTGAAGTTAGCGCGTAAAATAACAGCGCTCCGATACGCTTGCATGTGACTGCGATCGATTGCTATGGCACTGCGTGACGTTTCACGTCAATCAAAATGTCCAGGTTGCTGTCTTACGAACAGCGTATTTTCGCGGAAAGCTTTTTCGCATTATTTGTAGAATTAGGCTCCATGCTGGGCCAAACAACTCTGGTCAGTCCCTGGCGTCAGTATCCAGGGCTACCAAATCAATGCATTCCTTTGACTTCTATATTGAACGTGAGTCCATCTTATGCAATATTTGTCAAGAAGGTTAATATTAGGTAATCCGGAAAATTTCTTACGGGTCGGGTCTTCACTATAAAATAAAATAATTTTTTTTTTTTTTTTTATAAGGAATAAATTTCTTGTTTTGGATGAATTAAATTTTTCTTTGCAATCTCACGAATCGTTATGTGTCGACCAGCTTGAGTCATAATCTTTAGGTGGCCGTTATCGATGGTATTTGGCCTACCAGAACCAATGGTAAAGCTTTCATTGGAAATTTCCAGAACGGGAATTTTTTAAATCAATTTTGGCAATTTGCGTTCTATTGCAGCACTAATTCCATACACAACACACGTTTCTCTATGTGCTTCTGCAGCACTTTTGCCTTTTTCGAGATAAAACAGTAAAATATCTCTTATACTCGCTCACTTTGATCTCCTACGTCTCACATACATGTCTCGCTAACATAACATGACCGATCACTTGAAAAGTCTTTTAGAAAATAAACACAAGCTTGTTCTGCATAAATATATATGTCTTTAGCTTTAATTGTCTGTCCAGTTAGCTGGTGTTGGGAAAAACCGCAAGACATATCCGGACTATCTTTTTCTTATGCAAGATATTCGATCATTCGATGAAATTCGTCTAAACGGAAATTTTCGAATATAAATTCTCACCAATGATCTGACAAATAATTTATTTATTTTAATTCCGCAATGGTTTCTAATGAAAATTTTACCATAGCAAACGATAAAGATTAAGAAAGAAGAAAATCTGAATTAATTAAACAAATAATTTTCGATAAAAAATTCATTTTTCTCGTCGCCAAAATTCATGCAGTCATGGTAAAACTAGGAAATTTTCCCGGCAAACAACTTCTATACCGTTTTTTTTTTTTTTTTTTTTTTTTTTTTTTTGGTTTGGAGAGAAGCCATCCTATAGGATGGCCTATAGCTCCAGCAACCGAAGTAGACATCGTCTGGAAGCAAGACAGCACATGTAAATTATTTTGCGAAAGCGGAGAAGTTGTGTGCGTAAGTTCAAGATCAGTATCGCTAGTTCCGGAAAGAGAGAACCGGATAAGAAAGAAGCAAGAATAGGTTGAGAGCAGTGAAGGATAGAATATAAATTTAAGATATATTAGAACGAAAGATCGGCAGTTTTGATGAAGGCAATTAGTTCGGTGAGATTAGCGGGATTGTGAGCACAAAAGATATTATTCAGGTCGTTGCATCTACCAAATAAACCAACGGAGCGAGTCTAATGCTATCAAAATTTTTGAATCCGAAGATGATATGTTCAGTTGAACGGCATGCCCATCGCCCGGATCATGTTAAGAGAAGGTTTGTCATCTCCCCCCCTAAATCTCCCCTTAATCTCCCAGGACGGCATGAAAAAATCTGATAGGGGTTTGAAAGATGTGCAGGAATAGCATTTTCTATGCAAAATGCAATGAACTCGACAAAATTTATTGTTATGATTAGAGTCGAGAGTAATTAAATTCAGTAACTTGAGAATAATAATTTTACAAAATGGTCATGTTCGTCATCTGTCGCGAAACTCTTATTATTCTTCAGCCATTTCTATCATAAAGTATTAGAAATTCATCTTTGCTGTCATACAGGGAACCCTTATATGCGTGTGGTACCGTCAACCAAAAAAAAAAAAAAGGATTTGCGAAAACTATTGCTCGGCGCGTCGGTTTTTGTCGAGAAATTTTTGAAAGTATTTTGTGGGAAGTCGCCTTTAGAATGGTCCAATGGGCCAATCTATATTTCCAGCAGAGTGCGCTTCTGTGCCACAACACGTTGGTGCACGAAATTTGATGAAAAAAAATTCATGGACAGACAATATGTGAATACACAAGTTTAAAAGGGGATTAGAAAGTGATCCTGATCCCATACGAGACGAAAGAGGTCCGTATTAAATACTTTTGGTAGAGTTACCTGCGTATATATACGAATACTACAAGTGGTGTAGGGTGTAGGGTGTAGGGTATAAAAACAAAAAGTGTCCATAGACCGAATTTCCGGGATAGATTCAGCCAAAGTAGATCAATTGAAGATGGATGGTAGTCTAATTATCTAACTACAACAGGATTTGAGGAGGTGGGGGGTGTGGGGTGGGCAAAACTTGTTTAAATTATATGAATGTCATGATATCTGTATGCAGAATACGATTTCCAAATACGTTGTCCAAGCAGGATGTTTTTGAAAACTATGTTAATAGTTCCAAATAAATTGCCCGTCAGTGTGCTCGGCGTGATATAAATTAAGCATATATCAGAAAGTTGCCCTATAACGATATATTATATAGAATTTTCTTAATCGCATTTACTATTTTATTATATAAATGTCTCGTTTCTTCTGTTTTTATTGGTCAATTTTTTTTTATATATACGCATAAATAAAATTCATTTATACAAATACATAGAGACATGAAATTTACAACATACAAAAGTCATTAAAACTTTGACCAGTAGTAGCAATTAAAACTTTTTGCACACAACTTAAGTATATAACCCTAACAGGTATGCCTTGCTCGCATGCAACCAAATGCTATTTACATTAAACAACTTTATATTACGCGATATAAAATTCCATTTTTATACCTACCGCCACCGACAAATGGAAGCATACTTGTTTTGCTATACGTTTTGTAGCAAAAAGTCAAAAGCTCACGTAACTTATAATCGTTGTTAGTATAAAAAATTCGAATTAATTTAAATGTGTCCGTCTGTCCGGTCAATTTACTACTTTCTTTTCTCCATATTCATATTCATATCGAAAAAAATGAAATGAAATGAAATGAAATGAAAAATTCGACTTTTCATCTAATTATCGAAAATGTGAAAAGTATTCAAGATTCGCTTCAAGGCCAATGTATTCTTCTGTCTGCTCATTTCTAAAACATAGTACAAAAGCTACCGTGCTTCGAAAGAGAAAAGCGGATGGTATGGTAAAAATGGAAAGGACACTTTTGACAAATTGCGCAGGCGCTTTACTCGTAAGCGTTTCGGGGAGGTAAGACTACAAGGAATAGCAAACTGTACTGTGTGAGATTTGTTAGACTTTTCAACCCTCATTTTAATAGACACGCAACTAAAGATAGAATTTAAAACCTCAGCAACGTCCTGTCATAATGATAGTAAATGAATGATAGGGTGAGTGTGTGTGTGGGGCAAATGTTTAGAGTCTCTTTGATTTCCCTTTTATCAAAAATGAAGTCCATCCTTTATTTGGGATAAAGAAAAACGACTTAACACGCGACCATCAAAATATATAATATTTTCGTATGCTAAATACATAATATATATATATAAACAGTGCTCGCAATAGCAGTACGGCGTACTGATTTTGTCATTTCGCTTGCAACACGCGCGATAACATATAAAGTCTTTCTATATAGCACTGGGTACAAAATGTAAGAGGAATTTTTATTTTAAAAATCTTCAAGTTTATATAGGAAGTCGTTAACACAAGTCGTTAACCGAAATTTCATATCGTTTGACTTATTAGTTCGTAAGTTAGAGCTTCCTCTTTGAGGGTATACCCATCAAACTCTATTAAATGACTTCTATTGACTCATAACTGAGATCATTAGGCAACTTTTTCCAAAAAGATTCATATCAGATTCATATCAGATTCATATCAGATGCGGGTGGGAATGCCGACACTCGCAAATGCGAGAATTTGAATCGTAGATCATATTCCTTATCCCTTGTCGGACACTTTGGCAAAAAACTTCTTGCGAACAACATCACGATAATTGAAGACAACAACAATTAGTAGAGGACTTTAGTTTGAGTTGATGTGACCTTTTCGGTTTCGGTTCACCATCATTAGCAAGATGTTCCCTTGGCATGCTCGAATTGGTCCAAGGTCATAAACGTCAGTCCCATCGTCAGTAATTATCCAATCAATCATCATTCACGGTACGGACTTACTCCTTAAAAAGATTGAATTATTTTTCAAAAATATTGCGATGTTTTAGAATAAAACGAGAAGACAAACGAAACAAATGCAAATTTATTTACTATGGACATGAAATTTCGTTCTGGTTTTAATGACACCAGTTACACCAACGTAACGAAAATATTTTGAACTCATGTCCACCGCTGCGTCACTAAACTATCTTGAAATTTGCAATGGGAACGAATACCTAGAAAACTTTCTGCATGTGGTGGCATTTTGTTCCACTCGCACGACCACGATTTTCATGATACTTGAATTACGATAAAACGTGGCTTTCATGCAAAATCGGCGAATTGTTCTACTTCTGTCACTTGCTCGTTCCTACAATCAAATATTTACAGTTGCAGTAGTAACATCGTACAATGCCTGGACATTCGGGTGTTGAGGGCAACGAAAGGGCTGACTGTCTTAGCTAACAGGGGAGCCCGAAGTGCCTTAGTAATAGGTCCTGAACCGTTCTGTGGCATACCAAGCAGCCACATTAACAGGCGAGTATCGCAATGGACTTGGAATAAAGCGGACTGCCGATGGAAGCGATATGCAGAACAAATGGCTGGCAGAAAAATTCATAAAATCTCCTGGTAGGGCACACAAACTACTGAAAGTAAGTAGAAGCGCCATACGTTTAGTCACCGGCTTCTTTCTACACGGGTCGTAATTCCCTCAGGTACCATCTGAGAAACATTATGGGTAAGCGCGACATCGATTCGTGCAGATTGTGCCACGGGACGAGTACAACGTCCCATCATATTGTATATGAATGCGAGACTGTTTGGCGGGCATTTTACAACGACGGACACGGTATGTATGGTGCTCCGATGGAAAAAAGGTGGCGGGATTCATGAAAATCCTAAAACTGGAGGGCTAGGGGCATCGGCCCTAGCACAAAATATCTTCTAGGTCGAGGGCGGTAGATATTGCCCACGTAATTAATTAATTAATTAATTAAGTAATTAATTAATAATTAATAATTAAATAATTAATTAAGTAATTAATTAAGTAATTAATTAATAATTAATAATTAAGTAATTAATTAAGTAATTAATTAAGTAATTAATTAACATCATAAAATAATTTTTATAACCCCTCCCACTATCTTACTACTTACCAAACCCAATTTTTATCAATTACTTATGATGTCGTGGAGATATTTGGAGTTGGTATAGGAGTTGGAAATTCCTCGATGGAAATTCGATCGATAACTTTAAAAAACAAAACTGCCTGAGGCATTTTTTGACACGTAACGTAACTTAGCCATAAATATAGCGCAAGTCTTATTAACAAAATGGTTTATTAAATTTGAGTTTTTATCATAATAAAATTGTAAGCGATTATATATAATATATGCGTCTATCTATAGATAGAATCAAAAAGGATGATCAAAATTGTTAGGAGACGTTTCTCATTTCAATGCAAATTGTGATAGCGCTTCGATTTGGAACTTTTCAAATTGGATCTCTATCTGTTCGGTTGTATTTGTCTTAACTAAAATCGAGGACTCTCAGAGGACGTATCGAGAAAAATAAATTAAATTTGCATTAAATTTTTTTTATATTTTAGTGACCGTTTCCCTTATTACAAGTCAAACGATGACCGTTGGAAAAACTCTGTACGTCATAATCTTTCGATAAATCCACACTTTCGTAAAGGAATCAAAGCCCCACAAGGTGCTGGTCATCTGTGGACAATTTCCAGTGGCGACTCTGCCGAAAATGTATTAGCCTGGGAGCATGTAAATATTTGTTATCGCAACTGCTCAGATCCAAAAAAAATTGTTCAACGATTTCTTTCAATTTTTAGAAAAAACAACGATTAGATTTATTCTTCAAAATGGAGTCAATTAATCGTGAGCGTCTCTTACAACATCAACAGCAACAGCAGCAGCAACAGCAGCAACAGCAGCAACAGCAGCAACAACAACAACAACAGCAGCAGCAGCAAGAGAAACATAATCAAAATTGTGAACATAAGCAAGCAAGTTGTCAAGACGTCGATCAATCAGCCGGTTGTGGAATGTACGACGAAGCGGCTATAGCAGCAGCTGCCATACAACAGGATATGATGCAGTGTCAACAAGAGCAGCATCTCGACTCTCTTTCTAATACTCTACAGCATAGTGGCAGCATAACGTTAGATTCTCCCGGTACTCATGCCATTCAATCCTTAACGTATAACGATCTGTTAAGTGACGAAGAGTTACGTAAAACAGCAGGCCAAATATTGAACGGTATACATCGCGAAGTGGAAGTACAATCTGTAAATCAATCTATTATCGGCACTTATCACGATGTTCTATTAGATAATGGTAAGGAACATATCAAAATCTTATCTTATTAAACAATTTCACAATGTATCTGCAGAAGATTATTTAAATCCAATTCATAAAGATGTCGCAGTTCACGAAAGTGGTCTGCAACAATCACTGTCATCGGCTTCGTCCGCTGCCTCTCAGTGCGCAACTAACAGTAATCACAGCTCGACCCAGTATTATATAACTGAAATTGACGGTATGGATTTGGGCGGGCCGATGTCACAGCACAACGATAATAACACGCCCACAACTGAAGAATCGGACGCAGCGTTATTTAGCGACGAATTCAATTTAAATTACTTCAGTTACGCAGCAGTTAATGATAGCATTTCTTGACCCAGAGAACCAACAACATTAATAAATCATCATCATCATCATCATCATCATCATCCTCAGCAGCAATTACAACCCCTTTTAGTGGTGTTACCTCATAGCAATTAAAAGCATTAGCAAAAAACAAAAACAAAAACAAAAAAAAATTAAAAATTAAAAATTAAAAATTTAAAATCAAAAACACTCTCACTGAACCCCTCCCTAGTCAGGAACCAAAAATTGTTTACTAATGCACTTATGCTGTAAGTTTAACCCGCTTAAGGATATCAAAATATATTATTGTAAAATATTTGAAGAATTTTTTATTATTATCTACACTCTAGTCCTTTGTCACGTAGATTCTAAGATTTAAAAAAAAAAAAAAAAAAAAAAAAAAAAAAAAAAAAAAAAATTCATTAGTAACAACAAGCTGTACTTACTTGAAGTACTTATTAATCTTTTAACATTAAACGGATGAAGATGTTAAGTTAATGATCTAGTCCTTCTCTATATATCGTCTGTAAATACTGCATATACAATATATATAAAAATAAAATCATAAAAATTTTATTACTTGACTCGTTAGTTACTACTCTGACGATTAGTTTTTTTCTTTTTTTTTTCTCGAAATTTCATATTTCAGTGCAAGTGAAACGCTGAGAAGTTTAGCTGAGAATGGTTGGTTATGAATGGAAGAAGAAGATAATGCAATGCTAACATAAACGAATACAATGAATAATACGAGTAAAGATACGCGAAGTGAAGCGTGTATGGATAGACAAAACCAGCTTTGGGGTTAAGGCTGCTTCAAGTGCATTGCACAAGTGTAACTTGCACAAGAAACTAAAGGAAACTTGTGGCCTGCAAAGGAAAAGAAAGGATGCCAGATGTCCTAAGGAATATAATCGTAATGAAATCCGAGTGAATCGAGATAAATCGAGAAGATAATGAATTAAGTCTACGAATATTGTGTTCGTCAATTATTTGCAGATGACACGAGTCACTCATTACGAAGGATGAAATAGGAAAAGCTATACAAAAAAGAATGCCAAAAACAACAAGGCCATGGGTAACCATGGATCGACAGAGATTATAAAACTGATAAATGATGATAATGCCTTGGATAATATCTTGGATAAATTATGTAATAAGATCTACGACAAAGTCATTTATCCTGATGACTGGCCAAATTCATCATTCAGCGCATTTTCAAAGAAAACCAGAAGATATCACTATTGAATGAATGCTATTCCTGATGAATCATGTCCTGAAAATATTTCCAAGAATAATTCAGCAAAGAAATCATCATTTGGCCGTGCTCACGTTTCGTTTCCGCAGAGACATGGGCACCAGGCAAAGTTGTATTCTGCGTTCAGGTTCTAGTGCACAATCACAGAGATGTGTCTAAAGACGTTTCTCTTCTTCTTCATAGTTTATGAAGAAGCATTTGACAAAGTGCGCCATGACAAATTAATAAACATCCTGAAGGGTCTTAGTATTGATGGAAAAGATATTCGTTGCATCAAAAATTTGTATTGGAGACGAACAGCAGTGATCCGCGGTAATAATGGACAGGACAAATTATATTCTTATAAGCAGAGGGGGTATATCTTGTCTCCTTGTCGATTTTCATGTCTACTCCGAGGTAACGTTTCAAGAAGCTATTCAAACGATCGAAGCAGGCATTGTGATCAACGGGCAATTGATCAATAATGCTCGATATGCAGACATTGCAACAATCCTACCAGATCTACAGACAGATGGTTGAAGCTATATATGATCAAAGCAGCCCCTTTGGATTAAACTTAAATGTGAGCAGAAGCGAATGTACGGTCGTAAGTGGGGCCAAAAACCCAATAAGCAAATTTCCATTCCAAGTTTGCATACCGTGAATCCATATCACGCGAAGACTGGGACAGTGATAGTAGCATATAAGAAATCTCGATCAGGCTAGATCGGTGTACACGAAATCTCAGAAAATTCTAGCAAGTTTGGAAATGAGCTTTCGTTTGACGAAATGCTTCGTATGATCGGTGCTCTTGTATGATCGAGAACCGTGAACATTAAAGATCAGCGCAACGAACAGACGCAGGAAGCTTTTCGAATGTGATGTTACCGTAGACTAAGTTCTGGGAAGAATAAAACGAAAAAGTCCACGTGGAGAAAAATGTGAACTCTTACACCCAATAGTGGACGGCCGTATCAAAGGGCGTAGAGGTTTGGGCAGAAAACAAATATCGAGCCTGTGTAATATTCGAAACTGGACAATATTATGTGAAAAATCTGATCGCCCATGTCCAGTTCTGGACAGCTAGTAAGAGAAGAGGAAAAAAAATTGTTCGACCAACTGTTCCAACGGTTTTTTTTTTTTTTTTTTTTTTAATTCGAGTTGATCGAGCAAATCTTTTTTCCACTTCTTCAACTTATAGTAATTAGTAGAGCTGTTGAATGTATATATCAAAGAGTTATTACAAGGGGCTAATTGAAAAGTAAGCCCGCTGTAAATTAATTAGTTTCAAAAAAGGGCCCATTCATCTGGTTTGTGGCCCATAGGTTCGTTGAATCCTTCCCCATAAGTGAAATTTATTTCATTTGAATATTTGGTTACCTTCGTCCCGCTTTCGTAGAAAAAGCAGACTGTCTTTTTTAAAGAAACAATTAATGATCAAATCATAGGCCCTTGGCTATTACTACATTTATGAAGAATTTCTTATGACTATGAAAGATTTCTTGCACGAAAATATAAATGAATGAACTTTCAATGACTTCCAAAGCCAAAGGTGAAAATGTTATGCATCCGTTCTTCCCAAAAGTACTTATCTTAAATTTGGGATAAAGTGTTTACTTCCTAGAATATCGAAATGATGGTTAGTCTGCTTACAAGTCACATTTATGAGAAAGCTTGCGTTTACTTGGTTCCTTCAGCACGTGACTACTACCTTTACAGTAGAGAATATGATAGGATTACGAATCTTTTTCTAAATTTTCTCACTAATGTTTCGTTTTCCTCGTTTGTATAATAAGCCAGTATAGTTAGCCTAAGTTCACAATTATTCTGTCACCTGCAGAAAATAAATAGAGAAAAAAATTTTTATTGATCAACTTGATAAGCGAGCTTTCTCACACACTACAAGAACATCCTAATTAATAACAACTACAGAAGATCTTCCACTGGTGTCTCTCAAGGTTTCTTATCACGTCCGATCCATTTTAACATATATAGTAATGACGTAGTTTATTCTTTATCTAAGAATTGTTCGAACTGTCTGCGCAGGTTGTATTATTCGTCATAGCTATTGTTTCTAACAACTCTTTATCTCTTTAACTCACGGTGCCTATTCGTGAGACAAAATGTTTACAACACTCTGCACCTAAAGCTCTAATACCATCCGTTAATACTTTTAATTTCTTGCGTCTTACACTGCACACAAAATTCTCTGCTATACTTTATATTAATATGGTTGTCCCTCAATGCGGTCATTTAACGAATGTCTTGGATACCTATGTGTGGCATCGCTTGGAGATGTGAACGGTAGGCCATTGTTTAGTCTTTTCAATCTTGATCGCAACATCACAAGTTCCATCAACAGATTATTGTTCAACCACACCAGATGCAAGGACCATATACACAAAATCAGCGTAAAAGCTACTCTCCTTTTTGTCTACGCGAAATTTGATTCACCTATTCGTCAAACCAAGCTTCGCAGAGGGTCTTCGTGTCGTCTTCCCAGCCTTACACAATAACAACATTAACATTAAAAAATGTGAAGGTAAATGTGAAGGTGGCTTAGGCAAAACACGCAAATAGTGGCAACATTTATTAGCGTTAACACGTAAGCATGAAAGTCTAATATTATTCAACAATCTTAACTAATTTTAACATACTCAGACAAAGAACTTTGTGTTCACATTGAGTCTCTCTCTTTGCACGCGTTAACTGATCTGTTATTGACTCGTTTAACATTTGAAAAGAAAAGGAATATATTATTCAAGTATTGTTAGCACGGTTTGTTATATTCACTCTCTCTGTTTTATAAAATTAACAACCCTGTGCTATATATCCCATCAGAAACTTTACTGATAGTTAGTTAAGAGTCAGCTGTAGTTAACCAATACAACAAATATGTCAAAGCAGTGAGT
>KK502403.1:1407353-1424909 GCA_000688735.1 Glossina austeni
TTCGCCGACTTCTCCCATTTATTCGCCGACTTCTCCCATTTATTCGTCGACTTCTCCCATTTATTCGCCGACTTCTCCCAATTATTCGCGCAGCTCACCCAATTATTCGCCGACTTCTCCCATTTATTCGCCGACTTCTCCCATTTATTCGTCGACTTCTCCTATTTATTCGCCGACTTCTCCCAATTATTCGCGCAGCTCACCCAATTATTCGCCGACTTCTCCCATTTATTCGCCGACTTCTCCCATTCATTCGCCGACTTCTCCCAATTATTCGCGCAGCTCACCCAATTATTCGCCGACTTCTCCCATTTATTCGCCGACTTCTCCCAATTATTCGCACAGCTCACCCAATTATTCGCGCAGCTCACCCAATTATTCGCGCAGCTCACCCAATTATAGGCCGATCTCTCCCCTTTATGCACCGAATTCTCCCAGTTATATGCCGATCTCTCCCCATTATTCGCCGTGTGTGCCCTTTAATTTCCCCGTCTCACCCAATAATTCTCCGAGCTCACCCACGTAATCGCCGAACTCTACTCATTATTCCGGGCCCGCTTTATTATTCGCAGAGCTCTGCCAATTATCCGTCCACCGCTTAAAACTTTTAACGTCCCAAATTTTTGTCAATCGCTAGTATGTTCTCAATATTCTTTCTCATTTCCTTCACGTCCTCTCACATGTATTATATTAAATATCTTACATTTTCCTCATTAGGTCTCCTAACATTCGTCCGGCTTGTTCCACGTATTCGTCGATTTCGCAAATTTTTGTCGACTCTTCGCAGTCATACACTGATTTCTCCTATCTATTTAATGAGTTCTTCCAATCATTTATCTAATATAATCACTTATTCTTGCATCTTCATCTTCTTTAATTTATGCACCAAATGTAAATAATTCACCTAAAGAAAGCAACCATGTTTATTCATCATCTCTTTCGGGAAACAGTTCCTTCGATTGCAAGAAAAACGTTGATTACGATTATCGCTAATTGCTTTATTTGTTCTTACATAAACGTCTGTTTAACAAATTTTTCATTATTCTTTACATATATATATATATGGTAGTTATTAACATCTATTTCTTTCATAGTCTATTTTAATATAGATACTAATCAATATTGTAATCTGGTTTCCACCAATTTAGAATTCATCGCTTTTAACCATAAAATAATATAACAAAAAAAAGAGAAGCAGTGTTGTGTTGGCAATTATCAGCAAATTTGCTAAGTTAGGGTCATGTCATACGATGTTCAGAGCATCCTCAAATTTACATGAAAAGAAAGTGCATTTATTTATATACTATTATCAAAACAGTGAAGTAGTGTAGGTTATCTAATGATCAGTCTTGTCCGACTCTAACGTTCTTACTTATTTTTATAGAAAGTGTCTTGAACTCAATCTTGTATCTAATATAATAATAATCTTGTATGTAATATAAGCGAAACTGAGGCGATCGAAGAACTTTGTGTCCACATTGGGTCTCTCTTTTGCACGCGTTAACTGATCTGTTATTGACTTGCTTAACATTTAAAATAAGATAAATATTTTATTCAAGTATTGTTAGCACGGTTTGTTATATACACTCTCTCTGCCTTATAAAATTAACAACCCTGTGCTATACATACCATCAGAAACTTTACTGATAGTTAGTTAAGAGTCAGCTGTAGTTAACCAATACAACAAATATGTCAAAGCAGTGAGTAAAAATTTCATTTTTTAAGAAATTCAATGTTTTTAATTTTGTCTCATCGTTAGATATGGGCTGATCCTGCCTAATCAGCAGAAGAATGCGGTATTAACGAAAGAACTTGTGAAACCTTCCATATTCGATGAAAGCAGTAGTTCCGAATCACAAGATGGCAGTGGAAGTCCACCGAAATTGAGAAAGAAGAATCCTGCAATAGGTCCTAGCGGTCCCAGCGCAATGGAAAGGCGCATTGCTCGTTCTGTACAGAAAAAAGCTTTAGCAGAAGATCCCACAATATTTCAGTATGACGAATTGTATGATGACATGGAGAATAAGCGAACAGAAGAACAACTAGCGAAATCTCGTGAACCGAAGCAAGCCAAATATATTACGAAATTAATAGAAAGTGCGGAAAAAAGAAAACTAGAGCATGAATTAAGAATTGAAAGACAAGTGCAGAAGGAGCGTGAAGCCGAAGGGGAAAAATTTAAGGATAAAGAATCATTTGTTACCACCACATACCGTAAAAAATTGGAAGAAATGCGTAAATTAGAAGAACAGAGTAAACGCGATGATTACCTAGAAAATGTTGGCGATGTAACTAAGCAAAAAGACTTGGATGGCTTCTATCGCCATTTGTATGAACAAAAACTTGGAACTGACAAACCAATAAAAAAATTAGAAATTGAACATCAGGAAACGACTTCATATGATACTAATACCGAACAAATTTCTTATAAACCCATAAAATCGGCTAAAGCTGCTCCCAACAGAGCTTACAGGAAACGCAAATGCTCAGATGAAGATGAAAAAGTGGGAGGAGACGAAAATGGACGCAAAAAGGGAAAAGGGCATTTAACAAATAACATCGATGCCGATTCAGATTTTAGCATCGATGATTCTAGTTCCGACGCTTGCTCAGATGAAGACGTAGGTACTGAGAAGAAAGTTTCACCGCAACAAAATAAAAAGAATGATAAATTAATGCGAACTCCTGCTAATACAATTGCTCTAAATTTTGAGTCGTTGAAGCAGGTTGATGACGGGAATAGTACGGTAAAGGAAACAAATCAAAGTGATGAAAAAGCAAAAGCTGAAATTAAAATTCCTGTCATGCTGAAATCCAAACGTGATAAAAGTGAAATTTGGAGTAAGCGTACTGTTGGCCCAGTTTTTGAAGACGCTGTTCGACGTTATTACGAACGTAAAGCAGCACGTGGTGCAGCTTAATATTTAAATTAAATTAAATTTACTGCGCAATTTGTTTTATTTGGATATATTTAGAATATAAATGTTTGAGTCTTTTACGGAGACAATTTGAAAGCTCCACTAATACGTTACCAACAATTTAATTAACTGTGTAGTATTTAAAACAACTGTATTATAAGCCTCTATAGCATTTTTTTTTATAATGTTACGATCTCGACCGCGTTGATATACTAATTCCGTTCTGTTAAAGCAGCGGAGCTTCTATTAGCGAATTATTACAATCTGAATATGGAGATACATTTTACGGATTATACCATCCCCATCTACTTCGATCGGGGTAATGTCCGCTGATAACAGCGGAGACGATAGGACATTCCAGGTCAGAATTGAAAACAATTCCTGAGCGAGTTGTGCTATATGAGGCCGAAATACTTCATGCGGAAAATTCACGATATCACGACTTTTGGCAAAGTACGCCCATATCTTTGTCTCAATAGCATCAACTATGGTTAGTGAGCGTTTCATTTGCTTGGAGCTAACCATAATAATCCACATTTCGGTGATGACCCAAATTAAGGCAGCCATGGATATTCACCTATATCATCAATATTAATGGCTCATTGACTCTTATGTCCCTCCTATGTCTATAACATGCCTGAGCATTCTCAATGAATTGATAAATAACAAGTAAGAACATTGTAGTCTGGCACGGCCGATCATTAAATACACTGCCTTTATGATAGAACATAAAAATTGCATTTTATTTCTATATAAAGATAATAATTGTATGTTAAATTATTGTTATAATATAATTTTCATTGTTAAGCATTAAAAATTATACGTTCTTGGCGCATGAACTACAGTTTCCATTATATGAGAGTATGTTCGAAAATTGCCTCATCCGGTCAGCTATTTTTGCTGAGAAATTTTGAAAATTACAATTTTTTTCGATATAACGACTTTTCAGAATAAAGCGTTATATGGGGAGCGATCTGTAAAGTGCACCAGTACGAGCCATTTTCAATGGCGTTGCGTCAAAGCAAGTCACTGGATGAAATGGCATCAAATTATTCTAAAAATTGCGATCTGTAGCTTGAACACAAGTTTACATTAACTGCCACAGACGGACAGACGGGTTTAAATCAATTCAAATTATTATTCTGAATTGATTAGCGTAATAAAAGGCGGGTCTATCTTAAGCACTTCTGCGTTTTACAGTTAAGTCCGCATTAACTTAATACACCCTGTACCGGAATTGGTGTAGGGTATAATTAATGAATCAACTTGTCTCTCATATCCTTTAAACTAGGTCTAGCACATATGTATTTTTGAAATGTTTGGTTGTGGAGAGGGGAAGGAATTAGTATTTGCATACATTTGATTGTTGTATTTGTACTTTTCCATTAAATATATTTATTTTTAATAAATTCGTGTGGATTCACAGCACTTACGTTAAATTCGTATTGGGTTTTATTTAAAAGTAATTTTGCAATATACTGCGTAGATGAAAGTCACTTTTGCCTGATGTTCTTCCTCGATAAGGTCCTTGGTCCACTTTCTTGCTCCGCCTACTTCCCAAGACTTACATATCCAGGTGAACTATTTTATAGAGTGCTAGTTAATTACAAATATTGGATTACTAAGTGGGACGAATTTATCGGAACCGATTTAAATTGTCTTTTTAAAACTTATATATAATCCCTTTTTTTTATCCTCATTTATTATTTATGTATCTGTGTGTAAATAGTCAAAGTTAAGGCGTTTGTCATTGCATGGCAATAAAAATAGATAATGATTTTCAACGTTTTATCAATCGGAGGCATGCAATGGACACACATTATGCAGTAACAAGAATTCCTTGGGTATTCTCTGGTAGAAAGTATATCAACGGATTAACAAAAACAAACAAGAACAAATTATGGCAAACGCGATCCGCTTTGAAGACTTAATAAGCAAGTAATGTTTATATGTATTTGTGTAGAAAACTTTTATAAATTATTGCTGTTAGCGTTAAATGCCTTAATGAATTAAGGACATAATAAAAGTATATAATAAATAAATATATATATATATATATATATATATATACATACATACATATATATGCATATATATATGTATATATATATATATGTATATAATAAATATGACAATAGAGAAAAGTTTATATTGAAAATGTCGCATGTCGCAAATGTTGTTTCTTCACGTAATCGCCATAAATGGAGAGGTTCGGATCAACAACATCATCCCATTAATATACGAGAGCTGATAGTCGCTTTCCCAACGCCTCTTTACCTTTTCCGAGTCTTATCTAACCATCTTAACGTTAGATAAAACAAAGGGAAACAAATCTATTCCACTTTGTCTAGTCCACAGTCTTTGCATCATATATGGAAAGTAAATAAGGGAAAATATTATATAATAAAACTAAAAAGAAAACGCACTGAGCATAAAGGGTATAAAGTGTGTAATAAATATGTGCGTATAAAATTGCGGGGGAATACTATCCCAATAGATAATTTGCTACAATACACTCTTTATACCCTACACCACCTGTGGTATGCACTTTAGACTAGTGCGGACGCATGTAACATGTAAAAAAGGGCTTAATATAGACCCGAGTTTTATTATACCGATCGATGCAGAATCATTTTTTGAAATGATTTAAACTTGTCTGTCCGTCTGTCCATGTAAATTTTATTCAAGCATTTATTCGTAAATGTTGAGATATTTTGATGAAATTTGGTACACTGGACATGTTTTGATCCAAGAACTAACGCTATTGAATATGGTTTGGATCGGTCCACTTTTTCGACCACTCCTCGTATAACGTCCTATTTTGAGAAGTCGTCATATGGAAAATATTGTAATTTTGAAAAATTCTCGGCAAAAATGGCCAAGTAGTGGTATTTTGTTATTCTAGGTTGATAAGACCGGTTGGGGCAGCTTTTTTTGAACTCCTCTAAACTGCAGAGAGCTGGAAATATTTCAGCTCCGAGCATGTCGTTCACGTTTTTTTTTTTTTTTGTGCAAAATGAAATTTAACGAAGCGATGTTTACGGACAAGTTGGAAATATGATTGAGAATCTTTCGGAACTTGGCATCAGTAAAATGCATCATACAATTATATCGTAAGCCGTAACGGATGACGAGACTATATTTTTAATTCTAAAGCTATAATAACTGCTTGCTCTATGTGAGCAAAACAATAAGAGATTCGAGGAACTCATCGCAAGGAGAAAGACTCCAGAAAGACTCTCAGATCTTAGCTTGTTCGGAAAGGCATATATATTCTTTTGGTCAAATCGAAAGAGGGTCTTTTCCAAATGATCACAAAGCGTTGTTCGTATTCCGCACTTGATCTTCATCACTTTCAACTTGTCTTTCACACAATCTTCAGACGGAACGATATTTTGCATATCACTTTCGATATGGACGTTCTGTCAATACATCTTTTCCATAGCCCCCCATTCTTTGCTTCCTTGAAGCTCAAGCATTTTGATGTTTTCTTTGGGAAAATCTGAAAATATGCTGGAAATGCTGTGTTCGACCTTCGATATTATAAATGAATATCAAACAATAGCTATTGCCCCACTGCCCACAAGCCCTGTCAAAACGTGCAATGACTTGGCTGCCAATAGACGCAACTGCTAACTGCTTGGTTGAGAAGAAATGCAATTACTTTCGGAACAATTTAATAAAGCGCTTAATTTGCATTAAGTTGGCAACAAATTTCGATACGAAATGTGTGTGCACGCGCGCACTTAAGAAACGTCACTTTCTTAAGTATTTTTGCGGTATGCATGTGCCATGAGCATCACGCTACTATCAATGACTTTGTTTTCTTCTTCTTCTCGTCAATTACGGTTCGTCTTCGCAAATCTTGCATTTTAATTGCATTCTTCTTCTTACAGACTTGCTACTTCTTCTCTCTTCGTAAAATGAGTACAAAAGCGGGATCGAAGTGCGAGAAGTGAGAGAAATAGATATTAATCAGATATTAGTTGCGCTAAGAAAATACTTGTGATGTCAAAAAGCGAATAGGATTGGAAAGGATCGTTAAATAATTTCAAATCGCGTCTGCAAAAAAAGAGAAGCGTTAGCCAATAATTTGTTAGTTTTTCGTAAGGCAAACAAGCGCTTTATTCGTTATTCATGCGTATTATTCGTTAAATCTTGTCCTCATCAAGCACACTCAAGTGGAGGAGCAGAAAAGAGGACAACGCATCTCTTTTTTTCTAATTTTTTTTTTTCTAAATTTGATGTTTAACTTGAATTAAATTTGCTGCTATGGCCACTTGGCCAACTGGCTGACAATGATATTGATGTTAATATAATATAATATTGTTGTCCGATGATGTTAATGTTGAAGGGAGAGCAGTTGCCCGATGCTGTCGGCAATTTGCTTTATATTGCAAATAATTGCCTTAAAAATGAATTTTACATTCAATTCTTTCTCGCTTGCTTGACTCCTAAACATTTTTTGAGAAACTTTTTAATGTATTTAGTACAGTTCACGTATATATGTGCGTTGACGGAGTGCATAGTTTGTTTGTTCGCGTTCGAGTGGCGAAAGAAAGTTTTCAAGGTAAAGCTGATTAAGAATATTATTTGATGATTATTACGTAACGAAAACTAATGATGATGATGATTATGATAATGATGATGATGATGATGATAATGATGATGATGATGATGTTAAATGTTCAAGGCCATCGAAAAGAATTTTTGGCAATATTACCTACAAATACTTAGACACTTAAGTACTGTTTTAGCTACCATTGTTCCATAAAAGTTTCTTCTTCTTCATCTTTTTCTTCTTCTTTGTCTTCTTTGTCTTCTTATAAAACTCTTGCATATAAACAAATCAAAGCTTGCGGAATTAATTTAACATCTTATCAAAGTTCTTCCACATCCTGAAATCTTAAAAATTGCTAAGAGTATCGTTGGGAACAATTAATTATAATTGGTTTGGCAAAAAAAAAAAGTGTTGCTTCCTTTGAAATGCAATATTTTCGAAATATGTGTAATAATCATAATGAGACGATGATTCCTCCGTCAAGCTACTTACACGTACGAAAACGATAACTAACTAAAGCTTAACACTCTTTTCCTATATGATGTGCATGTGCATGTGCATGCTTTTGACAATCATTTTATCATTTATGCTTAAAATATTTGCACAGATATAACTAAGATAAAGATAAACTGCGCTCATATTTTCACTTATTAAAATTTACCGCCCGGCACTAAAGTGCATGCTGTTACTCTTTCCGTTCGCAAATCTATTTGACTTGCTAATGATAGTAAAAATGTCAAAATTGCAAACGTAACGAGTTGTTATACTTGTATTTGAAATCCTTTTACAGTTAGTTATGATTCAGTTTTTCTATGCCAGTTTATGGCGGCCATTATGACTGTACATCGTTTTTGATTATTTTTCGTTTGTGTCTTTATGACTTAGCCAGCACTTAAGCTGGTGTCAACTCGCGTGTCAGACACAATATAGCACAGAACACTTAATGAAATTAATGCCATTCCGTTCTTTGGTGGATACTATAGCCAGTAGTTGTACTAGTACTAGTAGTAGTAGTAGTAGTAGTAGTAGTAATAATAATAACAGTACTAGTAGCAGTGGTAGTAGTAGTAGTACTAGTAGCAGTAGAGTAGTAGAGTAGTAGTAGTAGGTGTAGTTAAGATGTAAGATGACGTACCATATAATTTAAAGTTTGTTAAAATTTATTAAGTATTTTGTATTTGTTATGAGGGAGGACGTAAAAGATTTTGAGTTTTTTTTTTTTTTTTGACTTTTTATTATAATCAGCAGAGAAAGGGTGCTCTTGCCTTGTCATAACATTGATGATAACACCGTAAGGCATTTATAAAATTTGCAAGAAAGTTGTGCCGTTCATTTTTTTGTTGTTGTTGTTTTTTTTTTTTTCAATGACAGGAAATTCTTTCTTTTTTTTCTTGTACATTTCAGAGTAATTTAAGTTTTTTAAAGCGAAGTGAAATTGTTGTACTTTATAAAGATAGAAAATTCAAATCTTCTCGTGATTTCTCACCTTTACCGATAGAAAATTACTTTGAAAATTGCTTTAGCGTTTGCTCGATAAAGGACTTTTTGCAATTTTCCAATGGTGTCAGAGCGATAGTGTGTAGAACAAGAAGTTGAATCGTCTTCCTTATCCCCTACTTAGACGTATATAGATTTTTCGTATAAGATTTTTCGATATTGTGCTGGATTTAAAAATTGCTTGAGGCCGATTATGCATCTATAGAGCCCTCTATTTAGTGTTGTTAGTGCATTCAGGTAGTGAAGTTCAAGCAACTTCTGAATGCGAGAACGTTGTTCCTTCTACGGCTATCAGACAAAGAGCAGCTAACAAAATTACGCGCAATTAGTTTGCGTTGTAAGCGAAATGCAATCGAGATCGTATAGTGAAAATATTAAATTAAATTTTGTTGCATTGGATGCATTGCCGCAATACGGTTTCAGTCTCAAGCAAATTGTGCTCTGTAGGAAGGTAATAAGGCGTTCCTTGTATAACACGGTACAGAAGTCTCAAATGTTAGAACACGATGCCAACAAGTCGAATATGTATTATGTTGGATTCTTTTTTTTTTCAATCACTTTTTGCTTCTATTGGTCTCCTATTGTTAATGAGAGGAGTTTCAAGCAATTTTTTGGAAATTTTTCAGCATATTTTATGAAAAATAAAGTTTTGCGACAACATCGCTGTTATTATATTTTGAATATGTTTTTAATTTTTTCATTTCACACTTAATTGTTAAATTTCAACTTGAAGTTAATTTAGTTTTCTATTTATATGTGGATTTGAGACAAAGTTTCAGTTATCATAAAATAATACACCTTAAGACTTGATCGCTCGCTATAACACGGTACACATTGCTATGATTTATATTATTAGAGTTAAGTTGTAATTACATTATTTAAGTAAATAAATAAAAGAGTTTCGGATAACACGATTTGAATGCAAGCGCGTGCTATGCGAGGAATGCCTGCAAATGAAATGAGAAAAATGTTTCCATTGAAAGTGGTTTAAGCGATTACTTTAATTATTTGAAATAATGAAATTTTTCTAAGAAATTTCGAGACCTCACCCAAGCCGATCGGAAAGACTGGCAATATGCCAAAAATGTTCTTGCTGGGAAGTTATCCCTTAAAGTCGTTTTTTCTAACGTTTCTAATCCGCTGAAGGATGTCTTCAAAATGTGTTTACGTTCATTTAAAAGTACTTTCAAACAAACGTACACTAGTGCGCGATGACCGTTGAATAGATATGAAGCTTAGAGAGATTCAAAAAAAATCACTGCCTTTGCCAAGAAACTAAAAGTTTATGCTTAAGACTTTGATGTTAATTATGAATTTGGCTACAATAGTGTAAATTTTCTTCCCGCTTTTGCTCTTGCAATGCAGTCTAAAACGTGTCATTGTCTCTTTTCACAGAAACTTTAAATCCGTTTTTCGCGAAACATTATCTTCCAAATTCTCATCCTTTCTCCATACCTTTGAAACAAGAATTTTAAGAGAAGTACACTGGACATCTCTCGTAAGTTGATTTAAACACTTTCGTTAATAAAAGATTGGTTTCCTGGCGGTCCAGCACTGAACTCGTTCGTTTTCGTTTCGTTGAAATAGTGCTCAGGCACACGTGCGTTCGTTTGTAGATTTACATTTCTTCCGGTTAACTTGCGTGCCATAGAGTCCCTTAGGCTAAACGTGCCCAGCAAGAGTGACTTTGTCGTTCCCATTTTTAAATATTTTTCAAGATCTCAATATCTCTCTCTCTCTCTCTCTCTCTCTCTTCATTCAATATTCTATGTCCCTTCGCTTAATACAGTTATTCATGGAGCGACTTTTCAAGATAAGTTGTTTTATGGGAAGTGGTCGAAAAAACGGTTCGAACGGGTCGGTGCACAAAATTTCATCATAAATATCTCAAACACTGCCACCTATAGGCTGAACAAATAACGGACAGAGAGACAGATGAGCTTAGATCGATTCAAAAAGTGATTCTCAATCGATGGATACAGTAAAGGCGGCTTAATCGCGAGTTCTTGTAGGTGTTGCATACGTTCGCAAAAAATTAAATAAACCCTGTACGACAAACGGTGTACAATGGGTTTTATGAATAAATAGTTGTGAAGTATCATTAATTTAAGGCTTAAGATAGAAATTTAATTCACTCATATAGACCGATGCATAAAAACTGAAATTTAGGTCAGATTTATGAAAAAACTCCGTTAAAAATCCGCGTCAATACCTTGTGTCGTCTATTCGCTCAACTATGGGTAATAAATAAGATAAAAATATTTAGTTTTACCTTTTTTGTGTATAATCCTAGGGTCTCGTTACATGAGCATCTTTACTGGCGTTTTTCCGATTGTTTTAAAATGTCAAGCTTGCAGAGCTGCATCTATGTTGACTGGGCAGACAACCATTATAGAGCATCAACATCAAATGACAGATGGACTTGTAGAGAAATATTAACTCTAGATACACACATACATATATATATATATATATATGTATATGTGATACAAAACTAATGCAATTATATTTATGAATAGATGATGAACTGGGCAATAGGCAGATCTGGGCAAATCGAGAGAACGAGAACTTCATGGTAATGTATTTTACACATCAAGTATTCTTGGAGGTATTTTAACAGTGGCCGGCATATTTGCCTGTTTTAGGTTTATCTCTCGCCAACACCTTAAGCTTCTTTTCACGCTCGACTAATTAACGCCCGCCATTCAATCATACTTTTATTTTTTTCAACTTTTTTTTTCCGAATTTTATTTTATATTCAAGACCTTCGATCCCAAGATGATAAGAAAATGGCTGTTAAGAAGTGAAGGGCAGAATGCAGATGCACCATTCTAAGAGAAGAGAGAGAGAGAGAGAAAGAGAGAGAGAAAGAGAGAGAGAGAGAGAGAGAGAGAGAGAGAGAGAAAGAGAAAGAGAGAGGGAGAGAGAGAGAGAGAGAGAGAGAGAGAGAGAGAGAGAGAGAGAGAGAGAGCTCATTAAAACGCTCGTTAAAAGAAGTTTTTGATAAAGTTGATACACATAGAACGACATGACCTTGACCTTGATCCTTTATTATATTACGATATTATATAATCGATTTAGTAAATGCTTCTGTTCGTCCATCTTTTCGTCAGTCTAATATTTGTTCATCTCTGCGCATAGTTTTGGGCTCAATCCATAGATCATCATTTTCGAGATATTTTTACAAAAGAGAGAGAGATGCCCTTAACGAGAAATTCTATAAAGCTATATATATATATATATATAGTTTTCTTATTGATTTTAGCTTAAATAATAAACTTAATATTTATAATAAACAAAGAGTTGCTCTACTTTCTACAATTCCGTTGAAATTCGTTTACATGCATTTGCACGCTAATCATAAGCAAAGGTTTTTCACTGACTTTCATCTTTCATTTCAATTTTCATTCATATCAATCTCGTCTTTGTCTTGTTGATAGTTTTTTGTTTTTTTTTTTTTTTGTTTTGCTTTTTTTCGTTTAAGAATAATCCACGATGCAGTACATTATTCTATGTCTATAGTACACTGAGTGGTTAACGCGTTGTTACATAAAAATCTGCATTTGACTTCTAAGCATACTTACACTGAAAACATCATCGTCATCGTCATCGTCGTCATCATCATCATCATCATCATCATCATCATCATCATCATCATCATCGCCGTCATTATCATACGTATAAACGAATGTTGAGTGAATGGCTTAGATGAAAACGGATTTGTATGTAAGTGTATGCATATATATGTATATATGTATATATATACGTTCATGTATATATGTGTATGTGTGTGTGTTTGTGTGTATGTATTTTTAGTATACAAGGACAATGCGGAAATTCAAATCAAAGTAAGTGAGTAGTGGACGATATTTTCGTTGATTGTATTAAATCCTTTTTAAAGTTTCTAAGTACTGGCGTATAATTAATTTTGTTCTTAAATCCTTTTAAATATTGATAAAATTCAATCGCAAGACACTTATTTACTTTAAATCAATCTTCAATACCAATCACTTAGGATAGATACATCAATGAAATCTATTCGATCTTTTTTTATCCAACCATTCTTGATGACATTCTTAGGATTGTGAAACGGTGTTTAATGCAACGTAGAGCTTAAAAATCTTTGTACGTTTTGCCATATTCCTGAGAGTCTGGCGTCGAGACGACACCGCTTAATACTTTGGCGTATGCTTATCATCATTTTTCACATTCTGATTCGATGTTTTTAAAGATGTTCCATTGTTCTCACTCTCTCTCTCTTTCTCTCTCTCTCTCTCGTTTATCAAAATTCAGATGGGGAGTTTTTATCGGTTCCTATACGAATCGAACAACTTGAAAGCTTTTTTAAAACACCACACATGTGTTTTTCTCTAATGGAGTTCGGGATCAAGTGCGAGTCGCTATAATTTCGAAAAGATTATCATGCCGTTCTCTTACTTATTTTCGCAGATTTTCTAATTTCTTAATTTACTTATCACTAATTGATTTTGTTTTTGTTTCTTAGATCGCACTACTCTTAGTTCGGCCTCAACTCGCCCATCATATATGCTACTTATTATTACGTAGAGACTACGAAGAGGAGGGTACAACACTCTTCACTAATATTAATTTTCGATTACTTTTACTACTCTTTCCTTATTATGGAACCCATTAGAATCCATGATCCCGTGAATCCCGTGAACTATGAAGCAAAAACAATAATCGCTTTATGCTCTTCTAAACGGTCATTGATTCGGAGCATGTTAAGTCCGTAAATGTTGAATTGTTCGTAGATCGAAGAAGGATAATATCTGCGGGATTATAATGCCATGAGACAAATCGCCATTTAAGGCTAATTACGAACTATGAGTCCTCCGAATATATGGTTAAGAATAAGTATTGTTAAGTTGGATGAGTGTTGTTTTAATCCATGAAGCATTAGCTAGAAATCCGTACAAAGCAAAACATTTGCATTGAAAACGTGGGGAAGTTTTTTGATCTTGTGGTAGAAGTTAATTCATAATAATAGGGCACCGGTTGCTTTCAAAGGCAAAGACTTTGGTTTCGTGTATACCTTAAATAGCTTACCTGAAATATATCCAACAGCTATAGAGACATGCATTGAAGCATCCGAAAATTCCCGTATTTCGATGGACTTCGAATTAGAAATCAGTTAGTGATGACGTATCTTCTTCGAACGTAGATCGTTGATACGATTTAAAAGTAATTCTACTTTTCAGCTATTGTGGTGCGCGATGCGCCGCAGATCAATCCCGATAATCAAGGATTCTTGGAGAATAATCCTGACCGCAATTACATCGAATTGTTCAAGATTTTCAAGTTGTTGTTACCTCGAGCCTGACAGGAGGTCAGGAGGTCTTTTAAATCTTAACTATACCTATAACTTTATAAGATATTTTATGGTAATTCACGGGTATTTCGAGAAAGTTCTCTTCTCGTTCTTTATCTGCCGGCATCTTTAACTTTCCAAGATTGTTGTAAGGTTTCAGTGATTTCGTCCTCTAAGGCAATCATGCGGAATGAATCGTTACCTCTGGCATGCTTTGTGTTATTGTAATTTGTAGCGACAATTTGCAATTTGTGGAGATGAGGGGCACTCGTAAAACGTGTCAACAGGTTGACGCATTTGCTATTAAAAGAATTCGTTGTCGGCGAGGTCTAGATTATGTATCAAGTTTCAAGTTGAGTTCTTATCATTTCATCAGATACAGATTACACTGATAAATTGCAGGGGTTTCTGCCTGAGGCCATCGAATTGTCGAAAAAGACGAAGCAATATTTGTTTCGAGAACGAGTTTTACGTTTGTGAGTTGGTGGACAATTGCCAACTATATGTACTTTGCTTTAAGCACTTAACCGTTTCGTCGTTTTCAACGCGTTGAGATTAATTCATACTCGTAAACAGAGTATAACCTGATGTATTGCGATCAGACTTTGAACTCAATACGCATACGCATGCGTGGGAGAAAGAAAGAATTTGCATCGTGCCTCGGATTTGCTGACATCACATTGATGATTAGAGTCAATTGCTTTTATTACTTGACAATGCTTTGCCTATATCTTGCAGCAATCATCACAGCTAGTTGGGCTATCTAGGCTATCTAGGCTATCTAGGCTATCTAGGCTATCTAGGCTATCTAGGCTATCTAGACTATCTAGGCTATCTAGGCTATCTAGGCTATCTAGGCTATCTAGGCTATCTAGGCTATCTAGGCTATCTAGGTTGTCTAGGCTATCTAGGCTATCTAGGCTATCTAGGCTATCCAGGCTATCTAGGCTATCTAGGCTATCTAGGCTATCTAGGTGCAAATTTAATTTATCTAAAGAGACGGGTCGCTTTCCTCAACTTTTGTCATACTTGTGTATCAACGCTAGCACCATACGAGCATTGGTTGATGCGAATTACTATAATGAGATGTAAGTAGCAGCTACGTTATCAACTTCTACGTAAGACTTCTAGCTTGTCCGCCATTCCCCTTTGTCATAATTGAAGTGAAAAGTTTCATTGTCATAGCGCGGTTTCATTGCGTTGCGACCTTTTAGATATTTGTCATTAATTGTTTGGAAACCGTTGTGGTTATGGTGAAGGCATGCCCTTGTACACTATTTAATAAGCTGTTGAATCTTTTCATGTTCGATAGGCGAAGCTTTCGATCAGTTATCTGATTAAGTAACGTAATAAAACTTTTTGTATTCACTATTCATACTGCTGAGTTTCGGTAAGCACAGAGCATATCACGTAGGTTGACTGTCGATATTAAATTGAATGAATTCAGATAAGCAGGCGATACTTTCACCGACTTGTCTTTATGTATGTAAACTTATTCGAACGCATAGATTTTCAAATTCGTTTTTGTGCCTTCTGGAGCACAAGAAGCTTTTCCCTTATGATTTCCTTTAGTTATTTTCCTGCCCCTGGTTGTACAACCTAGTTTTTCTACTTAGCCTCGAATTACAAGTTGTATCCCGAACCCCGCGAACCAGCGTAGAAAACAAAAATCACAATTGCGATACTAAAACTTTTTGCAAAATATTACGAACGAAAATTTTCCCTATCAGAACATGGATTTACGTCCAATGAGGAATATATTCATTTTGTGAAAACGTTTGCAACGCCCAGAACGAGGCATCAGAGATCGCGCACAATATATATATTCTTGATCAGCATCAAATTCTAAGTCGATTTAAGCATGTCCGTCTGTCCGTCTGTCCGTTTGTGTCATGTTTACAAATGCATGTAAATGTACAAAAATTTGAATGAATCTTCAATGGGTGATGCTGTAGTATCTGTACAAAAATGGAAAAAATTGGTCACGCCTACCCAGTATTACAATGAATCAAAATTTAATTTACTTTTTCAACCCTTTTATTAAGCTAGGCAACAAGCTTCAAAAGCCCCATAAAGTATATAAATTCTTCGCTGGTTTCTAATTTGGAAGGCACCTGAACATATCTGTCTGTTCGTCTGCCCATCTGTCCGTCTGCGCGTAAATGAAGATATCGCCTACAAATTTGCAAAATTTGGAAATGATTTAAACTTTTTTAAGTGCCCACTCCCCCGCATGTGCCAATACGAGCAAACCTTTTATTTTGAAAACAGAAAAAATCAGCCGCGCCCACTTAATATTATAGAGGATGAAAATTTAGTCCTTTTAGTTTTTTCTCCTTTTCAGCATAACGGCGATAGGTGAATAAGATTCGGTCATGACCGAATATAATTTTCTTACTTGTTTTTTTTTTTTTTTTTTTTTTTTTTTTTTTTTTTTTTTTTTTTTTTTTTTTTTTTTTTAATTGTCTTTACTACAATTGAAAGGTGATGTTGGAAAATAAGTTTAAGCCCTTCAATGATTTGCTGGTTTGTTAAAGGCGATCCTGTCTACTAAGAATTTACAGTTGATTGAAGGATTGTATCCATCATGGATAACAAAGTGGCATCGCCATTGGCGTTTTGACGTGTAGCAGAACTTTCATGAACAATAATGTTATGTGCTAATTGGTGTCTTTGTGCTCGCTCCAATAACCTATAAATTTCTTTATGCAAGTTTATATCGTTGTTGAAATTTGGCCGCAAAGCGACGAAAAATTCGTAAAATCATTTCGCAATTAACTCATTTCGGACTGGTCTCAAGGTGAATGATGTTCTGATAATTGCTTTTGCTTTTGCTTTTTGCAAACATAGTTGATTGCGATATAAGTGTTGCTAACACTTTTCAGCACTTCTATGTATTACACCTACGCTTGTGTTGCATTTAAATATCAAAGCAGAGGACATTAGTGTTATTAAGTATTTGTTTAGTTCAATTTTACAACAATATGTTATGTTAGTTACTATTTGATCTCCTGTTGTAGGGAGGCGTTCAAATAATCACATTACAAGTCAAGGCCTTAAATTTGAAATTCTAAATAAATTAAAAATTGCATCCTATGTGAAAAGTTAAATAGCTTCGATAAGAACTTTGTAATTTCCTTTCAGTTATACTCTATAACCGAACTATGTAGAGAATGTTAACAAACGTTTTATGTTATAAAACAAAAAACCAAAGACCCAAAAAAAAAAAAAAAAAAAAAAAAAAAAAAAAA
>KK502403.1:1425009-1450009 GCA_000688735.1 Glossina austeni
TAAAACCGAACTATGTAAAGAATGTTAAAAAACGTTTTTTTTTAAAAAAAAAAAAACCAAAAACCCAAAAAAAAAAAAAAAAAATGCAGCAATAATGGAATTTAGCGACAAGTTTTCTTTAACCACAAATGAACACAAACCCAATGACTATTCATGCATACGTATATCGGTTTGAGAAGGAATGTTCTGTTGTTGTTTTTGTTTAAGTTTTTTATTATTTATAAAACAAAAAACCAAAGACCCAAAAAAAAAAAAAAAAAAATGCAGCAATAATGGAATTTAGCGACAAGTTTTCTTTAACCACAAATGAACACAAACCCAATGACTATTCATGCATACGTATATCGGTTTGAGAAGGAATGTTGGACTTTATGCAAACAACCATATGCAAGCAAACAATAATGCTGCTGCATAGAGAAAACCTCAGCAATGACCTTGGGATGCCAATTATTGCCAAATATGAGCAATGACACGTAAATAATCGAATATTTACATACGTACGTAGAAATCGAAGAAATGCTCGACATATAGCTAAAATGTTCAAATGTCCTACTATAACATCTACATATATATTTGTTAAAAAATGTTTTATTTTATAGAAAAAAAAAATAAAAATAAAAATAAAAAAAAAAAAGCATAACCTAGCGAATTTTAGATACCCAGCATCCCTGTGCAAAATGTATGCACAAAATAAAAGGATTCTGCAAAACAATGGTTTGGCAAGAAATTTGAGACGAAAATTTTCAAATACGAAATCTTTTCCTTCACTCGTTCGTACATTTGTAGGATTGTATTCGATTGACATATGAATTAATTAAGTACAGGTCAACAATTCCATTTTTCTGAATTTCGGTCACTTGAAGCAAGTTTCACCCTTTACTTCACTTATATATATAGTTTTTTAAAGCTTTTATTTTATGTAACGATTTCCTATCGTCTTCATAAGTCAATCAAAGGCGAATGCGCGTATTCGTTATCGTAATTGTGCACGATTCCGACTGCCTTTTCCTCGAATATATATCCTATGGCATTCGTTAAGTGGAAGTTGAATTTTACGAAAATACTTGTGCTGGGGAATCTGAAGTCCAATTATATTTTTAAACTGCCTATGAAAGGTGAAACTGTGTGCTACGAGTAATTTTGGTCTTTTATTACCGAAAAGCCAAAAATAGTTTAGATATTTATGAAAAAAATCGTCGACTTCTAATATTGTCCATCGTTTCATCGGTCAGTCGCTACTAGAGTCGATGAAATTATTAGAGAATTACATGCATCAACCGTTCTCTCAAGATTGCGGATATCATTATCTCAACATTATAATTTACTTCTTTCAAAGAAACAAACGCCTGCGTTAAGATAACATGAGTGCTAGCAGTCAGTGCAGACTATCAGTCCTATGAAAACAAAAAAAAAAGGTATATATATGCATACAGTAGACGCGAGAGGGACACAGATAGATAGATAGATAGATAGATAGATAGATAGATAGATAGATAGGTAGAGAGACACAGACAGACAGAGAGAGACAGAGACAGAGTGAGAGAGACAGAGATAGAGGCAGAGAGCGAGAGAGCGAGAGAGAGCGAGAGAGAGCGAGAGAGAGTGAGAGAGAGAGTGAGAGAGAGAGAGAGAGATAGAGATAGAGATAGAGATAGGGATAGAGATAGAGATAGAGATAGAGTAGAGATAGAGATAGAGATAGAGATAGAGATAGAGATAGAGATAGAGATAGAGATAGAGATAGAGATAGAGATAGAGATAGAGATAGAGATAGAGATAGAGATAGAGATAGACGGATAGATAGCTAACTAGCTAGATAGATAGTTAGATAGATATATAGAGAAAGAGACAGGGAGAGACTTTTCAGCTGTTAGCTTTCAATTTCGACATTGATTATCGGGTTATTGAAAAATGTCCCTGTTTCGCCAGGTCAAAGCATCCATTTGTGTAGAATAAGCGAGAGAGAAACTTTTTTATTCAGTAAAGTAACTCTTATTAGCCTAATTATGAAATGTAGTTAATTACGGGGAACATGTCGAACAATGCTCTCTCACACCGATATTCTTAAAGTTCACAACTTTCGTAACGGGTAAGTCTAATAATCGAATTTATCGAATCCCTTTCACTTCTCATTCTGCTCTCTCCAGCCACCATTTATTGCTAAAAATTTTACTGCGAGCACAAACGAAGCAATTACGCAGATATTTCTCCTCATATCTATTGTTGAAGATACCGAGGCCTGTAGGTGTGGGAAAGCGTATTATCTGAAATTGAAATCACCATAAATTCGTGGCCTTGCAAAGCCAGAAAAAGCATGGAGTTATTGTCTTACACTTCAAAAACATTAACCATAAAACAATCGGATTAACAATAGTCGGCTAAAAATGTGAATGTTTATGTTTACATTCAATTAGTAGGATCCTGATTGATATCGTTGCCTAATCTATATAAAGAATTGCTTTTAAGACTTAACGAATTTTGATTTAATTTTAAAGTTATGCTAAAGCGAATGCATTTATGAAAATTGATTTGTTTATTACCTTCGACAATATACCGTTGTTAGCGTATATGTTGTTTTTGTAGATTTTGTTACCAAGCGAATAAACAATTCGGTACACCTACTACCTGTAGTGATGGTAGTTATAAAAAGACTGCTTATAAAAAGGCTGCATATATATATATATATATATAAGGCTGTATATATATATATATATATATATATGGAACAATTTAATTTCCTGCCTTAAAGTAAATAGAAAGTAGAGAAATGAGATGATTACAAAGTCTGTTGATGTACACAATACGTACGTACAGTTTGGGGTCACAAAATACACATGCATAGCATGACATTAGATTTTCAACATATGCCAAAAAATTCTTTTAACTTTTTATTTATTTTTTTTTATTTTTTGCCTTAACCAACCGTTCGTTAGCTGGTGTATCATATCGTCGTTGTTGTTGTTGTTATTATTATTATTATTTCTTCTTTTCATTACTTTTGGATTGTTTGTGCGGCCAACTCAAAGCGAACAAAAGGCATCTTTGTCTTTAAACATTCAATGCACTGATGATTAAAGCCTTTAAGTTCTTCTTCATAGAGGACTACACATCGTTCATCGTACGTATGTAATTTTCTCGTATCCACGTATAAATATATACATATATATATATATATATATATACAAGTCCATAAGTATATATATTATATTTTATATATATATATATATATATACATATAGTCATACACATACATACATACATACATACATACATACATACATACATGCATATATATATATACATACATACATACATGTATGTGTCTGCCTGTGTGTGTGTGTGTATGTCCTATATATATATAGATATACGTGCGTCGTCTTTAGATTTTAGTTAAATAGAAAACACATGCGGTTTTACGGGAAATGAATTCTTATTTGTATATCTGCTTATGGCAGACATACATTTGAACACATTCACACACAATAGTTTCCTTTAATTTTTCTCCTAAAATAAGTTTATATTTCCATATAGTTTTTGCTATTATTATATTTTCCTTTCAATTTGATTTTATTTTCATTTCTTTTCTCCCATTCTTTTTACTCTTTTTCATTTTTTGGCAAACTTTTTTTTTCTACCCTTTTCTCTGTGATAGTTCACTTTAATTTTTCGGCAAAGGATTGGATGTACGATACGTTGGAGGGGACTTTTCAATTTCAATTGCTTTCTCCTTTTCCAATACAAAAAAAAACAGACAAACTTATTAATGTGCGTTGCTGGTTGGTTGACTTGTTTGTTATAAGCGGGATCGGCTGCAACGTTTGCTGCAGCGTTTTCTTTAATTGAATTTACAAGTGAATGGTCATGTGTATGCGTGTATGCATGTGTGCAGATATGTGCAACATACAATTATCGTCTGCGTGAACATAAAGTCTATAATTTCTTGTTAAATGGCAGGTAATTCTTTGATTGAATTATTTTGATAATTTTTTTTTATTATAGCCATTACTTAGCGATCCAAAGATAGTAACAAACTTTAAACTGTTTTTCTTCGTTTATTCAACTAAAGAGAGTTACGGGGCAGTCAGTAGAAGTTTTTTTTTTTTTGTTTTTCATTGGAAGAAGAATCAATACGTCTAGATAGATATATTCCGATTGGCCTGCGTACAGGACAATACAGATTCCAAATATGCTAACTACTATATGGGGAATAAAGACTGAAGATTAACTATCTCAACTAATGTGTTTTATTAGAAACTAATCTTGACAGTAATTACGCTATGCTCTGTGAGCATGTGAATGTCGTGACTATGAATGACAATATTGACGGTATGTTATATACAAAAAGGCAATTAACGCTATGATAAGCAAGCGTGAGTCTGCGAAGATAATGGAATATCTTCGTTATAGGGCATGGCATTTCATTAAGGCAAGCATTTCGCTGCCTAAGCAAGGGGGAGTTTCGATTGATGTTTACATTGATTTTTTGCGATTCGCCCTCTGAACAGTAACAGTAACACCTAGTGTTTGTTACCTGTAATAACGTAAAATGTTTGCAATAAATAAAAAGTTTTCAACGGTAAATAGATTCGAGCAAAAGACCAGCAGTAAATTTACCGTTTCATTCATTTATTAAATATCAGATAAAACCAAAATAATTAATAAAAAATAAAACAGCTTTTCAATTATGAAATACATAAAAATAATAATTAAATTAATTTGTAACATGAAAATTATTACATATTATGTAATATTATTGCTATCAATTTACAGAGACAGCGAAATGAATTCTATGACTAAAGTCTTAAAGCAGCCTAGCGTTTAACGCTATCGGCTTTTAAGCAAACTCTACCGCACATGAGATTTGAACTCACGACCATTGAGTTGTTAGTCGAGGTCCTTCGCCTACTGGGCCATACAAGTGGATAATAGAAACAAAAAAACAAAAGAGATAAAAAATATACCTTTTACTGACACACATGAAATTTTTGGCTTTTACAACTGAAAAGGTGAATAATTTTCTTTTATAATTTATAGCATTTGTGGTATAAGGCTATATAAAGTTTGTGCGAGTGTATGCAACATTTAGAAAGACTTGAGATGGACCTATCGTTTATTACATCGATCGATCGATCGATCAAATCGACCTAAGGTTGTCCTTCCGTCCGATCGTTTTGTTTTCCTGTGTTCAACCTACAAGCCATCATTTTTGAGACATATTAATAAAATATAGTGCACTCTGTATGTTTTACTCTAAGGACGAGCGCTATTGAAAATAGTTCAGAACGAATCACTTGCACGACCACTTCCCATATGACGGCCTATTTTGAAAAATCATTATATGAATAACTGCATTAAACGAAGTGTAACAAGTTTATTAATCGTGGACCGTAGTCCACTATAATATTTTCATTTGTTTTTTTATATTTTTGATGCAATATTACAATTGAATATTTTTGTTTTTTTTTCTTTTATTATCCTTTGCCCTATGCATAAATAATTTGAGCAAAAACTTTTCCATTTTTCTTCTTACTTTCATTTTGACGAGTGTAGAGAGAGAATAGAAATTAAAAAATAAATAATGCAGAATAAAACTTAGATCGAGCGTGCAGGGAACTAAAGTGCAAGGAATACGCATTGCCATGAGGACGAGTCATAGGCCTTTTTTTTTTGTTAGGGAAGCGTGATCGTTTACAACGTCAGAA
Source organism: Glossina austeni (assembly GCA_000688735.1). Lineage (NCBI taxonomy): Eukaryota > Metazoa > Arthropoda > Insecta > Diptera > Glossinidae > Glossina > Glossina austeni. The sequence goes on from KK502403.1 coordinate 1,430,712, forward strand.
TGCGGCTGTTAATCGAAATCTAAACATGTGCTAAATGAAATTTCGTTAAATATGTTGAGTTATGTGTAATGAAAATTGATGTTTTCATATGATAAGGGGCCTCTGAGGGGTGCTTGCATCTATTACAAACTGCTTGACAAGACTAATACTAATACGTCACTGCCCTTGATTGCTTATCTTAGAAATGCTTAGTACAAACAAAGTTAAAGTAAAGCACACGTTAAAGTAATATCTGCTGTAAACATTTGTTACTGAACGGTGTGCTACAATGCCATATATAATAATGTTGCACTGATCAGTCTTGAGTGAGAAGTTATTAAACATGAATTAAACTCAAGTATTCGCAGAGCAAAAGATACAATCCCGTCCTGCCACAGGATCATTTAATGTGCAATTAAAAGCTCTCTACCTAAATCTGAATTTTTCCTCTAAGTAAATTCTACCCACATATCGCTGCACTATTTCATTGAAGTAATTAAAGACTTTTATCGCTACAGTGTCTTTAATTCTAATGTTGTTTAAATTATTAAAGAAAATCATTACGAGAAAGGTTTTAAAATACTTTGCAATAAATGACGAACTTCTCGGTCTATGTATACGACATGTTTTTCTCTGCTCTCAAATTGAAAGCACGCTAAGAGAAGCTCCATACAATAATAATAGAGAGGGTTTTAGCCCAGTGTTTCAACGTTTCAATGTTTCAATGTTTGCAATAAACCGTCGTAATGAAATCTTGGGAGGCATCTCAGGGTTATGCTTAGCTGGTCGCCTTTAAGAAGAATTGATATTTATTTTTTAAGTCTGTTAAGTCAGTTAAGCATGCAATAAGTTTTAAAAACAAGGCGTTGTGAGGAGATGGTTGAAAAAGTTGTCTGATCTGAACTATTCGTTCGTTAGCGTTCGTCCTTGTCGATGTACCAAATTTCATCAAAATGCCTCAAAAAAATTGGCAATCGGTGGGTTCAATCCAAGAGTAAAAGACGGACAGATAGACAGAATCACTTTTTGTATCGATCGGTATAATAAAATTTGGGTCTTTCTTCAGCCCTTCTGTGTGTTATATACGTCCGCACAAGCTTACTATAGCCTGCACGACACGGGGTGTAGGGTGTACTTAATATAATACTGAAAAGTTCCATTCGGACTGCAGTTGCTATTTTTAAATGTACACCTTTGTACACCTTTACTTTCGAATCGGTGGTTCATATAAGTTGAAAAGATAGGCCATTAACTTTACTTGGATAACTGCAGTAGTTACCGCTTAATTACACGGTGGCCGGTAACTCACAGACTAAATACGAAGCAATAGATTTTCGGTGACAAAACTGGAACTTGTTTAAAGAATTATGTATGAGTGAGCCCCTACTAACAGATATCATTGTAAATACCCTTTTTCGTTATATTAGAAAGCAGTGCAGCACACTCGTCTATTTTAGAGTAAGTAACAGTGTCTGCTATTATGATGATTGTAATAATCATTATAATAATAAACATATAATCAATTAATTTATTACAACAATAATACATTAAATAATATATTTAATTATGTTAAATTATATAGAAATTATCATCAGCCGAAAATTTGTGATTCGTGCAAACGACCCGAATCGATGTTTTGAAAGTTCTTATCCATTGCCAGATATCCAAGTTTTTTACCCCTCCAAGAGGCTTTTAAGAGCCAACAGCCGTTTCCACATTTTCGAGTCTTTCAAAAATATTCAATATCAAAATCGAATACTAGAGACTAAATAAAAATTTGTACACGTGGTGTACATGCAGTAATCCAATAATGTCCGAAATGCAGTGCGAAAAATTAGGGTTTCTTGTAAGGTTTCTTTTTTTTGCCGTAAGTTAAAGTTGTAAACAAAAAATATTTTTCAATCGCCAGAAAAAGAGTATCTACAGCGAAAACATATAAATATTTTATGTAAACAAAATCGAATAACAAGATTTATGAAAAGTATTATAAAAGACTTGAGGCGATTCTTTCTCGATAGTTGCTGTTCGCTTGATTTTATTTTTATTTATTTATTCACTTTCTTTTTTTTTGTCTTTAAAACAAATGTCAACCATAGTAGGCTAATAAAGTGCAAGCTTTCCATTCGGTTATAGCGCAATACTGGGTTACATTAGGGAAAGCGAAGGGATATTAAAGTGTCACATGCCCCTATACTAATATACGTAATGAACGTAATATTCGTAATGTAATCGAGCATACGAAACGATGATACATTGCAAATGAAATATTCTCGTGTAAACCACTCTAAGTCATAAATCTATAATTTTTCAATTTTTGTAAGTTTCGTGATTAAAGTTTTCGACTTTTTTGCTTCATTGCCATAAAGAGAAGATCGCAAAATTTAAGGCTAAGTTTGGTGCAATATTTTTCACAAACTTACATAACCGTAATCGTATGTGCTATGTTCGGACGGACGGACGGACGGTCGAAAAAGACCGTCCATTAAATCCATTCGCTCTTGTGCATACATAACTCGGCGAAGAAATTCAAAAAGACGCTGTTGGCAAATCTTTGCCCACTTGCACATACACCCATGAGTAAAAATCGCTGTCTCTTAAGACATTTCGAACGGTTTCGTGGTGAATACTAATTAGCTTATATTTTTCTAGATCTTTTGTAATATCAATAGCATTAGTTCGGGACTCATTTGTTACAATTCCGATAATATTTCGTATTTCGCGGTTCACCAAACGACTTTACATGTTTGGTGAGCCTGACCGGTGCTTATTTTCCGCGGTGTTTGTGGTGTCATCATATTTTGTAAATAATTTGAACAGCAACGAGATTAATTCTGATTGGTTTTGCCATTTCTTGGGAAATTTCTTCGAGTTTTCGTATATTTTGTGATATTTTCGATCAAACGAAAGAAAGAAATTCGCTTTAGTTTATAACTTTTTTGTGGTATTTTTTCCCTATAATTTTGTCTTAAGTCAAAAAAAAGCTTGACTTGCTATTTAATAAAAGTTTTTGTTTTTTAAGAAATATATTTTTTCATCCTGAACGCATAAACGCAGTGTGTAATAAGAGAAACCTTAGTTTCTTGTACTGTATGTAGACTTTATTCGGCTACTGTGCGTTCTTACGGTTATGCGGTCCAATTAAATTGCGCTTTTTTTTTTTTTAATTACATCCTATTGTCTTATCTGTGTAACATATTGTATGTAGGACAGCGGTCCTACATGCATATTAGTGAAATTCTTGAAAAAGAAAAAAAAGCCTAAACGTAAAGCATAATTTCGGATGAATGGAGTAATTTACATAGTTTTCTTTCTTTTTTTTTTTTTTTATAAGCACGGTTCACGGTTGCGTTGAGATTTTGTTTTGACGTTTGCCGTTTATCCAGCCGCGATGACTTTGCATTTTCGGAGCCTTTACTTATCATTGAAATTATTCCGATGAGAAGAAATAAGTTGAGAGAGCGTCGTCCTTAATAAGAATTAAGTATGGCACAAACACATGAACCTGCGTGCGGACAAGCTTAAGTTGACTGAACAACTGAGGTTGACCTATCATCAAGCACGACAAGTCTCGGACCTTAGCAAAGGCGACATAATTTTCATCTTTAACTCGATGGTTTCGATGGTTTCGATGGTTTCGTTAAGGGGTCCAATAACAAATCAAAAAAGGCCATAAATAACCTATTTTTTAAACTATTGAAATGGTTTCACGAGAAATGTAAACAGCGAGCATGGCACACCCATCATACAGCGTATGACGTAATTGCATCGTGCGATTATATTCTATACTGCTTATGACACAAAGTTTATTACATTTGTGTCGATGTATGTAATGTCCAAAAGAGATGTGTACGATGCGTATAACACTTAAACCGACCCAGCATTTATTATGCATTTTCTGAATCGATCTAAGCTTCGTTGTGTATCCGTTCGTCTCTCCCTTCGTTCATCCGTCTGTCCGTCTGTCTATCCATTGGTCTATGTACACTTGTGTTCAATCTAAAGGCAACTATTTTTGAGATATTTTGACAAAATTTTCTACATTCGTGTATTTTGATCAAACTGAACTGCATTGGACCGTCTGTTCGACCACATTTCATATGCGGAGTTATTAAAAAAAAAAAAAAAAAAAATTGCAATTTTCAAAATTTCTCGATAAAAGCCGCATAATAATAGTGCTCCGGCATTTTAAATTGCTGCGAAAAATTTGGATAGGATGGGTTCATTTTTGGAATCCTTTGCCGTATAATCGTTTCTATGAAAACTGAACCTTCGCCAGCTAACAAAATGCAATTTTCCACATTTCGTGATATATAGTTTGATAAAGAAATTAATCGGATACGGAATGCAGGTCAGATAGGGTCAGAAGGGTTCTCATGAAAAAAAAGCCCAAGAATTGCACGAAGTTTGGATCATAAAAGGATGGCCTTGATATAAAAATGATATGCAATTTCATGTGCATTACTACGAAGATAAATGAATAGATATATTCGAGGCAAGCTAGCGTCAAGTCGGTAGGGACAGACTATAATATTTTTTATATTTTTCTGTTTTTTTTTTTCCATTTTTCAAGAAACGAGTCCAAACCGTAAAAGTTAATGGCAAGTGGTAATGCGTGCTGATGTCAGGCTATCCTTGAAACGACTGATGGATTTGTTGATTCCAAAAAGACGACGAATAAAAATAATAATAAAATTATTGAAAATTGTAATGGGTAGAGGTAAGCCTTAAATTTTAACATACATTAACATTTTTCCTTTTTGTCCATTTCAGTTAATTTTCCTTTTGCCATATCTTGTGAAGTGATAAAGGCTGATGTTGGTCACATGATGGCCAAAAAACAATTTAAATTGAAATTGAACATGAAGCGCATTATAACCCTTTTTAATAAAATGCAATTAATTTCCGATGATCTCGAATGCTGAAAAGGAAATTTCTAGAGCAAAGCAAATAAGATAACTTCAATAACTTTTTGCAATTTTCTAACATTATTTTATATGCGCACATTTTACAAATCTTCTCTAATGATTTTTTGAATGGCTTGAAGAAAATCAAATATCTACGGGGGGGAGAATTGAACTGTTGTAGCACTTTCAATTCATTTTCTTTTTCTTCTTCTTCTTCTTCTTTTTTTTCTCCTTTTAAAGGCAATAAGTTGCCAGTGAGTTAAATTTGTAACAATATGTCTTCAATTCGATAACCATTTCCTTTTTTGTTCTTTTCGCTTGCATTTCTTTAGTGTGAAAGAGAAAGTTTAAACAAACCTAATTAAATTGCATTCATTTCGTTATTATACAATACTGAATAGAAAACAAAAGGGAATCCCAATGAGTATAATCCGTCTTCTTTAAAATAACAATAATAAAAAAGGCCCAAAAAAAAAGGGGCAAAAAAAGCAAGAAATTTAAAAAGAGTAAAGAAGGTAAAAGAGAAAAAAATGAAAAAATGAAAAACAGATTTCTGAAAAAATGAAATCTTAAAAAGAAAAAATGAAAAATGAAAAGTAAAATACTAAATCAACAGCCACATCATGTAGGTCAAAGTCAAAATCTGCTTTAATGAGAAATCTAGCACTAGATACAGCAAAGTGCAAGAAGATAATCAAACAATGAAAAAGGAAAACGAACTTATGGCGGTGTGTTTGTATGTACATGCAAACACTCTCTAGGCATAATTAAATGAACTGCTTATGCAAGATTGCTGGGATTTAATTTAGTCATATTTTGTTTTAATTTCAATACAAAGATATGCAGAAAGACTGAGATATTTATGTGTACATGAAAAGCGAAGATAGATGAACGGAGAAGAAGAATATATATATATATATATATATATATATATATATATATATATATATGTGCGAGTGAAGACCCCGAGAATTTTACAATAGAAAGTAGATAATATTACACAAATTATATATAATACAACTGCATTATGTAATACATATACAGAGCCTTCAAAAAGTTTTCATACAAAGTATTCGTAAAATTAAATTGTGTACGAAGTACCTCTTTTTTTTCTTTCTCATAAATTGTTTGTCTTAAGCTCGCATTTGTAACTCTCCGATTGAATTGGCCGGCATTAAAATCATTCCTACATACGATTTGATCCGATAGTTCATGGATACCACCAAAACCACTGATGTAGCTCGCTTCGACCTTGCGTTTGCAAAGTAATAGATTAACAGAAAAGATCATTCGGGAGGTATTAACATGTGCTTTCAATTTCGTTCTCTTTCCGTCTCTATCCATGCTCTTGGTGATTGGAAGAAGAAGTCCTATGGGTATGGTGAAATTAAGAGATTCGTTCATTCGTTCGCTTAATGGAGCTAAAATCGTGTGGGGAATTATTCCTCGTCTACGTGGTATTGGAAACACTCCATTCTTCGAACACTCCATTCTTCGAACACTCTATTCTTCGAACACTCCATTCTTCGAACACTCCATTCTTCGAACACTCCATTCTTCGAACACTCCAATCTTCGAACACTCCATTCTTCGAACACTCCATTCTTCGAACACTCCATTCTTCGAACACTCCATTCTTCGAACACTCCATTCTTCGAACACTCCATTCTTCGAACACTCCATTCTTCGAAAAACCGATCAACACGGCGACTAGTAGATGCCATATGAAGGCATTGCGAGAGGTCACAAATTAACTTTGATCGTTATACACAAATTTTGAATATCGACTATTGGCGTTAAGGTCGTCTCATAGGGTGTAGTTGTTGTTCAAGATACCGCAAACTTTCTCAACTAATATTTAGCTAATAAGTCTTCTCAAGTTGCGATCTCTTTGCTATAAAAAGGAAACAATGACGAAACGTAACCATAGTACGTGTGCTTTCCTCTAGTGTTTCTATAACTACCCAGTTTTTCCAGTGACTTATCCTTCAAGCTTTCCGGACACCTAGCAAGCCACGTTTTAGAAGAAGTATCCATTGGTACAAAACAGAGCATGTAGTGCATATGTAGAGTACGCTACAAAGTTTTTCCGTTACTTAATATATAAACGGTGAACGAATACATTCGTTCAGATTTATCAGAGGATTGATTGTCTTCTTTCGGCTCGGGCTGGCGTTGTCAAAATGTGTGAAAGTGCTATCTTTACGCTTTAACTCGCCGATATGAACACAACATCGCTTTTAGCAGCACTGAGAAAGCCAAGCTCTGAGCCTAATAAACGCCATGCTTGGAAAGCATCATGGAAAGCGTCTTGATTAACCCAAAGGATAATGCTCTCGACTTGTGACGGCTGATGAGTAATTAATATGTTATGCTATTCAACCGTACTAGTCCCTAGTTGAGATCAAATGATCGCAATATATTACGACTGCCACTAATCATGGAAACCTTTAATATAGAATTAAAGAAATTGGATTTTTCAGGTTGAGAAGACTCGGTTTCGTATCCGAAAATCCGCAAAGCTTAGCACAGCAATGTGTCATTCGGCAACGGCCAGAAAGGAAGTGAAAACAGGGGAAGATGTAGGCAGGTGAGCGCAGCTTAATGGTTGTTCTATGTGATAAGTGTTTAGCGCCTTTAGCGACCGAACACTCACTGCAGCTACGGCCGAGGTAAACGTCTGCCGCACTGAGATTTGAACCCGCGAATACTGACTTGTTAGCCATCATTCTCATCCATTCGTTTACTTGTGCGGACAACTGAAGATTTACCGTTTCTTTAAGCTCGTACGCATACTTTTGGTGAATAGTGTAAAAAAAGGAAACTTGTTCCTAAAGTTCCAAGTTCTCCATGCACTTGGTTCTACAGCATATCTACATAATTTATTAATTTCTATTGTTTTAAGCAAACAGTCAACAGAAGTTGGAAAAAGTCAGATTGCGTTATATATATATATATATATATATATATATGTATAAATAAATATAAAATTTGCATTCCTTTCATATTATTTCGCATTATACGAGTATTTGATTTAACTAACGCATATGTACATTTTCTAGATTTATTTACATTTTCATTCATAATTTTTTTTTTTTTCTTTGTTTTTCTTTTGACATAAAAAGACCTTGAATTCTCAAATATAATAACAAGAAAAGGAAAAAAAAAAAAAAAACAAGCAAAAAAAATTGATGAATAAAAAAAGAAGGAAAACACAGCAGAAGAAAGTTTCGAATTTCTTCTTCTTTACCCCAAACACATGAAGTGAAGTGTGTGTAAATTCAAAGCATTAGAATACAAATCAAAAATATTTGGCTTTCGCCAACATTGTAATCTATTGAGTGTACGTGTCTCTGTCTCTACATCTGATTTATTAGTTTGTTGAGAAATATTTAAATTAGTTTTCCTAAACAAAGTCATACCTATTACGCAGTAGCTAAGTGTTCGACTAGTTTTATCACAAACAAACAATGCTCATAATTATTTATTAAGTATTTGATAATAAATTATCACGGAATTAAAATATAATTTTAAAATAGTTCGTAATACGAAATTGGATAGAAAAGTAAAGATCGATACATTGAGTTATGATAGAGAATTTGTTTGTTTGCCTACAGCCTAAGACCACGTGCATATTACATAACATAGGGACTCCACAATCGACTCGCAACATAATGTCGCAACACAATTAATCAATGAATCACTTACGATAAATAAGCCGACAAACGTTTCGTATCTAATATCAGCCCTTTATAAGAAACATTTTGTTTAAAGCAATTTTGGAATTTTTTTGATTTTTGATATTTTTTGAAGGCTTTTTCCTATCCTCAAAGTTCATCTACATCACATAACCGTATCGCCGCAATTTTCTATCTGCATGGATCGTTAAACATCATTCATTTTTCATAATAGCTTTTATGCCTAAAATATTGATAAGAAAATATTGAGTCCGTCTACAAGAGATTTTAAGATTATTCGCCGTTGTCGCCTGTTATTTGTTTTCATAAATTCACTTAAAACGTTGGAAGATATCGCTCTTAATAGGGTTTACAGAGGCTTGACTGTGAAATTTTTGAAGTTTTCATAAAAACAATTTCATCGATGAGAGTCACTTGAAAACTGAAATCAGGAGACAATAGGCTTAAGAACATTTCTGCTATTTTCATGTCAAAGCTTAAAAAATTCCCTTATGAATGCGTTGGACTTTACTTTCTTAGATGTGGAAATGCTTTGCAGGCTTTCTGAATTTATTTGCTTTACGTTATCGAAAGTAAAAGCCATGGAAAGGAATAGTCGTTTGGGTTTTCAATCCTCAACATATTCCCCGCAATGCTTGCTAGAATATGTCAGTTATGTAAGCAAATATTTCATCGTCAAAGACCAGCCAACGTCAAAGAGTGCTAATATTTTGGACGAAAGAGATCTACATTGAGAGGTCCATGAGCTGATAGGTAATGGATTTTATGAAATTTAGTTTTCTATCTGCGAAACGTAACGAACTGGAAGCATTCCTGACGGAATTGATTGCGGAAGACAGGTAACCTATGGGAAAACCTATGGGCAAAATGTGATGAAAGAGACAATCGTTGGAGTAGAGAAATGCGACTGACGTCTCAAAACGGTGGGTGGTGGGTTGTGGTTGTGGTTGCTATAGGCCCTTATCGGGTCGGTCACGAATTGTATTTACCGATCGTATTAAGCATTTCAAGACAAGTTGTTACAACAACCGTTATCTCACTCATATATTTTCTTTTGTACATTTCTTTACCATTATCTCCGATTTTTTATCTTTCATTCGTCTTAGTTCAAGTGAATTTTCTGCTCATTTACTTATAGTAAATTCTCGCCGAAGGCATGAACATTAAAACTAAACTATTTAATGTGAATAAAGAGGTCAATTGGTGGAAGCAATGCAGTATTTTTGTGAAGAAATAATTATTCACATTGGACGACGGGCCTTTTCCATATTGAACGAAATTCATGAAGCATAAGTTTTTGAGATTTTCTTAAAATGCTGCTTGGGCCGGCCTTCCGAGTAATTTTTTACTCTTTTACTTTGAGTAAATGAATTTATTGATGCAGTCAGTTGCTGAGGTAATGGTTTTTTAAGAATATAGAGAAAATACATACTATTGGAAATACTATCCATAGTTGCACACAAACGTTCAAAGTTCATGTCTTCTGAATTAGCTGAAATGCCGACCGTTCAAATACTTAATTCTTAATCAATTGATATAAACACTAACCATAATGACGTAATATATTTTACCGTACGTGACATGTATATGAAATCTGTTCATTGGTAGCAGTTGCTCTTTATATCATCCCTTATTGATTATTTCAGTAGCTTCAAAAACATATCAAGCTTATTATAGCTGGCTAGTGAAATCCACATGCACGACCGGGTCTCTTATCGTTAGCAAAGTAGCTTCCTTTGATATGTTAAAAAGTTTCTTGTTGTTGTATCGGAACACTAAGGAGACTCTAAGCGAGATCCACTGACTGCTTCAAAATCATTTACTGGATCTGAATTAAAGATGTCCGTTCATCTTTCCAATGTCTGGTTATATGTATTCTTATGTTCGATGTATTTTTTGAGATAGTTTGATGAAATTTGTTACAGGAAGAGTGTTTTAGCTCAAGGGCGAATGGATTGTATCGGACCATTTTCGTGACCATGCCTTGTCTTGAAAAAGATTTAGTATGTGAATAAAAAATTGCAATTTTTAAAACAGCCCTACATGACCTACGTACTAAGTACTAGCATTTTGGCCCATTAAGCTCGTGACGTGAAAAATTTGGATTGAATGAAGCAATTTTTTGAACATTTCCCCACACACACATGTTCCTAAGTAAGAAAAGTAGCATATTGTATGGCAAAACGGGGCGAACTTTTAACATTTCTTGTTGAAAATTTGATCGGTAAAATTTTATTCATATAGGTATTCCAACGAAAAGTCATCCTTGATAACTGAGAAGGATCTAATTTATATTTTACGATGAAAATTGGCCTATAAAAGCAATTCAACGTAAAAGTTACGTGCATTTGGACCAAACTTGGACCATATACGTTAAAGTTGGGGATTCCATCTGGTGCAAGAGTAGTCTAGGTTGTTGGGCAACTTGAAGCGTTTATTGTTAGTAATAGTGAGATTTTTTATTTGTTATATTAGGGTCAAGTTTTTGCTTTTTAAAATTAATATTCATTCGGTTCAGTTAAAAAGGGCCATAAAAAACACTTCACCAAAAAATATTTTTTTTTTTTTATAACATAGTAGGCGGGAAAACTTATGTAGTTAAACGTCATTATTTAATTAGAAAAAAAATAGCAAAACGAGAAAAAATGCCACGGGCTAAAGTCAAGAAAAATTTGAAACGCAATCGCGAATCTCAAATTCGTGACGAAAAAATATGTGAATTCGAAAGCGCTGATATGACTGTTAAGGACGAAGGACATCCTGCAGAGGACATTTCGGCGCCATGCAGTTCAGGTACTGTTGCAAAACAACAAGCAAAGAATCTTTTTCCTTTACCAGTACCGTTAAATTCAGCTCGCGCCAGATGCCCGAAGCGACGTCGTTCAGCTTGTGATGAGCACTCCTCTTCAATTGGCATGGAGAGTGGAGCCCGAAATGAAATGGTTCCAGGCGAAATGGTTGTGTCGAAATACGGCAGCCCAGCAATAGCTCAGACATTGCCCGATAGATTTGCGAACGTCAATATACCCTTGCGGGATGGCGCGATGTCATTGCGTCCAAATCCATTGCTCGATGAAGTTCAAGCAGATATTTTGGAATCTCATGGTATGGACCCTCAAACCTTGAGTGAATTACGTATATTACGCGACAATATTGAAGAAATAATCAATATGGCTGACAATATCATCAATAGAAACGATTTTGATTAATATAATTGATTGTATAATTGATTTGTATTAGTCTTCTCGTTAAATTCTAAATAAATGCATTGCAAACATGTACAAGAAGAAGAAAAACCTTGTAAGTGAAACTTTATCAGGCTGTTTTCTTTTTAACAGAAAGGATTTCTTTTTTTAAGTAAACTTTTATATGGCAAAAAACTAAAAATACAACTCTGCATATTTTATGCTGCATAGTTGATCCATAATAGTAATCGAACATGAGATGCGATTGTGTCAAAGTCATATTGCGTAGACTTGCTTTTTAGACCCAACTCTCTATAAGGATTTTAATGGAAAGCAAGTCTTGCTAAAGAAAAAAGCTCCCTTCGTAGAGTCTTGCCCGATTGTATTAATTTTATTTGTTTGTATGTTGAATCATTTAGAAATGATTCCGCAATTCTCTCAAGACTCACATAACAGCTGTTGTCTTAAGAGCGAATTTTGCATAGATGTCTATACAAAAACTTCTTCGAATCATTCATCGTAGAGTTTTTTTCAGTACGCGTGAGCATTTAAGGCAATGTTGCGCTCGCACACTTTAAAAATTATTGAAATTTCGGCAATGTTCGAGGACCTTAGCATTAGCTGCACTTCAAAGCTATGCTGCCAGTATTTTGTTGAAATGCTGAGCTAAGAACACTGAGAGAAGAGTTGAAACCATGGAAATTACTTTTATTTTTAAAAATTATGAAAAACTTATTAGGTTTAATTATTAAAAAATTGTTCGTTAATATTTATAATTGCGTTTAGTTTTTAAATGTTGAAATTATGAATAAAAAGTGTCCTTTAACAATTTATACCCTCTTCATATAGTTAGTTAGTTAGTTAGTTAGTTATAAATGTGTTTCTTTTAATTACCGAAAATATATAAAAATACAATAAAGAGTTTTACTTACCCACATACATATAATATATAGCGAGCGTATATTTGTCGTTTCCAAAAATATCAAATAGTTATTTAATTTTTGTATACCATGACCATGAAATTATTTGAACAAGTGTTACCTTCATTATCATCATTAACGTCATCATTTTGCATTTTTGTTTTTATTATTGTCATTACCATCATTCTATATGAATATTTAGTTTTATTTGAAATACTGCAATTTCTCTATTGACAACTTTAATTTGATGCCAATTATCGTCATCGTCATCACCACCATCAGCCTGTTATAATACAAGCAATCATCTGTAATTCACATTTATATGTATCATCATCACGTAGTTATGTGAATGCATTTGATTCAAAACCGGAAAGTATATAAATGCACGGAGATAGAAACAGAGAGAGAGAGAGAGAGAGAGAGAGCTGAATTATATATAGGAAGATATATATATATTAGGTTGGGGAAAAAGAAATCCATTATTTTTTCGGTAAATGGCGCTGCACTGGTAGATTTCTCGTAAAGTAACGATCAAACAATTTCAGATTCATGCTCGTTGGAAAGGTGACATTTCGCAGTAAAAAAAATTCTTTTGTTGTTGTGTTTTGTTTGGTGCATTCAGTTGTGAGTTACAGCGTGTTAAAAATGGAAGAGAATGAAAGAGAAAATTCGGTACATTTTACAGTTTTTCTTTGACAAACGCGAAAATGCAAGCCAGGCGGCTAAAATTGTGAATGGTGTTTATGGTTCCGATACTGTAACAGCCAATTATGTGCAATTTTGGTTTGGTTTCGTAGATGCCGTTCAGGAATTTTTGATGTTAAAGATGCACCTCGCACAGGTAGGCCGGTCGTCGAAAATGTCGATAAAATCGGAGAAATGATCGGTGTTAGCAGTCTAAAAATCGACCATAAAACAGTTTTAAATCATTTACATAAAGCTGGATTCAAAAAGAAACAAAAAGAAGAAGAAGAAGAAATAATGGATTTCTTTTTCCCCAACCTAATATATATTAAGTAATTCATTTATATATAGTTTTTAACATATAACATTTTCGATTTAACAGTCTTCATGCATCAGGAGCTTCATTAAGTACATATATATATATATAGATATATATATATATATCTTCTTGATTAGTGTCAAGATTCAGGGATAATTTAATTGCTTAATTGTCTGTCCATCTAATGTTCAGCAAAAGTTTGTTTAAACGATTAACATTAATAGGAAATGTGATCACGAATGAGACTAAGGCCGTTCGATCTGAATCTAAGAGCAATAGTTGTGAAAGGGCACTGTCTGTGTACACACGCAAAACCGTAACATTGGTCATCATCATTGGCGAATTCTTAACTTGTGTTATCTCAAGTAAACATTGAAAAATCGTAAAATTTTTAATTGACTATTCTCCACGTTTCAATTGCTCGAAGGGATTCAATTTTCTCTGAATTTTTGTGAAAATGTCCTGTTGGCTGCTTATATGAATGTCGACCATAAGATGTAAGCCAGTGTCAATAGTGTATGAAAATTTTCTTTTTTACAAAGTTATTTGCATATTTTATTAGACAATTGAGATCGAGTTTGTAAGCGAACTTCGCCAGATCAGCGAACTTAATAAGGGAATGCCTGAATGAAAGTTCTATGTTTTAATATCAAACTTTTTGAAGGATAGACAAACGGGCAATTCGAATATGGCTAACATTTTTACATTAATCGAAAATGCGCCACAGTGTTCATATGGTGCCCGAAGAGTGTATGTTTGATACAAACATGAGACTAACATAGTAAACCGTCATTTCGTATTAGTTGGACAGAGGATGTGATTTTGTTTGTCTGATATTTTGTAAGGCAAATTAATAAAAAAATAATTATAGAGAACTCGATTATTCTTATAATAAATCAAGCATCCATTAAAAGGTTGTTTTATTATATTCTTGATTAACGTAATGTATATGCATCCGTAAAAGTCCTTGAATCCTTGGCTTCTTCTTTTTAAATGACCAATCACTGATGACGGCCAGAAAGAAGAAGAAATTCAGAAAAGGAAAGATATAGGAAAGTGGCCGTGTGCCTTTATCAGCTGAACACCCACTGCAGCTAAGACCAAAGTAAAGTCTACCGCACTGGCTTGTTAGTCGCGGTCCTCTTCGCGCGATTCGGCTACTCTTGTGTGATCGTTTCGAAGAAGAGACTTAGGCCGCTTTTAAAAGCACCGGCTCACATATGAATATAATTTACTTGGTGTTCATCGCATTATGTTTGATTGTTTGTGACTGTTTTTGTAAACAAAAAAAAAAAAAAAAAAAATTCCCGATATTTGTTATCGTTACTGACTAAAATGTTGTGAAATTTCACTGTTTAGTTGTGATGTGTGTTTTATTGCTTCTTCTTGCGTTGAAAAGTTACTGAATAATGAGACCTGATTAAGTTGTGTTTTACTCTCACATTCATCAAAAATATTATACAAGATTATCGTCCCGTAAAGTATACTATCGTGTTTGTTGGCTCCTACCGTGATAAGCCTAAATCTTCGCAGTTGATATTTTTGTAAAAATTATTAAATAAAAGTATTTAAGGGGCTAACTGATTTGATTCAAATCGGTTACCAATAACCGCATAAAATTGTGCATATTTAATGCGAGTTCGTAGCGGAGAGTCTCGCATCGCTACGTGCGCCCATAATCTACTCGTATTTTTCAATACAAATTGAATTTATTATTATTAGCACACATTTTGAAAATAACAGTTTTGATAACAGTTCAAAGTTCATAGTGTTTACAGAATTGTCTACAGTGAGACTTGTTAATAGTTGAAATGCATTCCACAAAGGGGAAATATTGAGAAGCTTTACTCGAAGGGGCTCAAAAGCATAACCTCTGCAACTTAATTGGTGGTGAATAAAATTCTTTTATACAATTCGGAGCTTTTCCTATCCTTTCAAGCTTACCGGATAACAGGGAAAGTTTCCTTACGAAGAGAATCGAATTTCTTATTTCCCAGCAGGAGAGATGTTCAAACTTTGCAGGATTAGTTAAATTATAACTGTATAAAAAGCTTAAATATCCATTTTGTTATATACTATTACGCCATCTGATGTATTTCAGTGAAAAGTCATTTGGTACCGTAACAACACTAAGCTCTTAGTTGTCTTTCTCCTGTTCTTCACATAGAACTTAAATTTTGATCATCACGCCTGCAAGACTGTAAATTTTTTTATTAATTAAAAATTAACGTAACGCTTGTAGGGTAAATTTTAATTTAAAAATGAATTTGAAAATATTTACTCAATATAAACTAAGAAGTTCAAGATTTATATAAATAAACAATTCCTACCATACATAAAGCATGCGAAAGTGAATTTCGTCATCAAACCTTAACGATCGACTGTTTATATGAATTGATATTGAAATTTTCCGATTTTTCCAAGTATATGATATTTAACTCCGATCCATGGATTTAACGCAACTCTTGCTTACACTTGACATTTTATTTTAGTTTATATTTAATTGTTGGCCATTTCGCCAGTAGGATCTTTACTCGTAATTCAATATCAAATTAGTAGTTAAATTAGTAGTGGGTAGGAAGGGGTATCAACGACCCGAAACTTGGGCTAGAGATGCGTTGATGAACTGTGCATACGATTTCAGAACTTATAACCGCAATAGCACATTTAGCAATTGTTTTACAAGCCATGCATTGAAAACATGCAATACACGGCCATGTACAGAGATAGATGGAACACAGGACCAAAAGCCTATGAGTTTTGAAAAAAAAAAGAAAAAAAAAAAGCAAACGAATACATTTGATTCCTTGAGAAAATTCATATACATAAACATAGATATGTAAGTTTTTCCGCTCGCTGTTTGGCTTGCAAGAGAGATGGAACTTGACGATGTCTATGGATTTCTCTCATTTTGAAGAGTAAGTCAGTGGCTTTCTCCTGCCCGCAGCCAAATCTACTAGCTACGCTTTGGTTCATGCAAAACAGGAATCCTTTCATTCCTACTGCGATATGAAATTTCAAGAAAAATATGCGCTCCCTGTCGCACTTTTCTTGAGTTATATAAGAGCGAGACAGTTAATATAAAATACGAAGCAAGAGCATACGCACTTGTATGCTTTTAAGTGAATATGCGCTATGGTACACATACCTGTGTATACTTACGAAAAAGAAAATTAAATGCTGACATAGTGGAAACAATTTGTCTTCTTTTCAAAAATTTATATTAATTTATATAAAAATCGTTGAGATTTTGCTATTACACCGACTGAGTATGTAATGGAAAATGATTTGGTTAGCGAAGTTCAGACAGGATTTCGAAAGCGATACTTCATCCTAGACTGTCCTATCTGTCTTAACCGGAGTTGCCAAGACTTCTTCATCTATTTTATAGTTAACTGTGATTCTAGTAGCAGACGAGTATCATGTCAAAAACTACAGGCCTAGGATATGTGCGTAAAATAAGTTAATGAAGATAAGGAGATCAAGCAAGGATTTTTATTAAGTCCGGTACTATTTTCACTATATTTAGAAGCCATGTGTGATTTCCTGTCAGGAGGCTTACGAATCTGAGCGTCGAAATTAAACTCATATTTGCAGACATGTGGGGAACACTGTAATAATGTGAGTGAGTTATTATTTGTTTAGATAAAATTACTATTGTTTTTCTTTTGACAAGCGGCCAAGGTTTGCCCTAAACCTTAAAAAATTTCCACTTACACCGCTTTAACATGAACTGGGTCGTAAGCCTATAAAAAGTGCTTTTTAATCAAAGACAAATTTTCTCAAATTCTATCCGAAGGTTTATTGCTGTCGAAAACAGGATGAACAGAGACTTTTAAACTGTATCCATATCGTTGCTGAATAATGATTATAGTTGATGTTTAAATATCCTTTTGAATATTTAAGTAAGATTTAAGCGCCTATCGTAAATGTTTGCAATTAAGAAGACCAATCCATGGCGAAGTCATCGTTAAGCCTTTACTAAGCAAGTTTTTCAAAATTGTTTCGCTTAAGAAAGATGGAAAGGAGATTTAAATTTACCTTTTGCAAAAGCTTAACCTATTTTGGCTTTAATCCATCAATTTCGTATTTTTTTATATAATATTTGATTGGGAAAAAGCATCACAAACTATTTTCCTCTTGGATTGTCTAAGAAAAAATGACAATTTAATAAAAATAACATGCATGCATAAAACTTGAATTATAACTTGCAAGCAAATCGTTTAAATAGAAATGCATTCAAAATATTAACATGCAAGTAAGCGTATGTATGAGTCGTATAAAGAAATAATGCAGATAATATGATTAAACACCTGTTTTACGATGAAATTGTAAAGATAATAAACAAACAGTTGATCAAATAAACGTAAGAAATGTTTTTTTTTTTTTTTTTTTTTTATTAAACACTCAAACAAAATTGTTAATAAAAAGAAATTAATAATATTTTATGTATCGGATCACACAAGTTGTCGCGCGAAAATTTATTGCATTTTTATTACCTCAAACTTTTACTGAATACGTTAATAATTTAAAGAATTTTTGCAATTAACAATTAATTCACTTACTAAGATTAGCTGATAAGATCTTCGTTTAAGCCCGGGTTAAGACGGGTCAACTCTTCCTTTTGCTGCTCATCGTTATCCGAGGTATGTTAGCTGAAAATATGTGCTTGGGAAGAACGTGAGAAATTCTTATCAACCCATGCAAGCAAGCAAAAGTTCGTCGAAACAGCTCGTACACAACTTTCTCTATTTTGCTATCATCTATAGCTATAGCTTTTCATTTTTTTTTTTTATTATTTTCTGGGAGTTTTTTGAAACGCGCAAACGAAGAGAAATATTCCTCTTTTCTCTTTTGCGTCTCTTACGGAGATCCTTTTCTAAAAACGTTTGAACACAATCTTATAATTTCTCTATAATTTCTCTTATCATTTCAGTATTACTTGCAGATGATTAATTAGGTACCTAATTGATTGCCTATTTTCGATTGAATACTCTTTAGTATGTGAATAAATTCTACATACAATTATTAATAATATTTTTTAGTCAAAGAAATAAATTCCAAGACTAATAAAGTCTTATACACACTAGCATTTAAGTGCTATCGCACTACCGCCCTTGGGATTTGAATCCCCGGCCACTGTCTTATTTGTCGAGATCCTTTGTTTACTCGGCCACTCAGGCCGAGATATATTGGGCATATATTTTATTGGCGCACTTGCTTTTCTCCACCATTTGTAGAACACAGTTCTCTTAGTTCTGTTTGATTATAATAAAAACAGATTATTTCTTCTTCTTCATTTTCGAATTTTCAACATCAATTTTTTGATTATTTCCTATTCCAATTTCCAAAAATATATATACGATCTATGTATAATATGTAAATATAATGTTTTAATGATATAAAAATGAATTATTCAAAATAGTATCACAAGTAACTGAGAGTCACATGCTGACATGATTCGTTATGAAAGTAACATTAGGGTTAAGCGTCACTTCTTTGGTCTTTTACGACTCTTGCAGCGCGTTGACAACATTTCTCTTTTTATATAGCGGACAAAAGGAGAGGTTCGTAACGATGATGGTTCAGTCTTATCGGTTTTGTAAGCG
>KK502403.1:1451160-1476302 GCA_000688735.1 Glossina austeni
TATTTACATATTTAATGAAATTAAATTATTTAAATATTGGTACATACTAAAGAAAGATTAATCATTTTTATTCCAATATTTCAGTCATATAAAAACTAACGTAAACAAGCATTATGGTATTAAAAAAAAAAAAAAAAAAAAACAAAAAAACGAAAAATAAAAAATAAATAATAAAAAGAAAAAAAAAAACAAAAACAAAGCGAAATAAACGAAATAAAGCGCAAAATGTAAGAAATATATGTAAACAACAATTAATGGATTTTAGTTAGAGGCGAGTCGTGCACCGAAATCTTGTGGTAATTAATAATTTTCAAAAGAAAGAGAAAAATAATTTTAGAGATTCGCATGCAATATATTTACCAATCATGTGCGTAGCCATAAAACTGTCATCATGTAAACTGAAAAAACCGCAAGTATTTGTATAAGCAAAACTGAAATAAATAGCTTGGAAAATTTATGGTGTTATGCCTTCTTTTTTTATTTTTATTTTTGTTTTTTTTTTTTTTTCGATTATTTATTTCGTGAAATTATATTTGATTGTGCGATCAGTTTTGTGCTATTAAACCAGTAATTAAGCATACGTTTTTTCTTCTTCTCTAATACTCGCAAAAGAAACATACATTGTATAGTAAAACATATTTAGTTGAGTCAATAACATATATAAAAAAAAAAAATAAAAAATAAAAAAAAAAATTAAAAACATTTCTTAAATATTTAATTATATCATTTATTATGAAATGCTGTTTATTTAGACATATATAGACAGGTATATGACATAATCCAATAATCGGTGAAAATCAAATTCAATTGAAGACGGCCAGATGTATATATGCCCATATACTTAGATTGTGATTACAAATCTCGCATACCAATGCACGCACGATGTTATTTAGTCATTTAAATTTCTAATTTTGCTTTACTTACTTTCGAGCGTCTCTTAGATGGCCGTCACTATCTTCGAGAAAGTCGTAAATAACATTTTCCAAAAATGCGCGGCTCTTAGTGGATAGGTAGGGAAGAAGTAA
Organism: Glossina austeni; assembly: GCA_000688735.1. Taxonomy (NCBI): domain Eukaryota; kingdom Metazoa; phylum Arthropoda; class Insecta; order Diptera; family Glossinidae; genus Glossina; species Glossina austeni. Next base: position 1,452,186 of record KK502403.1, read on the forward strand.
GTCATACCTCATTTTTTGACAAATTATACAAATATTGATAACGAGTTCTTTTACAATGACGCTAGTGAGTGACAAGATAAGAAATATCTAAGATACTCGTAGAGTCTTATTATAGACCTATTTTGTTGCCATGGGAAAATTGGCCAGTGGAAAAAGCACTTGATAGTGGAAAAAGTTTTAATTACAGTCTTATCAGGCCCATAGAAATGTGGAAAGGCATTAAACTAATGGTGTTATGGTGCAATTAGATTTTCTTGAAAGTTGAAACTTGAAAGGATTTTCTTAAAGGGATGTCTTTTGATCCGATCGCATTGCTGGAGATTTTAATTTATTTCCGATTGATTTGACACGATAAGTGCAGTGACATGATCTTAATTGTTTTGACGAATTGATACCTAAACCTGTTCTATTCCAATCTTCATTCCATTTCGAATTATATTTCCAAAAATAATATTATTATTGCGCATAGTCCCTCTTAAGCTTCTTTTTTTTTTTTTTTTTTTTTTTTTTTAATATATTTAACAATCTTCTGTGAAGTATTATTTACATTTTGTCACCCAACTGCATGCATTCGAAACAAAAACATATATGTCAAGTAATTATAATAATAATTTTTATTTGAACTCATACGATGTACGGGCCGACGGACACGGCTGAATGGTTCCGTGATATTGCCATTCCATCCCTTCAGATCTTGCAGATGCATTTACAACTTCCAAGCTACTGTTATTTCAATCTAAGAATCCTTATAAAAATTGTTATTATTTGCACAACCTCCGCATACGGAGGTAAGCTCATGTTGCTTCTGGGCATATTTCTAGGCTAACTGTGAATAACTAATAAGCAAACGCCGACTTGGAGCGATTGGGAAGTTGACCACACTGACATGCGAGCTTTCGGCGACAGATGAGAACTTGTAGTCCATCAACAACTTTTGTTTAGCTTTAAGAGCAGCAGCGTGGAATATTGGGAATCAAGCGTGGCAGTCATTGTGCCTGAAAGTGTGCGGTACGACGTGGCGGGAGAATGCTGACGTTTACTAAGCATTCGAATATAAAGACACTAAGCAGGTGGACCTAACAGTAGACATAAGTGTATCACGATCTTGATTATAATATAAAGAGAAGTACACTTAAAAATGTCGAAAGAAGGCGGATGAGGGTGAAGTATGCCGTTACCTGAGTAAGCACAATTAATATTATCTTCCGAACTTGCTGCATCCGTCCTTTCAAAATTATGACACATATTGAAAACATATTTTAGGCCCGACACCGTTACGTTGGTAGCATAGAAGGGTGGTGGGGGGTCCTGAATATGGATCTGCAAAGTCCAAATTCGATTAATTCAATTAATTTCTATGTCAAATTACTTTTATAGACCAATTTTCATCAAAATTTGAAATTACATCGTTTTTACCATATAAAGATGTAGCTTTTGAAGGAATGGTGCTATGGTGAGGCATTCAAGAAATTACTCCATTCAAAGCGAATTTTTTTACAATAGTTGAGAGTTTCGAAAGACTATTACGCAGTGGATTTTTTCAAGAAGTTTTGAAAATTGGATTTTTTTTTTCTCAGAATAAGTCGTCATGTAGGAGTGGTCGCAAAAGGCGTCCAATCGAATCTATATTTAATAGTGATCGCCGTTGGGTCGAAGCACGTCTGAGTGTAGGAAATTTCATCGGCAATTCTCAAAACTTGCGACTTGTAAGTTAAGCATGGAGTACATGGAAAGTCACCAGACGGACAGACAAGCTTAGATCGATTTAGAAAACGATTTTGAATCAAAATGCTATTCAAAAGATGATTCTGAATAGTTCGGCTACGAACATTTGCACAAACTGTACCGCAAATGGTGTAGGGAGCACAGATATATAAAAAAGCCATCGTTTCAAGAATAGAAAAATATTCTTACAATAACTGCCGCAACATTTTTGGTAGAGCTCATTTATCAGATTGCGTGTTTCGATCTCTTGATTTTAAGTTACCAGTTAATGCGATTTCTCATGTCAACGAATATCAAGTTTAACCAAACTATCTTGAAAAATGCGTTGTGTCCTGAGAATGCTGTACAATTATTTGCTTGAAAGTCGCTCCTTTATTAATTTCGATTCCATTACGAGTAAACATGTAAACATTCCGGAAGTGTAATTCCGGCAGGTAATTCTAGGATCGGATAGTTGCGTACGTTATATAGGTATGTATTTGATTGATATTAGCATTCCATATGAAAATGTTAGTAAAGCAAAAAAGCTGTCGCTGATGATATTGTCCCGCACACTTGAGCTTTGTGAGCGATACGAAAGACTTAGTATACCAGCGTCAGGTCGTGGTAGTGACAGCTTCAGTATAAAAATAAAATAATAATAAATATTGATTTCCTTATATGAAAAAGTTTTTATTGCTAAAATATTTATTATATACATATAAATATATATTTTTTTATTTATTAAACGGGATCACTTCATTTAACTGAGTTGAATTTATTAATTATGGAAAAGTTATTCGCGGACAAAACTGTGCTTGATGTATGCGGCAGTAAAAAATCCTAAGTTAATTTTTCAAAGCATATAAACATATAAAGGCCAGCGAATGGCCGCATCCTATAACACTTTTAAGACGAACTTCGCTTAGCAAAGCCCTTTAAAATGCACAAAAAGGAAAGGTGCTAAGAAAGCTTTAGCTGAGCGTGAGCACAGCGTGCCATTGATATCGGATATATAAGTTTGAAAAAAAAAAAACAAAAAAATCAATTTCAGATCGATATATATATATATACACGCGATTTGTCTAAAATAAGTCTTACATTTTTTATCATCGAATTTTCGATAACATGTCGGGTTTTTTCAGTTCCTGACTTACGCAACCGTATGGGCTTACAAACTAGAGAGTTCCCACAGCCGACAATAGCTAAACAAACATTTAATGTCGCCATGACAAGGTGTATTTATATCTATACACCACACTTGCTAGATAGAGATCTTTAGCGAAATTGATTGGCGATCTTGTTGTAAACACAAACGTGTACATGTCATGAGTGATACGAATGTATGTGAAATTGATATAAAAATTGTGGAATTTTGATATGAAATGCCATCAACTCAATTGAAATAGAATTGTGTTAAGCATCCATTAATAGCATGCGTCAGAATAAAATCTTATGACAATTACGTGACTTGTGCATTAGATTAGTATTTGAATATTATTAACGCTTAGCGTTGGACAAGTATTCATAATACGCATCGATTTGATTTTAGCCGAGTAAATTTTCATTTTTATCGTTTTTGTTGTTATTAAATTATATTTTATTATCATTTCTTTATAATATTTTAAGTTTTCTTGCATCCCACTGCGCTCACTTTATGCACATGTCACTGTTATTGGTACGCATGCAGACAAAAAGCCATAACAACTGAAATCACAAATCAATGGAAAATTTGTTAATAAATGATTTTCAAACAAATTACACACAGTTAGACCGACAAAAGCTCATTCACACATTCACACTAACTCCCAATCAATATATAAAATTATGTGTACGCTATATATGCGTAACGCACTTGTTCAACTACTTGAAAATACAATGAACCGGTTGCAAAGAAATTTCCCTGTTTGAAAAAGTATGCGCAAATCAGCGTAATCGAAAGCAACAAATTGTAATGAAAACAGCAGGATTTCAAGTATAAAGCAATATATATATATATATATATATATATATATTTATTTATATGTATATGTATATATAAATAAAAACTCAAAACTAAAATTAATATTTAAGTAATAAATTAAAGTAAGAAATGCTCCTAAGAAAATACAAATTGTCGGAAATTTGATAACAGTGAATAGATGACGATGAATTGCCCGCCTCATGCGTACCGATAGGCAGACAGACTTTAAGATAAATCAATGGACATTTGTGTCGTGCAAATCTCATAGCATAGAAAGCTAAGAAAAGATTACCTGCGTGTTCATGTTAATGCACTTCATTTTTTATATCAGCCACTAAAGGATCACAGCATACATATTCTATCATTTCGCTTGCAACATCCACAAACATACATCTTCACATTCATTCACTCGCTTCATAGTTAAGTCACGACATTACCAAAATCGGCAGTTCAGTTAGTATGATATTGAAATCTTTGCAAGCTATCAAGTTTTCTTCTTTTTTCAAAATTCGTTTTGGTCACTTGGATCGCTTTACAAGCGATACCATCAAACGACTGTCGGTACAAATTTGCCGCTAAACCAATCATTGAACATCTTGTAAAATACTTAAACCTGTAAACCTGTATAGCGTCCCTTTGAAATCAGTTCGTGTTGGATTTTTGGAACATAGGGAAATGTGATTAAGATGACGGCGCTCACAACACAACAAGCACAAGTACAAATATGAAAAACGAGTGCTTAGCGGAAGAAATTGGCAACGGAACCTTTCACATATGCCTAAATAAAATTAGCAAAACAAATAAATTTCTAATCTTTTTCGATAAAATTCAATTGTATTTAAAGTGTACTTTTCGCAAAACCTATGCACTATTGTTATCTATGATCTTCTGCCATTTATCGGATAATTTATCCGATGCCCTCGCGGTAGAAATTTGTGGATTTGAAAGCGAAAAAGCCATCGATCCATTTTCGTACATCTTCAAGTTTGCAGAATTGCTGATCGCAGTATTAGTCAGCAGGAGAGACGTCCGTAGAATTTAACTGGTGCCGGTAACCCTTCCCAGCCTAAGCTGACAATCACTTCGTAGTTTGCTTTTGCTGCATAAGTATGGACGTATGCGAATGTTAATCGCTTTCAAGGCAACAATCTTTTGTCCAAAATCTCGTAAACTACTTTTTAACTGCTTTACACTTTACGGCGAAAGTGTTCTTTTTTCTATAAATTTTGAAAAAAAACTGATGTTGACGGAATTCGAAAATTCGACCAGCATTCAATAGTTATATCTGTACGATGTATAGAATGATGTAGTTTAGTACTAGTCGTACGATGAAATTCGCAAAAGGAAATGCGGCCGGCAATTTTGCAATAAGAAAGTCTTTCTATACAACAATATATGTCCGTCCATACGTCACTAAACTGGCTATAATATGTTCTACCATTTTCTGCATTTACCAGACATTGCTATTTACGATTATCACTTGAATTATCGCTAGACGATCTACGACCTTTTCTATGGCAAGTCGGAGCAGAAATCATATGCTTGCAGAAAGATGACCAGCGTTTGTCACACTAGAACGATTGATGCTGATTTACATGCTTTGCATGTTATTTTCATATTCAATTTTTTCATAATCCGGGGTTATTTTGAATTTTTAACGTTTAGTATCATCGAAAAGGAAAATTCTGTACAAAGTAGTCTCGTTCGATTATGCATTAGGGCGGGAGAAGTATAACAATAATAAGTTTACAGCTTGTGACATTTGCTAAGCGATAGGTATTCAAAATTCGTTGCAATGTGACTGCAATTTCTTTTTTTTTTTAGTTTTTTCTCTTCGAAAAGAAAATGTATTAAAATTTTAAATTGTCATAAAAGCAGAGAAAGCGTTTTAAATGATATTTCGTTTATAAATTTACAAAAGGCGTAGATTAGCAAATCTTGCTGACCGTTAGGAAAAAGCAGGAAGCACTTTTGAAAGTAATAGAGGCAAAGAGGGTGATACATATACATACATATATACATACATAAATATATACATACATACATACATATATTGTTAAGTGACTGTGAGTTGTGTGTCTTATTCATAGTTTGGTAACAAACCTCTTTTGCAGATCGCCTTCTCTGCTTTAATGCTCATACATTTACGCATAAAAGCAACGCGTTGTTACGTTAAGCTTAAGGCGAATACCCATAAACAATTTGCATTAAATATAAACTAAATTCAAATGTTAATTCAGTTCAATAGGAATTTGGTTTAGTTAGGCAAGAAAAAAAAAAAAAAAAACAAATCCAGATATTAATTACGCAGCTTTAGATTTCATAAAAATGCTTCCTTCGCCTTGATACCTAAGCATTGTGAGGCATCTTCAGAAGCATAAATTCATTTTGAAAATCGATGGGCCTAAGATTGCAGAATAGTTACTCATATGCAGGAAGATTATAATCGACTCATGAAATGGGTTTTTTTAGCATTTTTGCTTTAGCATTTTTTGCATGTCTACAATAATTGCTTTATTTATTATTCTCTCTCTGTTCAAGATAATGATTATCATAAGACTTTGGTCTCGACTTGTCGATCTTGATCGTACAATAGAAGAAAGGACGCAATGCTTGGGAATATTTAAATATCAATAAATCATCCAGTATGAGTATAATATGGCGAGGAACTATTAATTCAGAAATGAAAGTCTAATCTTCTCAACCGATCTTTAATTATTCAAATTTCATTTAGCATAATTAAAATTTATTCTCAAAATTCTCGATTAATTACCCCATTCTCGACTTGAATGATAGCAATGATAGCTATTGTGAAAGCGACACATATATGGTCGAAAACTAATTGTATACACTGTAGTATGCTGCTGTAGTATTCATTTCATATTTTCAAACTTTAAATGCTTAGTTTTGTTTATATATAAACAAAACAGCGATTAACCGGCATTATCATTAAAATATTTATATAAAATAATTTACTGACTTTGGAGGCCAAAAAGGAAATTTTTCTATAAATCTTTTACCTTCTGTGGTGGTGGTTTGTTTAGTTTTAGTTGGCGTAAAAGAAGCCGAGATCAAAAAAGAAAAGCCTGCACAGTTAACAAGACAAGTAATTAAAATAAATTTCACGAGAGAGACAAATACCGACAGCAACAACCAGGAAGTTTCTTCACAGTAAATATACATTCACTTATACATATTATGCGTGCATATAAAGGAGTTAAGTTCACTCTTTAAGCCTCACAAGAAGACATAGTAATTTTATTAGTTTTTGTTATTTTTTTTTTTTTCATTAACATTTTCTATAAAATTTGAAGAATTTTTTTTCAAAAAAATTTCATTTTTTTTCCAGATATCCAGTCCTAAGCAAACTATATATAATCGATAACGCAAGTTAATTTTATTTATAAGGAATAAGGAAGAGTGATTTGTGTCTATATCTTTTATGCGCTCCATCGTTTGCTGGCTGCCAGGTGTTGCCTGAACCTCAAAGTAATTCAAATAATCATTCGATTCATCTCTGTTCACGTACAGATGAAATGCTGAATTTTAATTTTTTTTTATTAATTATGCGGACAATGCGTGCCGCGATCTAAAATATCTATTGTGCTCGCCCGTGCCTCTAGCCCTCCAGTTTTAGGGTTCTTATGAATCCGTCTCCTTACTTGGTTCGGAGCACCATATAGTGTCCGGCGTTACAAAGGCTCCGCCAAACACTTGGTCTAGCATTCATGGGCCGTCCCATTCGTCGCTTGACAGAATCAGTATGAGTCGGTATCGGGGATACTTATGTTTTTCACGTGGTATCTGAGGGAATTATTGTCCGTGTACAAGCTTGGCGACGCAGTGGTCCGACATTTTAACAAAGGGTTCGTCTATGAAATACTTCAGTGCCTCTCGGCGGGCCCTAAGGTTTTCTGTCTTAAATTTGTTGATATTCGCATTTATTTTTGGAATTATTGTCCGTGTACAAGCTTGGCGACGCAGTGGTCCGACATTTTAACAAAGGGATCGTCTATGAAATATTTCAGTGCCTCTCGGCGGGCCCTGAGATTACCCGCCTTAAACCTATTGATATTCGCCGGTCTGAGTGCGTTCAGGTAAGCCTCTTTTGGCAGCCTCTTCTATGGCAGTAGGAAAAGGTGTTACGCTCAGCAGTGCTTCTAAGGCATTCAAGGGGCAGGATATCATCGTCTCCGTCATGCCGAAGCAAACGTTTCGCTGGATTTCGGTCAGTGTCATCGCCGCCATTGTGTCCTTTACCTTAGGCCACCAGGCCAAGGATCCTTGGGTTAGCATAGGAAGAATTACGGTGGCATAATACCAGTAAATCATTTTTAGGCTCACATCCCATGTTTTACTGTTCACTGTTCACTGAGCAGAGAAGGACACCCAATGCAAATCGATTCTGTTATTTTTAACCAATTTTCCGAAAACATTCTCGGATTTTCATCCAAACTTGAGTCATATTTTCCGAAAATATTTCCTTATTTATTCTAGGTGTAAAATTGTAATGTTTAGCGATGCGGTCAAAGACACCATGACAAAAAAAGTGCTGTTTCATGCTACGCTTTCACTTTTTTTTTTTTTTTTTTTTTTTTAAAAACCTGAAGAAATATTTTAATATAATTTAAAGCTTATAATAGAGTATGAGAAAAAGTTTGTGTTACCCCTTAATAAAGAAAACAGAGAAATTCAAATAAACAAAAAAAATATATATATATATTTTTATATATATAAAATAAATGAAGCAGTCGGCAAAACGTGAAAAGTAAAGTAGTAGAAAATTGGTTTTAAAAATAAATTTCGAAAACTTCTGCTCTGCTATGAACAAACTTGTGATATATTGATAATATCTTCAACGCGAAGATGGTCTTCTACAATATCTCGAATATTCGTACACGCAACGTTTAAATAAGTAAGCAAATGATATTCGGCTGCGACCGAATCTCGTACACCCATCACTGTTATCCTATAAGAGATTGGAAATAAAGAATTATATAAATTTGCCTATTTTAATTCTGAGTGGGCGTGGCTGATTTGTTCTATTTATGTAGAATAATTTTATGGAATGTTTGTAACGTGTATCTGTTGTAGTTTATAAGCAACGAGCATAAGACACGAACAGCAAAGATTTTCTAAGTTTGGGTTGTAAAGACGCGTGGGCGTTAAAGGCGTATTCTCTGATTTGTTTGCGCCATTTTCAAACTATTTTGCAAATTTGTAGACGACATTCTCATTTTTGCGAACAGGAGAATGTTTCTCCCAGATACCGCACAGCTGCCCAGACGAACTGATGGACACACAAACAGACGGACAGGCGTAAATGCATTCCGAATTTGACCTTGGTCAACAATGTACACATTTTATGGCGTTGTGAAGCGTGCTTCGGAGCGGTACAAATAATACTCTATAATGTTGGGTAGGCGTGGCTAATTTTATCCATTTTTCTGTAAGTACTACAGCATCACCCATATATGCATTCAAATTTTTGTACACTTGTCCATTGCAGTTTATGAGTAATGAGCAAAAAATCCATTTTTTATTCCTTTTGAAAAACACGGCTATTGTAAGTTTACTCTACTGTAGGAAGGTCCTTCGATCAATTTGGTCAATTTTCAATAGTAACTTGCGTGTAAGAACTTTCAAATGTTTCTGCCAAAGTCGAAATCGATAGTTTGCCAGGCGAATGTTTACAAGAGACTCTACACAGATGGACAGGCGGACATGCTTAAATCGTTTCAAATTTGATGCTGATCAAGAATATATATATATATATATTTTGTGGGGCGTCTGAAGCTCCCTTCCGGGCGGATGCCTGTCATCCTTCGTTGATATATATAAAAATATTAGTCACTTGCTTCCACACTGACGATCATGTGAAGTTACCGTTATGTTACCCTTTACTTTAATAAAACTTTTGAGAATTTTGCTGTATACCGTTTATTAGTTATATACCTCGAAATCAGAGATCAAAATAAATTTACTGTTACTGTGATAGGAAGCATTTATTTTGATCAGTTTAGTGTAAATTGCATAAAACATGCTTTGCCTTCTTTTCTCAGTATTTGTCGCTACTAATTTATGACTTGATACATGCCGTCAGTGTCAGTGTGTGGAGAGAAAGATTTTGATTATGATACCTACGGTCTAAGTTTTATAAGAAACGTGCCGCCCCGCTTCATTTAACCTTTTTTATTATCACGCATCTACAACTTAGTAAGTATTTTGACTTATTGCATAAACATAATACGTTGTAGCCTTTATTAAGCACTTGTTAGGCGCGCATCGTTGCGGTTCTACTAGTCAATGCGTACACTTAGTCTAGGATAGTCTAAGGGTAACCCAGTGGTGTTGTGCTAATTTTTTTTTTACCAGAACGCGTATATATAATTATATAGACAGGGCCGATGCTGGGTAGGCGGCCGCTCTGTGCGGTCTCATGTCCCAAATTTGACGACGGGGGGGAGATTTCCCCCAATTTTCGCCCGTCGCCAGGATCGGCTCTGTATATAGCATAAAAAGGAAAGGAAACGAAACGAAACGTTATCAGAAATCATTTTTAGTTCCGGAACACGTTCCTGTCCAAAAAGGAAGTACCGGAACGACGTTGGGGTAACCGATAAGTTTAACATCAATATCTTTGGATTACATTGACATTTTTGGATTAACGTGAGGTTTACGGAAATCCGTAAATTTTGTGAGTAGTCATTGGATGGAGAGACGGAATTTGGCACAAACATTCATTGATCGATTAGCGATGTGAGATTAAGAAATGACCCCCATCTGTTCACATACACGCTCACCATGCAGGAGCAACTAGCACAACTTCGGAGAATACCGACTAGTTTTTCATGTATTTTCATGTATTACTCTCTCGCCGATCTCATGAAGATATTTTCGAAAGTCCAGTCGACGCCCCAGATGTTCATTTCTTAATCTCTTTATTTGAAATCGACTAAGAAATGCTTGATAAGGACTATTCGTTTGTGTGGGCGTGTCCCAGAAAAAAAGAGTAGACGCATCTATTATGTCATTAACAGACAATATGCACGTGTATCTACGTGTGTATGCGGAATTTTTAAAAATTAAAAATCTGGGCATAGTAAGTGTAGTGTTAAGGTGGACGCATGTTTAAAATTCGACTAAAATGCAAAAAGCATTTTTTTTTTTTTTTGTTTACTTTTGCAAAATGCAAAATGTAAGTAAGTAACGTTGCTTGCAATCTTTATAATCTCGTTTTATATTTTAAGCGTAATTCAGTGCACGCAAATGTGTCATTGTGTCGTTACCGTTGCTGCTCTTGTAATGGTTATGCGTTCGTTTTAACTTATTGCCACATGTGGCATATCTATGACACAAACATGTGTAGATGTTTAGTATACGATTTTGTTTATCTCTTGTTTAATGGCAAATTTGTAATTTGTTTATAATTTACATTGTTTTTTCAATGTATAATTAAATAATTAAAATGTTATCTTTAAAAGAAATCCAACGGACATGTTTCTTAATATGACATTGTAATCATTATACCGAACGCTACTAGCAGAGATATCTAAGCTAAATGTCTCTGCGAAAATAATTAAATAAATTAAATGAAAAAATATAAACCAATGAAAAGCAAAAACAAAAGCAAAAGCAAAAAGTTTCCGAAACGAATTTTATTTTCAAACATAAAACTGTAATAATGATGGCCATAGCTGTCCATATAATTGCTATCAAAGATTTTCAACTCACCACAATGCAAGCTCCATACAACAGCGCAGTTTATAACATCGTTGAATATATCGCGTTTAACGCCAGCGCGAGGTAAAAGAAAGTCTTTTTCGCATCGTACCGTCAGTCGTGGTGAGAAGCGAACCTATTTTCCCACAATCCCACAAGCGCTTAAAATTCATGAGTTGATCCACGCGTGTCATTGCAAAGCCAAGACGACGATACTCTGCGTTTGATGGGATCAGAGGGCAGCCGTTTGTTAGACGATTAATATCAAACGTTACTAACAACAATTAATCGATTTGAATACAAGGTCGTTTCTTTACTTGGCATCCGTCCATCCATCAGCAGAATAGATCCGTGATATCTTAGAAGCTTTCGACTAGGAAATGCTAACCTATGCAGGTTCGAATCCTTCCGATTACCACTTTTTCACTTCGATGGATTATGCACTTGTTAAACAACGCTATGCTTCGTACGAGAAAGTGAGAAAAAAAACAAAAACGAATCCATGAATAGTTTATGGCAAAAGGGGAAGATTTTCAAAGGCATGGCAAACGTACAGCACAAAATGTGTATGAAAGGATCTTAACAATAAATGATGCGCCTGTTGTTAAAGCTTTAATGAAAGCGACATCCATTCACTCCCTTTCACATACCATTATTTTTAAAGCGAGGTGAAGTAGTTAAGAGTGCTATTTTATGAGGTACTTAGTAGCGCCCATTATTTCCCGCAAAAAAATCAAGATGCTTGCACCTTTTTTACACTCTCAAGCCAGATACATAATAATACACTATAAGGAAATGCACTTCCCACAGCTACAGTATAGAAGAAAAGTCGTGATATTGTATGTACAACAATATAATGATTACAAGAAGTTTTTTTTCAAAAATGCAACGCAAGTTCATTTCGTATTATTATATAATGCGTTGAAAATTTCGAAAGCTTTTCGTATATCTAATCCATTAGTTAACGCGAGGAATTTGGCACTAAAAAGGTCCACTTATTACTCGCATATATACTAAACGCATAGCTACTGAATAATGTAAACGAAAGTAAATTTATTAAATTTCATAATTGTAAGCATCATTATTCGTTATAGTAACGTAATCAAATCCATTAATAATTATAGAAAATATTATTAATTTAATTGAAAGCGAAAATATTTCATTGAAAGCTAAAAATATTACATAAATCAATAGATGAATAAAAGTAATATTCCCCATAAAACGATTAATAATAAAATATAAGAAAAACATAAAGTTTCGGTTATTAGTTTTGAAACTATACAAAAAAAAAAAAACATTAATAAACATCAACAAATTTAATCCTATTGTTAGCGTATATTTTACACTTGTAAACATAAAATTAAATATTAATAAAATGGATTATAAAATTCTAAGAATAATTAAAAAAAAAAAAACAAGTAAGAATATTGTTTATAGTCGGTCAAGGCCGACCATTAAATACTCTTCATTAATTCGCCTAGTACAGGTATTCGTTACTCGTTTTCCCAATAATACAACAAAAATTACGCACTATTTTCATGAAAGCCTGCATATTGCGGGATGCCCAAAACATCGCATGATGTGATTCAAATTTAATTTACTTCCGAAATTATTTTTATTATTTTTCAGCTTGCGTCATAAAAAACTGGAAGTTATAAAATAGTTTCTTTTCTCTTTTGCGTGATAATCTCGATGTTTGTTGGGGTCCAAAAATAAGCCAAAATTCCTATTGTTCATTTTTTTAATTAATTTGTTAACCCGAGTCAATTTTCATCATAACATCTTAAAAATGAGAAATCTTATATATTGTGGGACCCAAGAAGTACATCCATGCCGTTCAAATTTGGTTCACTTGAATTTTATGTTAAACTACTATCATGAACAAACTTTTATCTCAACATATTCACAATTAGGCCTTTTCGGCATATAAGGGATTAGGTTCGCTGGGAATCTGTACCTGCAAAGGTATTCAAAAAATAGACCTACGTGACCTAAATTCGATGCGGTTGATTTCTTTATCGATTCACTTTTATGAGTCAATTGTCAGCATGAAATATTGAATATTAGACCTTTTCGCCATATAAAGTTTCTGTTCTCGCAGGAACATTTATATGAGAGAAGGTTCAAAAAAATTGTCTCAGCTACACTAAATTTGTACCACGAGCTTAGAATGGCGAAATATTATTACATAGTGAGTTTAGTCGAAAAACCGTATATTTCTAATTTTTGTGGATTAATGAAATACTCAGCAGTGAACGAATTTTATCTTGAGAATGAAAGGTTCTCGCATGTTTTAGATGCAATTTCATTTTCAATTTAATGAGCAAGACGTAGCCAAATTATGTAAGTGAGATTGAAGGAGACACGAGCGCCATAGGAAAATAGTTTAATATCATTAGCATACATTAAAGCATGGCTGCACTTAATCGTCGAAGGGAAATTATTTATATTTAGCAAAAATAACAAGGGTCCTGAAGGGCAGCTGACATCAATGGAGGCAATGAAGTTAAACAGAACTCATAATTATCTTCTATTACGAAGGCAAGAGCTTATCCATTTCAGTAAGTATGATGGACAGTCAGAGGAGTAAAAGAGTTTCAACATCAATTATTGATGACTAATTATGTTGGAAAACTTTAATTTAATCTACGCAGACGTCATCCGGGCGAACACTATTAGAGAAAGACTTGAGAATAAGACAAGTAAGCTCTACAAGGGTCTAACTTTTCGAAATCCACGTTGAAAAAAAGCAAAGTTGACAATTTGATAGCCAAAGCTAATTATTGAGTAACAATTCGTTCAAACAATTTAGATAAAGTACTCATTCGGGAAATGACTCTATAGTCCTCGACGACTTGTCTATTTCCAAATAGGGCATAAAGAGGCTGCTCTTCCGACGCAAAGCCAAAACACACTTATCTTCGGAGAAAGATTATAAAATTTTTGAGATAACATGACGTACTTGATCAGAGCTTGACGGAATGCCTCCGATACACAACAGTATTTTAGTGATGAAATGATCAGATTTAGAATCGAAGTCGATTTTATGATTGATTGATTATGATATGATGGGCAATTATTGGTTAAATCCGAAGCCGAACGGTAGAAATATTTCGTTGGTAGTATGCAAGAAAGCGATTGTGTTGGCAACTCTAGAAAAGAAGGCCAGTTTGTTAGCTAATAGTTTAGGCTTAGAAAAAAGGGGAGAATTATACGGGAGAGTAACGAGTTTTCATTGCATTTGTTTTCTGAATGAAGTTTAACTTCTACTTTATTCTCCATACTAAGGTAAGAATATTAATCTGAGCGCCTTCAACCAGGCGTTTATTTATCATTTTACACAACATTGCCTTGTTTATCCAGATTAATTGGTCTCTTACATATATACATTTTACATTATTTAACTGCTTCAGTAAATTCTTATTTGTTAAGCGGAAGTTTTCATAGTTTGTTACCCGCTAAACAATATGTAAAATAGTTGGATGGCATAATATAGCGCCTGCATTATGAAAAACCTATCGTTCGAATAACACCAGGAAGTCGATTTAAGCTTTTTAAACTCTTTCCGCTTTGTTCGAATTGAGTGTCGAAGTTTGGTGTCTTCAGTGAAACCTTAACACAGTGAGAATAACTTTAAAAAAATAGAATACAAAAAGTATTGACGAACACTGATGCTACTCGAGCAGCATGCGGGAGTCATGCGTTCGATAGGGTAGCAGGATTAAATCTAGTGCTCGTCGTTAGCAGCAATATCTGTTTAGTTTATAGGATTAGCGATTTGCATTTCTCTCTGCAGTTAGCAGATATTTGACAGATTAACAGATTTGACAATTTCCTCTGGTGGCCGTAATGTGTACAAAATAACAATTTTATTAAAGCGGTTTGTTATTCAATTAATTATGTTTTTATGTTTCATTCATAATAAAGAAATAAAAAAACCGGCAAACATATAATTGTTGACTGACTGACTCTCTTTGCTACATCGATTGGTGATAGCAAGTAAAGAGACGCAGAGAGAGTGAAAGAGAAAAATATGAAAAGAAAAAAACATACGTTAGTATTGGTGGGAAAACTCTCTTGCACAAGGCATTTGTTATAAAATAATTCAATAACATGCTAGAACTGCACAGTTGTCGGTATTCGTCAAGAGTGCATTAAAATCGTCGGATTTTCTTCAATTACAAAACAATATTTTATCTATTTACGATGATGGTTTTATTAAAATCAAAGGCAAATATATATCAAAAAAAAAAAAGCAATTAATATATAAACCGGAAGTATTTGCCAAAGGATAACAATATATGAGATGTTACTTAATAAACGAAAAAAAAAGAGAACGAATTAAATTGAATTGAATTTCGAACTGAATCGTCTTATATAGTCTTTACTATATGTATAAAAGATAAATATGTCGTTAAATTATTACAAATGTTTGTTAATTTTAAATTGCATTTGTTTTTGTGTGTTCGTGCAGCCATTGCCCATTAAGGATATCACCGGCCGAAGTATATATGATGATAAAAACTCGACCATCACTACTAAACCAGTTAATCCTTTAAGAAACGGTGATTTTTTTTATATATGTATATGTATATGTATATATGTATTATTTAACATAAGATATTATAAATCAGGTAAGGAGGAAAGTATTTATTCACTTTGAGCCGATTCTTACACACCCATATATTTGCTTAAATCCATGAAAATCGTTCATGTTTTTTATTAGTTGCGGACAAAGGAATGACCTAGAAATCCTAGTCAAGGCTCAATCTCGGATGGAATTTGTCAATTGCAAGCAATTGATCATTTAGAACATTTATTAGAACTTGTCTTCAGCCAGTTTTCACAAATTTGATCTATGAAACTCATAATAAAATATTTATACGAAATGTAGTTTCTTTTTATGGAGATAGACAGACGTGGACATACTTACCCGACTCGGAATACATAATACTATTACTTTCCTTGTTTTTTTGCATTTTTATTTCATCCTTAATTGCCCATTGTTGCCAATTGTCTACATGCCATTATTTTTTTTTTTTTTAATGTAGACAATTGGCCAATTGTCTACATCCCTTTTTTTTTAATGTAGACAATTGGCCAATTGTCTACATGCCATTATTTTTTTTAATGTAGACAATTGGTAACGATATGAATTTAACGATTAAAATATATTTGAAAGAAATTAATTTATTGCGTTCATGTTCAGTACTCCGTTTGGTGTATGAACCTAAACTGAAATCTACGCCAAGCGTTATTATCAACAAGCATACAGACAGACACGGATTGCTAAATCGATCCGGAATATTAATTTGATCGGGATTATGTACTTGAAATAATCTTCTTCTTTTTTCGTTTTTTTCTTTAAAGCGTCAACAATATAAGAAATTTAGTATACTCTCACTGGTTTTTGGGTAAACAAAACATCAGCTGTAAGTCAGTAAGCTCTTTGTATGTCATTGAACTACTACAGTAATGAATTTGTTTATAATACTGAGAAATTGATAATTTGTGCACAGATGTAGAGGCAGAGAATAACTTGATAAAATAATAAAAAAAAAAACATCAAACTAATGCTTGCAATATATTTTATCGTTGCATATAGTTGTTGTTGATGAGCCTTTATAAACCCGTAGAGAGAAAGTGGTTCGTTTGCGCAACTGCAGCTCAAAGATAAAAAAAAAAAAAAAAAAAAAAAATGAAAACAAAAAAAACAAAAAAACCAAAAATACTCATTTTGTGATGTGATGAAGTTGCCATTCCTGATGATTTATATGATGGAAAATGAAAAAGTTGTAGTCAGCTTCTAAGCCAAATATAAAATACCCTACTTTTACCCTACTACTACTTCTACCCTACTTTTATTAGTTTTAAAGATTTTTCAATTATTGCTGTGTATTGATTACAAATATTTATATGTTACATATACATATGTAGATTTTTAGAGGCCATGATTTTAAACTTATTAAGCGTTGTAAAGAATTTCATCGATCTCATACGGTTATCAAAGCTAATTACGCAATAAGAACACAATACCGTCTATGTAGTTGAAAAAGTCGGTATATATCTACCATTCAAAAAAATGAATTAATGTTATTTGTGATGATTGTATTTAAAAAAATTCGCTAAAATAAGCAAATGCATTAGTTAGGGGGGTTTAGTCTAACATATGACTTGTCCGACTTCAAAGTTTCCCGAAAACGCGGCTAACCTTAGAAGCGATAGAAAGGCTGTTAATAGCGCTATAGTGCAAGTGCAAGTTGCCTTCTCTGTCGTGCGGAAATTCACGAACGTTGTGTATAATGCACTTGGTAATCCCTGTAGTTGAGCGCAATTTTGATAACAAACTTTCCATTGCCGAAGAAAAGTGAGTGTCACTTTAATTTATCTGTTTCTCATGGTATTCAAATATTATCATATTTTTGATCGAAGAGTGTGTGTTAGTATCGTTAATTTTAAGTGCTTGATATAATATATAGGAACATGTAGTTTATATATATATTTTTATCAATTAAATAAAATTTTTATTAAAAAAAAATTATTTTTAAAATAAAAAAAAATTTGGAAAAAATAATGATTTTTTTTTTTTTTTATACACGCCATGTTAAAGATGAATATTTCGTGTACTGTTCCAATTTTGTAAAACGCTGAGTCCATAATGTGTTTAATGCGTTTTACTCATTAAATAAACTACTAACTAACAGGCATTTTCTTGCTGATTTCCCACAAAAACCGAAGTTAATTAACACAACCAAATGCCCACTAAGTGTAAGGAGTGAAAACAAATACGGAATAATCATTAAATTTATATAACGTTTTCACTCTTGCAAAGTCTTTGCAAAATTATTAATTTCTTTTATTTAATTAAAATCGAAAACAGGTCATTAAGTAAGAAAATGCAAATACTTATGCGCTGTCAATTCTTAAACTACATCGTACCGTGCATTCAGACGGTATTAAATAAATTACGTGTGGTCTATGGCGAACTGAGAAATCTAAAAAAGCTTAGAAAATTCTTAGATATACTCGCGTGTTAACAAAAAAAAAAAAAAAATTACATTGTATTTACATTGCGGTAATTAATTGCAATGCATTTAAACTTTTATTTATAAATAAAGCAAAAAAGTGCAGGGTATGGACTGCAATATGTTCTTACTTTGTTTTGTCCGCCATTTGCGACCGTCAAATTTCAAATTTAGCTCTCGAAAAGTATAAATTCATAGAATCAATGATAAGTTGTGTGTAAATACACTTCTTAATCCGTGACAACTTGAATATTGCATGAGATATTGGGCAGAAATTTTGTATCGTTAAAGTGTAGTGCGATAAATAAAAAGGTATTGTAGTTGCCTGGGTTTCATGGTTTAGTTATGTTAAAACTGATTCGACATCGTACTTATATTTCGATTTGTCCTGATTGTAACGATTGCAAAGTAATGCAAATACAAATAACGTCAAGCAATTAAAAGTACGAAGGCTACGAAGAGGCGTACTACAGGCTTTGCAACTTATTACCGAAACATATAACTATTGGTGTCGTGTTTCGAGTAAGAGAATTTATACTAAAAGTTCTCTTTCTCTATCACAATTTTCCGAACTGTGGCAGCGATATATAGGCAAATTGCAAGGGAGATCAAATAGCCGCATTCAAATCAAGTTAGAAGTAGAGAAGAGTACAGAGAAAATGTTTGGATAAATTTTTGAGTGAAAATTCCGTGAGGAAGATTTAGTTTTTTAAGATGATTTTTATTATACTTGACATAACCGATATTGAGGGACAATTTCAATATTGATTATAGAATGAATAAATTTCTTTTATTATTATTATCATTATTATTAGAATATAATTAGATCGCAGAAATAAATTCTAGGTCTAAGGGTAGGATGAGTACTAGCAATCAAGATTATGGATACTTTTTTTGGAAAAAGATGGACCAGATGTTAAGTTTAGTCGCTTTAATAAATTTAAAGATTTTACTGATGTTATTTTCTCTCGGCACTTTCCAGATGTCCATAGGGTTAAACGCGAAAAAATTTTGGCGTTTAATCGTAAGTTTTTTTGTCCACAACTGCAAACTGACGGAGTAGATTTCTTAAGGAAACATTGGTGTGTTGCAATAGTGTGACCATGGCGGATTCTCACAAATATTTTGATCTTGACTTTCTCGAGGTGGAACCAAATAAAAATTAGTCCGCGAGTGACGTAAAAATTTTGCTCTTTCTGTAATATCTTCTGGTTTCTTTTTTTCTGTCGACTGAAAAGTAGGATGGTTGAAGGTGAACTCGTCTTTTGTGCGTCCTTTATGAAACATTTTTATATTCATTAAGAATAAGCTGATAAGATTAAAAAAGAAAAAACAAAGTTTACAAATTTAACTTCTAAGAAATCATAATGAGTTGCTAATGATTCCATTGCTATGACATACATATTTTTATCTTATAAATATTTTCCTATGTTCTCGAAATGTTGTCGAAACATTTTTCTCATAATGCTTAAGCATCATTTGATGTTTTGCACCCTCACTAATTCTTAAGCAACGTTGCGGTTTTATCTGCTCAGTGCATAACTAATTAAATGCATTAATTTACTGTGTGCGCATATATGTGCAAAATAAATGTTGTAGTTGTTGGTAAAAGAATCTTTTTTTTTTTTTTTTGTTATGATGTTTTATAATTATTATGCGCATAATTTTGCATATTTCATTTCATTTAAATTTGTTAAACCAGCATGACGAAAATATAATTTTGTGTGCACATACATCTGAATATAAGATTACTGAAGATATTTATACAGAGAGAAGGAACCTGAAATTGATTTACACCGAATTTGTATGAGTGTGAAAAAGTTATTTCCGGCTTCATTTATCTGACTTGATCCGATCGAAGTAGTAATAATAAAGAAAGCTCCCAGATTCCTTCCAATTTGTTATTCCAGATCAAAAAAAGGTTTCGAAATCGTAAATGAGATTTCAGTTGGCTGGCAATCACACGTAAGACGAATAAATAAGTTCCGTTGTTCAAGGTACTTAAGAGTATGTACACCTTATGTATGTTTATATGCGTTGCGAAATTTTTACAAATTTATTATATCTCTGCGTAGACAGTAGAATAAAATTGATGTGCGAATTTTCGTCAGACAAACACAAGTAATTACCGTATTTAAGTTCATTCATTTTGCTTAGGCGGTTTTTAAAGAAACGTTTGACATCTTGAAATATGATTGACTTGAATATTTCTTACATATAAATAATGTCTGCGAAACAATAATAACAATAATGAAGACTTATACAATAAAAACATTTACATAACAAAAATGTGGAAGGATGCCGACTTCATAAATGGGGATTGTAAAGAAAACACCTCTGATGTTCCTGAAGGACTTTTACGTGTACAAAAATACCTTGTAAGTGTGATTTGTGTGCCATTTTTGAACATGCAAATGGCATTTCAGTTACTGTCAATGAGCAGAGCTACAGCAACATGATAATTAATTTGTTTTTGAGAAAAATTTGTTGATTTCGCCTTGGACGATATATGACTTCAATGAAGTGGTGCAATATGCAATAGATTTCGAGACGAAATCCGCAATTTATTGCGGGAAAAGTTCAACGACCCTGTAATCTCCAAAAATGCCTCTGTGAGCTGGCGCGTATTTAATATATTTTATAAAAATTCCCATGTTATTCCCGAGGTGCTGTGAAAGAGGGCTTTACAGGGCTGGTTCTTCCAAATTTGCATCCAGCTTTTGCCCCATAAAACTAACAGAGCACAGAAAATAATTATAATAAAGTTGCAATGAATACATAAGCGATTGCATGCATCACATATTAAACACTCATCCTTAATATTTACTAACTCTGCATGCTCTAGGAGCAAAAGTTAGCAAAAGTGTATCTATAACAAGACCTTTAACGTCCTTTCATTACCTCCACGACATTATCAAGAGTTGACTACCCAATATTGTAGGGTATCGAAATTTCATCATTTTTCAACACATGTACAGCGCACCGAAGCAAGTTTTAAAAGCCCATAAAGCGCGTGAATACTTTGTTATTGGAGATGACTAGTAATCACAATGAAAATGGATCCGATATGGCGAACATGACCGCTAATAGGCAAAAAAATCGTACTGTAATTTTTTTTTTATTTTTTTATTTTTTTGTTATGATCCAACACTCAGGGGATGTCGTCTTTTCGCGTAACGCGTTGACGGTCAAAAAGAAGTGCGAAAAGAGAAACAGAGAAAAAATAGGCAGGTGTTGGTGGCAATAGCCTTGTGGGTGTGTGGCCCCAATCGGTAAATATTGTACTCTTACCGACTAAGCGTTCACTGTAGCTACCACTCGACCTTACTGAAATTTGAATACGTGAACATTGACTTGATAATCGAAATTCTTATCCACTCGCTTACTTATCCGGCTAATGCAAGTAATATGGTTTAAAGCCAACATGGATTTAAAGCTAATTACAAAATTTGCTTACAGTGATTTGAAAATTAATTAAAAAAGTTTCACCGATCAGACGACATTGCTGAGATGAGAAACTCGGCCGAATTACTTTCGAAGAGCATTTAAAATTCATAATCATAGTGTTTTGAAATGGATAAGTGAAGTAAGCGCTTTGCGATGTTGAGTAACAAAGATTCGTTGCAAGGCGAAAACATATTTTGATATAAAATTTTTGTTGCTTAGATTTTCTTAATTATATTTGAAAGTGTTATCATGCATTTTGGTTTATTTTAATGTTTTATAATTTGATAAATAAATTGCAATGAATTTAAATGAAATCGAAAAAAATTAAAATAAAATTTATACCTAATCTTACGTGAACTTTCAATTTAATTTAATTATCTTTGAAAGTAACTTTAATATCTGACTTAGGTATTTTAATGTTTTTACATGTAAATGCATTTAAAAAATTTAATTGCGTACTATCACCACAATTTCATTGCACTTACATACGTATATATATATATATATACAAATGTATATATATATACATATGTATATATATATATAATAAAAAGCTAAATATATTTAATTACAAAATCATGACCCGGAAGATATTTTACTTTGTATATTTACCTAATAAATATATTTCAACTTTATTCAAATCTACATCAACATATGTTTTCTGCAAAATTAACGAAAAAAAAAAAAAAAAAATGTATAAGAAACTAAAAAATAAGTTTATTTTCTTACACTCATTCAATTATAAACATACTGGTAGACATTGACAATGATCGTTAGCATGAATAAATGAAGCCAAGTTGAAAAATGTAACAATTGCACAAGTTATTGAAATACATTTTTATGCGGCTGTGTGTGTGTGTGTGTGTGTGTGTATGCTTTTATAACATTAACGAGTGTTACTGTATTTTATTTTACTTATTTATTTATTTATTTATCTTTTCGTTGTTTTTGTTGTTGTTGTTGTTGTTGTTGTTGTTGCATTTAATGCGTTTTTAACCCGGTTTCAATGTATTCGTCGTATTTTAATAATGCACAATACACAATAATTGGCCATAAAGTGTGCAATTGAATTAACTTAACATACAAATCAACTTACATGCATATGACACATATAAGTGTACTTAAATAATAAATATAATGTTTTATACGCAAACTTAATCTAAACGAATGTAAAATAATTTTCACTCATTGTAGGGGAACTGATATTATTTTCGATTAAAATAACGATAGTCTATGTCTTACAAAAATTAAAGATGTCTTATAATATATATATATATATATATATAATATATAAATATATATATATGTATATATCAGATATAAAAAGTTGCTAGCAGTATATTTATATTCCCTAATACTGTTGTTATTCATGTTGCATTGGGGCAAATAAAGTAAAGAGAAAAACTTTATTTTCAAATTTCCTTTTGATACCGTTAACGGTCACATAGACTCTTAGCTGCTCCGGCAAATTGAACAATGTGTTAAAGACGCAAATAAGTTGACTATGATAAACGTGAACTCTATTGCATCTCTATTGCATAAAAGGCGGAATGTACTAACTTTTAGTGTAAGAATATTTGTGCCCATGAGAGAAATTTTATAAGAAAGAAATTGTAGAGATTCGTTGCTGATGACGATAAAAAATTGCACAATCTGCTCTTTCAAATTTCAATTTGCAGATTGTCCCTCTCGACTGTTGCAGTCAACTGCTTTCCTTTCATCATCATCATCGTCATCATCATCTGAAGTAAAATTCAAAAATCAATGCAATTCTGTCGCTCCCCCTAATTAGAATGTGAAAGTAAAACTCTTTCTTAGGTTGCGAGCTAGAGAATTTTGTTAGCATGCGATATCTCTTGATAAGTAAGTATATGAGATATAAATACTTTTAAATTCCTGATATTTTTTGATCACATAATATGTGCTCATCCAATCCTTTCTGACATTTAAAGACCTTTAAGGTATTTTCATCTGACTTTAGCAATAATTATCAAAATAATTAAATTTAAAACAAAGAATTCATAGCCGAAAATATAAAAAACAAAAAAAAAATAAAAAAAATAATAACGACATATAACACACCTGTGATCCCATACAACATTACAGAGAACAATAATAGCAAGAGAATAAAATGAAATCACGACAATCATTATTATTATTATTCAAAGAAAAAAAAAAAGTTAAATGGCAAACTTTACATTATAAACAATTGATATTTAAAATTATATATATATATATATATATATATATATATAT
>KK502403.1:1476402-1496651 GCA_000688735.1 Glossina austeni
TTAGCAAAAATTAAAAAAATAATTAAAGTTAAAAAAAAAGATTCAAAGCCGGAAAAATAAAAAAAAAAAAAAAAATAAAAAAAAAAAAAAAAATGAATAAAAAAGAAATAAGAAACAAATAACAAATGAAATGATGCCTCTTAAATGACCTAAATCATCATTACCGCCAACAACAGAAAGCATAGCAAAAAGTGCAGCACAAATTCTTAAGTTCACATAAAGAGACATAGAAAATATGCGAACACTAACACAATTAATACAATTGAAGAAATAAAAAAAAAAGTTCTTCTTCTTCTTCTTCTTCTTGCTTGCCTGCTTCTACAAATGTTTTGCTATGATTAAATAATAAATTAAGCAAAAGCTTAAGTAAAGAGAGACATGTCATGTTTATCTATGTACCCGTACATGTACACACATATTAAATCATCATGAAAGCAATTTGTGACCTCCAAATATCAAGAAACAGACACAGTCAGAGAGAGAGAAAGAGAGAGAGAGAGAGAGAAAAAAAAGAAGCAAAACATAACATAAATACATTGCACAAAAAAAAAAAAGAAACAAAAATTAATAAAGAAAAAAGTCAAGAGCACAAGATCATGTTAATTGATGGTATAAAACAAAACATTTGCCATTAAATGATTTGTTGGATATTATTTCGTTTTTTTTTTTTTTTCTCTTCGTTGATGATGTTAGTTTTTTTGTCCAAATTTGCAAAAAACCAACACCAAAAGCAAAAAAATTACATGCATAATTGAATTTTTGGCTGCCATAAATGTTTAAACAAAAAAACGCCAAAATAGTAAAAAAAAAAAAAAAAAGAACACAACAAAGAGACAAAAACCCTGACAATTTCAATGATATATCTCGTTGTCATCAGATAGACAATAAATTTACTTAAATAAATAAATATTATGTATGTGGACATAAACACACTCAAGCACACACACACACACATACTTTACGATTAAGTATTTAGTTTAAGTTCAGACAATTAAACAAATTACCTTCAGGCTCCTATTTGCGTCTCTCTTTTATACAAACCGTTTGTACTATTTATTGGATCGGACAGAATCAAACACCGGTTAATATATTATTTATTATCTATATGCGCTCACTATGCAGCTACGATTAATAACTCTTACGTGTTAAATTGTTGCAATGTTAGGCTTCTACTTAAACATAAATTATATTAAATTGATTTGTAATTCAATATTATTATCACATGGTCGGGGTAATTGCTGGTTATTGAAACGATATTTTCTTTCTTGCTGACTTTCCAGGGACAATTGTTATTAAAAAGAATTCTTTTTTTTTTCTTTTTTTATAGTTACCTTTTATAGATTGCGGTATATTAGTTCTCTAGTTCAGCTTGTAACAATACTCAAGCTGTACTTTAATTTGTGTGTAAATACTTCTTAACCGATTTGATCATATTCGTCTGTATATGGGTTCGTTTTTGTAAATCTTAAAATCAATATAATTAAAAAAAACTGCTAATTTATTATAATCACCAATGAAGAAATATTTCATGGCATTTGCATGAGTGAGATGCAAACATTAGCGATTGTTTTAAAACTGTCACCAGGTTTTATGAAGTTCTTCTAAAGACTGCCCTCGACAGTTTAGTTGCCATTCCCGCAAATAATAGAATGGCGGCGGGGGGAAGGGGGGGGGGGGTGGTAAATTTATATTCAAGACAAAACAACGGTTTGACAGCTGACGGTTTAGGGTTAGCAAAAATTGAGCATTACACCAGAGAGCAACGAGTTTTCATTGTTGAACAATATTTCAAAAATAATGAAAGTTCGGCAACTACATCTCGCAAATTTCGTATGAAATATGGTCACCTTGACGGCTTCATTAATGGTCGTAATTGCTCGATTTGAGGTTCACAGAATCCACACAACTACATTCGCAACCTTTCACGGTTTGGTGCGGGTTTGAGATTGAAGCCATCATGGGACTTTATCTCTTTGAAATTGTGCCTGGTCGACCAGCGACCGCTACTAATACTCGTCAACCCAATTATTGCTGCCTGGAAATTGGATGATATTGCTGTGAATGACATCTGGTTTCAACCAGACAGTGCCGTATTCACGGGACGGGACGTGATCTAATAATATTGAATTCTTTCTTCTAGGGCTTTTTAACGTCAAAGGTCCATGCCAACGCGCGCACAATCACTCGAGCATTGAAGAGTTGATTCGGCGCTGGATCAACGAAATTCAACCACATTCCTGCAAAATGGTTATGGAAAATTTCGATAAAAAATTGTGTATGTGCCAGCAAAGCCTCAGAAACCACTTTCCAGATATACTGTTACACGCGTAACTCTATTCTGCACACATTGGGATTCAATAACATTGTTACGATTAAAAAAAAAAAAACAACTCTGATTACTATTTAATTGAAATCTTGCGTAAATTTTGGGACATCCTGTATCCATCACTTGTGTAGTGATTTACGCGTTCTATTAATCCATGTCTATCCCATAGATGTCATATATCAAATATGTTATTATATATGGAAAATTGATCGATTCATAGCTTTTTTAGGCGAATATTATGCTGGAGCAGTAATTTATGCATAACGACAGTTGCGTGCAAGTGACGTCAGCATGGAATTCGCTCTTTATCTAATGATAGATATTTTATAAAGCGATCATGTATACAATATTACATGAGATACAATTCGAAGCACAAGATTACTTGCATACGATAGATGCCACATTTGTATTCGAATGATGCGTATTGCAAGAGCAATGACATGCAATAATATGTCATGCAATACTTTGGTAATTATTTTCGATGAAATATATTTCCAGTAATTTTAAAAAGTGTCATCTAAAAACATATTGTGCCAGAGGAATAAATGTTGTTTAAGTTGAACGCGTCTTTTTCAATACAAATTTCGAACCAAAAATAGTGCGGATTTTTCGACGGGCTAGATAATAGGCGCTTGCATTTTCGTCAGTGACATCTATTGGTAGATATGAGACAGTAATGCGAGGTATCAATATACACAATAGTGGTACACAATTCGATGATTTTGACTTTTCTCTACATAAAATAACAGTTTTGCATTTAGTATTATTGAGTTATTCTGTGTATACAGACGCTAATCATGGAATTCTCAAAATTGCTTTTTCGACATTCATTACTTTTGTTTTTTGGTTTGAAGAAATCTGTTGTCGAAGCCCATCAAACACTTTTAAAATTTTATGATGATGCTGCTCCATTATATCCCCATTGTTGGTTTTGGCTTCAGCGACTGGAAAGTAGTGATGTTGACGTCAACTGAAGAATTTGGACGATTTATTGTTGCAAAAAAGACCTGCAATGGCAATTAAGAAGACGGAAAGCCTATATGACAACGCTCAGTCATACGTTGCAAAAGTTGTCAAGGATGCTTGTCATTGAAATTGTTTATTAAAAGTCACATTATAACCGACAATCACTCATCGCATTCGCCGTATTTGGAAAATAAATTTTTTTCTTTTTGTTTCTATAAACAGCTATTCAGGAGATGTCCCTTATACACGTGGACACGATAGTGTTCACGAAGAATTGTAGGAAGAGTGGAATGAAGAAAGGGAGTAGTGTTTGTGAAAAAGGAGAAATCAGGTATGCTGGGAAGGACTACTGCTGACAGGTTATTCCAAAGGCGGTCAGTATGGTTAAAAAACGACGAGTCACAGTAGTTGTGTTGTTCGGTATACAAGAAACTCCAGAACGATTAAAAACGGTTAAAAAACGACGAGTCACAGTAGNACAGTAGTTGTGTTGTTCGGTATACAAGAAACTCCAGAACGATTAAAAACGGTTAAAAAACGACGAGTCACAGTAGTTGTGTTGTTCGGTATACAGGAAACTCCAGAACGGTTAAAAACGGTGAAAAAACGACGAGTCACAGTAGTTGTGTTGTTTGGTATACAGGAAACTCTAGAACGGTTAAAAACGTTCAAAAAACGACGAGTCACAGTAGTTGTGTTGTTCGGCATACAGGAAACTCCAGGACGAGTGGGCGAGAACGCTGAGAAAGCCGTGCAGTCCGGTTAATGGACTTAATTGGTGGACACATATGTTTTATCTATGTAGAACACTTGCTCTGAATTTTTATCTAATAATATCGGAGGGGAAAAGCAGCACCGACTGTCACTTAAATGAAAGCATATTCTTGGAGAATGAATAGAAACACTAAACTTTCTTTTATTCAATAAAAATGGCTGGTCAATAACAACATTTTTGAACTTTACGAAAATGTGAAACGGAAACATTATAAGTAATAATCTATTTTTGTGCGGAGGCAACGTGACAAGTGGTGTCCTAGCCTAGATTTTTTCATCGCAAAAATTCGATTATGTCGACGTAGCGACGAGAAAAAAGTGATTATACAATTGAGTCATATTTCAATTCTGAACTCACCGACCTCATGCATAGACTTGTTTTGGTGGATATGTTGTTGAAGTTTTTATGCTCATCTTTCATAAAGCCCAGCATAGATTTGACTATATTTCAGGTTTTTTCAATGTGTAAATTAACGAGAGGTTTGCTACCAAAAAGAACGCCTAGAGCCAGTAAACATTCTCCAACATGCATGAGTTTACAAAGTATTACGAAATAAAGTAAAGAATTTCGCTTTGAGAACAAGAGTGAATTTCTTTCTCTGGAGATTATATCATAGAATTCAATGGGCACCTAAGGGTAGGAACTAAGTTATTTAAATCAGACTAACGGAGTAAATGGAAGAGCGAGCGTTAGTTCATTAGGACAAATATAATCGTAAGGTTCTAAGTGACTGTGTATTGAGAGATTTTTTATGTGATTGGAATTTGTTCGATTAGTTGTTTTTGATTGCTTGGTTATCATTGAGGAAGAGCTTTGCACTGTGGACTTTACCTAAGTTTTGGGGAAAACGCGAAGGGTCGGTTAGTGTGGTATATCTTTTTAAAGGCAAAGCGGCCATAATATTATAAAAGATGTAGAAAAGGGATTTTTCAATATGACTCCGCGCGGTCATACTTCCGAAACTTCTTCGGGTAAGTTGCGAACTGTGATACCCTAATGACTTTCTTGCTTGTATTTAGTTTTCTTCTTGGTATGGTTGACCGCGGCCTAGTATTGAATACCGTACTCTAATCTACAAGTGTTCATGTAATGACTTCTAAAAGTGAAGCATTATATGGCAAGCGGTTGAAAAAAAATCCAAAAGTAGTTCTTGGGCCGAAATACGCTTCTACACGAAATTTCGTCAAAATATCTCAAAAACTTGAGGCCTATAGGTTAAGCAAAAGACAACAAGATGGATAAGCGGACATACGGACGGACAAGCTTAATTATAATAATAAACGGTCGCTTTATCTTTCGCCTCTCTGGGTGTTGCATACATCCGCACAAACTTACTAATACAGGCTATAATGAATTTAAAATATAAACTAAAAAAATAGTTTTCTTTTTTTATTTATTTATGTAACGGATTGCTGGCCCTTCATCAACATGAAATTTTCTATTTAAGAATTCGCCCGTTATAGTAAGCACAAAATCGAAGCAGAAAGAAAAGAAAAATGAAAATTTGAGAATTTCTTATGTATGTTTCGAGGAGTATAGAAGATATTGAGCAAAAACTTGTTTCCTTTTGTTAACATACTTCACAGGAAGCAATGTTTCTGCGATTTTGTTTTGGAAAATGATGTTTATGGCTAACGTATTCTTACTGCATTTATTTCAATTTTTTTTTTGCATTTAGTTTGCTTTTATTTTATTTTATTGTTTACTTAAATTTGGTTTCTTCTTTTTCTGCATTTGCTTACTTTATTAAAATATTCTATAAGTTTATTGCTGTTTGGGATTTTCTTTTTAATTTTAACTGTTTATTGATTATGGCTACCGCTATTCGAACTAATCGATTATATTTAACCATTTAATAGACCTTAGCGAAAAGTTAATAGAAAAAGAAATAAAAAAACAAAATTCATTTATCTTTGCTACCAGATCGTAACTTGATTGTCTAAGCAAATTTATTGTTCGTATTATTGTTATGCGTTTCTGGTTTATAGTGATTGATTGATTTACTCTTTGGCCAAACACAAAAATTATTTCAATAGAATTTATGTACAGAGAGATTTATGTAGAGCACAAATACCGATTGTTGTTAAGTTTTACTATAAAAGGGGCTGCATGCAAGTCATACGCTAAAGATCATGGTCATGACTTTGTAAAAATAAAACCGAGTACAGCAGGCGGTCGTTAAAAATTATAACAATAAATTGTCGAAGAATTTTGCATTAATTAATTAAAAAAAAAAGAAAAGGAAAATAACGCAGAAAACAATACACGGTTTGAAACGAATCTTTTCAAACCTACCATTGGTTTAATTTACTTCTGGTCTTAACACGTACCCTAAGACAGACATATCCTTTAATAGCAGCACATATGAGGCAACACTGCATTGTTTGCCAACACATTACATATCATGTAACACATCGAAGGAGTAATAATCAGATAACTCAAAAATACCAACAACAATAATCATCACACAATTATCACACAATTCGTGATGGATGTACAATTTTCGAATCTCTATGCTCATCACAAGGAAAATATTACATTTCCTGAAATTTGCTATGCCTGGACGTACAGATGGTAAATCAGAAATTGTAATCTATGTATGTACTCTGGATCAGGGTTAGTATTGAAGTGGATTTACAGCGGTCTGTCTCTCTCTCTCATAGAAGGCTAAAAAGTCCTTATATTTTTCATGCGCAACTTGGCCGAAATGGATTTTTGCTCCACCAAAGAATCGATTTTTCCTTTTTTTTTTTTTGCAATTGTTTCCCAAAAATGTCATTTAGCGTCTTAGGTTTACTTTTGTTTACTTATTATTTGTTTTTTATTTTTTTTTATTTTTACAACTGGCATACCAAGTTTGAAAGTCAACTAAAGCAGGCGACGGCTTCGCGATAATTGCCAAAGAACCAAATGAATGTACCCGATAATCGAAATATATCGAACCAACGAATCGTCCTATTTTACTATCAAATATCGTTTATGTTTTACATAAAATAAATAATTCCGAAAACTATTTTTCTTTCTTCTTCTTACTGTGAATTGGTTAAAAAAATATTTATGCATGCTAGGAAATTGGCATCATAACCGTTGCTGGCCGTTTTAAGAACCAATTTATCTACTTTGCGGTAGAAAACCGCAATCTGCTTTAATTCATCCGTCCTACGAAGTTAGTGTTCGCGGGTTCAAATCCCAAGTGCGGTAGAGTTCCCTTTGATCGTAGTTCAGTCGGTAAAGGCATAGATGGCACTTATTTTGGGCATTATCGGGGATTGGGCATATATCGACAGGGCTGCGGCCACTAGCTCCCTGTCTCTTTCTCTTTCTTGCTCTCCTTTCTAATCGTCATCATGTTACACGACTAGGGGACAGCCCCTGAGTGGTCATTCTTGGACTATGAATAATATACAAACAACGCTAAGCGACAGATAAATATAATAAATTTGACCGTCCAGTGGCTACGAGGAAGGGAAAGAATTGTCGAACAAGAACGTACGTCTAAGGAAATTTTTGCTATTTCTCCAAACAAGTTAAACTAATACCGTTTTTTGCGCTAATAAGTAGTGCCTGCTCTGAGCGCTTGCAATTGGTAGAAGCACAAACTTACTGCATGCCATCTTGTGGGAGAAATTGAAAAAAAAGACAAACAATAAATATTAAGGCGCTTTTCAAGGCGTACCTCACGAATATACAAAACTCGCAGTATTACGTTCATATGGAAATTTTTCGAAGCATTTTCTTAACCGAGTGGCCGAGTGAGTGAAAAATGAAAAGCATTTTGTGTACACACAAATTCTATTAGATGTTAACATTAGTATCAAGTTTTTTTAATTCATTATATTTTATAGATTATTTATTACAATTTTTGCGAACGCATCGAACTCGAACTTTGGCAATCAAATGTGAATGCGTAGGTTAAGACAAAAGTTTTCATTCACATTTCTTCCGAATGTGGGCACTCCTGGAAATGATATATTCATGAATAACGTACCGGACGGACAGATGATCCCATGGGCATCCCCTGAACCCTTGAATACATAATAATTTGGAATCTTGTCCTTATCGAAAATGTTCATATTTAACGGCCTCAATCATTCTCGGACGCATGTCTCGGGATGTTACAAATGTTAGAACAAATCTAATATGTTCGCATCGGCCGCTCGCATATAAGAATAATAAAATCGTAGTGTCCAATTTCAATAATAGGAGAGGGGGAAAAAAGACATTTTCAAGCTGTCAAGATATGGAATATAGGTATGAATATAAATTTTATATATAAAAGAAGTGTTTCTTTTAATTATTGAATTTTTTTTTTTTTTCTTTCTTGCAAATATTATAAATTATTGCGGTTTATAAAACTTATGTTAAAGATTAAATTATCCGCAAAAGTAATGAATTAAAATAAAACTATTAATTTGAATTTATTAGCTGTTTGCTGTTGCTTATCTTAAACAGTGACACATCATTATAGACATATGTGTATTGTTTGGAGCAGTAAATGTTTAAATAAATTTAAATTAGATAAAAATAAATAAAAATAAAAAATAAAAAATTCAATTAAATATTTTTAACTTGTGGATATTAACAAATAAATAAAACTTTAGTTATTTATTTATTTTTATTTTTATTTTTTTTTGTTTTTTTTATTCTTTATTTATATGACATTTATAACGAGTACCAGTGGCCTTGTTGTTGCAGTTTGCTATTGATCATGCTTAAGGCTTTACAGAGAATCTTCATATTTTTTTTTTTCAATTTTTTTTTTTTTTTTTTTTGTTTTTTTTATTCTTCATTTCAATGACATTTATAACGAGTACCAGTGGCCTTGTTGTTGCAGTTTGCTATTGATCATGTACTATGCTTTACAGAGAATCTTCATTTTTTTTTTTTTTAATTTTTTTTTTTTTTTTTTTGTATTTTTTATTAATGTATTGTGTGTCTTTGTCATGGTCTCGGTCTCTAATGTTGGTTTTTTTTTTTTTGGGGGGTTTTGCACATTTGAAGTCCATAAATGTCAGAGATGGCCAAGTATCTATGTGTATATATATAGAAAACGAAAATAAAATAAGGCTTCTAGATAATTTAAGTTTGTTAATATCGAATTATATTGCACACAACTTCCCATGAAATTTTTAATTCAATATTACCAAAAAAAAAATTTGAAAAATGAGTTAATCAATTATCTTATATTCCTATCGTTTTTTTCTTCTTCTTCTTCTTCTTTTTCTTTTACAACGCGTTTAGACATTTCGATCAATGCATTATTGCCATTGTTATGTTTTATGAATTCCCGCCGTTACACTGTGTGTTCTTTATAAGACCCCAAAAATTCCTATTTACCAGCCTACCTAAGTCTCCGTAAAGATTTTTTGATGTTTAGATTATTGTCAAATGCCAGTTAGAATTGATTAAAATCTTAATTTAAGCGAAATCAAGCGAGATTGTTTTTATTAGAACGTTGATGATGAAAATTTCTTCAGTCAGAATTCAGTTCTTGCTGTCAAAGTCATTCACTCTTTATTCTACTTCTTTCCGACATAGATCGGCCATTATTTATTTTGCCTAAACTCGCTATAGAAGACATGCCCACTTGTTGCATATATTATCGTATACGTTAGTCTTCTTCTAAACCAAAATTCTAAGCTGTTGATTGTTTGAACTTCTCAGTTACTCGAAAGATGAAGCATTCGTTTTGTTGAGAAAAAAATTTCCAAACGATTTCTTTGAACTCTTGGTTACGAGAGCTGAATAACATCAATTTGTCAATTGATGCAACGTTAGCAACTTATTCCGGTAGTCGTTACCTGGTTGTTCTTTAGCAATTTACATTGCATCACATGCGTGCATTGCAATCGTGCACTTCAATCAATCATCTTCCAATATAAGAATTCCTTAACTTTTGGTTTGGCCATAACTCACGAGATCGCACATTTTTTGCCTCTTATCGTAATTCATTCGTATTGCGTTGTGCTACTATGCTTCAGTGTTTTTGAAATTTCATTTAGTAAGAGCCGGGCGGTTTTTTTCTTTTTATGCATCTCAGGGTGGCCTTCATAATCATAATGCATCATCGACCTCCTTAGTTACATATATATCGTCAATCAGTTTGCTTTATTTTCTCTCGTTATTGAAAATAAGATTTTCGCTTTGAAAATGTTCTATAGAAGAACGGAACAATTGAAATCTTGGTGTCTCGCGGGCGTGCGTGCATGCGACGCAAAAGATAAAGAAAGAGGAGAAGAGCAGTATGCCAGAGACAAGGTTGCCTTTACCCAATTACGTATAAAAGTTTATTAGTGCGGATTATAAACCGTTCTTATCTATCTTTCACAGGAATGCTAACCTTTATACCCTATTAATAAAAAATATTTTCAAATACCGCTTACTAGGGCAAATATCGTACGAAATGGGTTATTATTAATTAATATAATAAAGTATTGTGAACGCATGTGTTCCGGTAGGTGTACATTGTACAGAACCATGATCGCAGTCTATAATGTTGTAAAGCTAGGTGGAGCGATGCTAAACAAAATTCCGCTCAAACCGAATTAAGTTATTTTCTCGTTCGCTGTTGGCGGTGCATTTATTTGGCAGCCAAATTACAATAATTTTATCAAATTGCCTAAAGTTAAGGGTGGCCAGAGCAGAAAGTTTTGTCGAGTTTTAGTTTATATTTTCAAAACTTGAAAGTATGAGTAATTTATTTATTTATTTTATTTATTTAAATAAATTTAAAAAAATAATAGAATTTTGAAGATTTGGGGAAAAATTCACACCTCCCCAAGGTAAAATAAACTTTATTAAAATGGAATGATAATCATTTCTGTAACTCTAATTTAAAGAAGTAAGAGTATTGTAGGCGGGCACGGCCCCACGCCAATACAGTTCTTCACTCGTTTTCGGAATAATTTACTAAAAGTTACTCATTATTTCCATTCAAAGGCATGCTTTTCATGAAAGCCAGCATATTGGGGGAATTCATATAAGCGGTACTATACAAAAAATAGACCTACATGGTCTATTATTTGGTAAGATTTATATGTCAATTTATTGTTATGAACTAATTTTCCCGATGAAACATTTAAAATTACACTTTTTTGCTATATAAAGATTCAGTTTTCATGAGAGCGGTTATATGAGAGAGGGTTTAAAAAATTGTCTCATCCGAAACGAATTTTTCCAACCAGTTTAGAGTGTTCAAATACTATTACAGAGCGAGTTTTGTCAAGAAATTTTGAAAGATGCATGTTTTACACTCTGCATCGCTTGCGGTATTGGGGATATTAAGTTTGTGCGGATGTATGTAAAACGTAGAAGCGCTTAAGACGCACCTTTTATTCAGAATCATTTCCTGAATCGATCTAGGTATATCTGTCCATCTGTCCGCCTGACCGTTTGATCTGTCTGCCCATGTAAGTTTAAGTTGAAGCTACAGGTCGCACTTTCTGAAATATTGATATACTGACATGCTTTGACCTAAAGACAGACGGTATTGAAAATGATTCGGATCATTCCCCTTTGAACGTCCTATTTTGAAAAGTCATTATATGGAAAATAAGTGGACACGTTATAATCGAGCTAAGCCGACTAAATTAGGACTTACTAACAATGTTAGTCCCACAACTAAAGTAGTAAGAATTTGATATTAAGTCGAATAGATAGTCGAATGACCCGTTCGTTCTTTATAAGGATGTGAAAAATGAGAATGAGACAAATAGAGAGGTAACTATATAAATTTGTAGGTATAGTGCAAAAAACGAAATTAGGGGAATTAATGAAATCGGCTTAAGACGAATTACACTGAATGATGTAAATCAAGCAGAGCAAGTCCGTCAATCAAGAACAAATAATAATTAATAATTAATCATTAAATTGTTTACATAAAATACGGAAAGGAGAAAAGACTTCATAATTAGTCCTTCACTGCGACAACCGAAACTCTTGCAGAAAATATTGCCTTTAATAAGTTTTATTGAAAATTCCACTCCAAGAATTAAGCTTCTGCGTTCAAGAGTAGGTAAATGGATCGAAGGTGAACGTTGCTCATAGGGAGCTAATGTTCTATTGGTGGTGTCTCATATCTTAGCTCTGGCAAGGCAAACAGGAGCAATTGTTCCTGGATTCCTTCAACCATATCAACGTAATAATTGTAATTGGGAGACCAATAACAGACACATATACAACTAGCCATCTTACCAAAGCCGTGTAGTGGAGTGAAGTTCAAAGTTCTTGGAAAAATTTTTAATGAATTTAACTGCAGATCTATTCTTGCCTAATAAAACAAATTTCTTTGGCTTCACTACGATCAGTATAAATAACATCTGTTCCGCATGCCCCCGATGTAGATATTTCAACGTTTGTTGTTTGAGGTTTTTGGGCTTCGGCTTTACGAGCTTGGAAGGCAACCGAATTTTAAATTAGTTGAAAAAATATAAAAAATTCATTATAAGGTTTTCATCGATTAATGTCAAATGTCAATGCATAAGAATATGAATGAGTAAAATGCATCTACGGATTGTGGTTATCTAAAAGTTTAATATATTTCGGATTACCTAATAGTTGTAGATACACTTCTACGGTACGGGATTGTGCATAGTATGTAGAAAGGAAAAAAAATTTCAAAATTTAAAATGTGACAGGAAATTCAAACATCAGTTTTACATAATTAAACTTGAATCAGTCAAGCTTGAAAATTGTTACCAAATGACAACAACGGCAGCAACCAAAATAAAATTAAAAAAAAAAAGTAAAAAAATAAAAAAAATTATATATAATTTTTCTACAGTATAATAGCATAATGATTAGATAACCGAAAAACTGAAACCGAAAAAAATGTATATACATATATATTTATATATATATATATATATAAATAAATGCAAGTTAAATACATAAATTTTACGGTATCAGAAAAGATCTCAAATTTCTTTGTAAAGGAGGAAAAATTTAATGCAACATGAAGTGAAACAACATTTCAAATGATATGTTTATGCAGGCAGATAGACAGTTAATGATTTATGCATTAAAAGTAATGTTAAATATATGATAAAAATTAAATAAATAAAATAAAGCATAAAATAAAGATTATAATTTTCAATCGTCTGAAAATTTAATCTATATTTCTTGATCTACAATCTTATTCGATTAGAATGAGAAAAAGAAAAGCAAAGAATAGTAGAAAAATTTCAAGTGATTTCGAGTTTTTTGAATTCTTAGGAATACGATTAAGAGGAAATTAAAAGAGATCCGTTATTTTTATGCTACAAATGTAAATCGTATTTTCGGATGAGAAAAATAGTATAAATTTTTCAAAATCATTGAGTTATTTTTTTCATATTTATTTACAGATGAATTGCTTAGCAAGGCAGAGGATGCTTCCACTCAAGCCAATGATTTTATACCCAGATTTCATTTACCGGTTGTTAGAAAAATTTCTCGAGGATTCCTACCATTAACTGATTTAACCAACTCGCATAAAACGGATCTTTATTCGAAGCTAGGAGGAAACTTTTATACAACATCCCATAATGAAAATCCCGTATTGGACTTTGCTAGATATCATTATCCGCAATTAACTAAAATTCTAACACCGCCCGCAACTAATGCAAAAACGTACGATCGCGATTTGTTGGGTTCCGGAGATTTTGGGATATTGCGGGGCGGCACTTTTTATCCCGAAGATGAAATGCCTTATCATCCCGAAGCTAATGATGATTATTATTATAGCGATGCGAGTGATAGTCATACAACGACGACAAGTGGAGCAAGTTTTGTCCATAAGTACACTCATCCCGATGAACAATTTCAGCAATTTCGTGATTTTGCTGATCTCAGTACACCAGCTATGGATGGTGAATATTCGCAATATGTTGTGATTTATGAAGCCAAACATAATAACGCTTCTGATAATCAAGCCGAACAGCAACAGCTGCAACAATGCCATCATCAGCATCATCCTCAAAATATCTTCGAACAATTGCAACAGATTGATGAAGAAAATGCCAAAAAATCGAAACAAAAGCTAAATAAGCGAAAATTGAAATTAATGAAAAAGGTTTTTTTTGGCAAAAAATACAATAAAGATATAAATTCTAAGAAATTAGAAGAAGCAGAGGATATTGATCCTTTGTTGGCTTTAAGTTAAAGTACAATAATAAAAATACGTGAGTTTTAATTTAACAACTGTAAGGAATATATTTTTTATAAAATGCATATAAAACGCAACAACAAAAAATAAATCCCACTTGAAGAGAATCTTAAATACTCATAACTACCTTACGCAAGTTTATAAAATTCACAAGCTCTTTGGCTATTTATGTTGATTAGCTCCGTCAAAACTTTTTAATACCGAATATTGTTTTTTTTTTTATAAATTAATTTTCTGTTGAATTTCAAATCGGTGCGTATATATGGAAATAAGTGTGAGGGACGTGACAGCAATATATAAAATATTTATTTTTTACGTTTGTTGCTTTAGATTCTTAGCAATTGATCTAGTGCTCTAGCAGTCGAAGCCTGTCGCATAGTCCAGTCAGATAATTAGCGTGACTCTCGAGTCGGCATACCTGGAATCGGGTCCCAATTCGATAGATTATGTTTCAACTAACCCCAGCTAGGATAAGTGCGCTTGTATCTTCTACGCTACGACCGCACAGTATTCCTCTCTCCCTTTTTCCCCCCCTTGAACTTCATTACATTAATACACGTATAGGACAAGTGGTCTTCTGGTTCTTAAGGAAAACTAAACTCTGATAAGCTTTAGACAAATTTTTTAACTTCTATGTCAATTTTTACGAGTTGCAACATTAAACCAGAGGCGGACGTAAATAAATCGATTCAAAAACTTGAGCATTATGCATTAAGTTCGAACTCTAACTCGACGGGTAGATGTACACCTAAACGACATATGTGCTAAATCTCAGTCCTGTAATTTCACTTATGTCTTAAAAGCTGAGAGATGGCATTGAAAGCTAAGCTTCCAGTTCTGCATCTTTAGGAGGCTTTATTACAGACGAACGGACAAAATTGACCTTAAATTTAAAACTAAGGCAAGCCCTTAGTGATACATTTCAATGTCCTATTTTCCTAAATTTCGTTATTCTCACATGTACAACAATAAAAGACGGCTATGATTAAATCGATTTATAAATTTTAGCTAACTGCACCATATATGGTAAAGGCAAACGACTCGGAATTTTACTTAAAGATTAAAAGGTTATATGCATTTTGCAGAGCCAGTAAGATGTGACGGAATCATAAAATTACTGTATCCAAACGCTTTAGTGGTGAGTATAAAAATTTATACTAAAAGCCGTTGCAAAGTCTTCCTTGCCTCCACGAATTTCATTTTCACTTCATTCTTCATTCTATTTTATAGAATTTGTTCTCTCTCGGACCAAAACATTTAGTTTAAACGATTGATGGTATTTTCCTTCGTTTACGTTTACAAATTTTTCTGCTTGTTCTTATTGATTTTATTATCAACATTGTATACCTTTATCCGATGACAGGGCTATTTGTACTCATTTTTTTTTGGTCCGGAAATGTGATAGACACACATGCAGTTTTAATTAAAATGATTTCATTTATAGAAAAGCTTAACTTAGTCTAGCTTAGCTTAGGAAGGGACTTATTGACAAACTTCTTGGCTTACTGTCTGAAATCACCAATGACCAGAGTACACCATTGGCCCCGTCAAGTATCAAATTTCCTCTGAATCTTCTTTCAGGTAGTTTAGTGTTAATTTGTAATTGGATTCTCGGCCAAGCGTGTATTACTTTAATCTCTTGAAATTTTGGTGCCGTATGTCTTATGTGTTGTCCAACAATGAAGTTTTTAGCAATAAAAGCAAGCATTTTATAAAATTAAAACCGTATTTCGGTACAAGCGAGCATTTTTTTTTTGTTTTTGTTTTTTTTTTTTTATATTTTCACTTTCTTATTTTTATTAAAACTTATGCTTTTATCAAAGCAGGAAATGTTAGAAAAACCTTTTAAACCCACCATATGTTCTTTTTTCTTTTCATACCACTTGTCAGTGGTGGCCTTTACATAATAATTAAAAATACATTAACATGTCTACAAGAATGTGGAAAGTATATGACAACCCTGAAATTAAATCTTATATTAATTATGGTAAAATGTGAAAAAAAAAAAATAAAAATAAATAAATAAAAAAATTATATTAATATAAATCAATTCAGCGATTTTTCAATCTTAACACCTACAGTACAAAGCAACGCACTATCGATTCTATTCAATATGGTTGGATTATCTATAACAGAATATATTCCAGGAAGTCTTCTAACTTATGCTATGCATTAAACAGAATGTTAAATTTCACCTTACCTTCGAATGAATACCAATTAATCATTATAATATTATATATATATATATATATATATTGCCTTATATACATATGGCAGTTAATTAAGCGCAAAAGTAGAACATACGTTACATACATTAAAGTTTAATTGTCATTTAAATGATCGGTTAGTTATGGAATGGAGTTTTATATATATATATATATATATATATATATATATATGTATATTTAATAAACAATTAAAATTAATTGTGTCTATGTGCACATTGTTTTATGCCTGAGATAAGAATACGTAATTAATTAAAAAATAAAAAGGTCAGAAAAAACAAGTTAATTGAAAATACTATGAGATATATTGATGCTCTCCGACGGACTTTAGTAATAAAGAATTATGCGCTCCCGCAAAAGCTAATTTGCATTAAAAACAATTCACAATCTGAACAATAAAAAACTGATGCAACCAAATGAGGCAATTAAAGTAAATATAGCAGAATTTCAAAACACAAAGTCAAAGCACACTTCGACCCGATATTATCGAAGGAATGGTGTATTATGGTTAAGACTATCTCTATCTACGCTTCCATGGCCTGCCTTTGTCGTCATCATATCTTATACAAAAGGCTTTCCTTCCGACAAGAAATCATAGCCAATTCTTTTTATTCAATTGCCAGAGCGATCTAACGTATGCTTATAGGGACAAATGAAACTGAAGCTTCATTAATTCGGATTAAACTAAAATGTTACAATCAATGTTATTTTATGCCAAGAATGTGTGAGTGAAGGTATTTGTTGAAGTTGATATGTTTTCTCCAGTTTTTAGCTATAAACGCACCGATTAACGGATTTTTAATTAAATATAATAGAAATATAAGTAAAAAAGTAACGGAGAAAGTTGCAAAATTGTTTTCGAAAGTTTAAGAGATAATCCGGTAGACAGTTATGAAGAGTCTTTCATTAAATGCGATTCTTCTTAAAATTAAAAAAAAAAAAAACAAAAATTCATTTTGAAGCTTAAAACATTTCGCTTCTCTTCTGAACAAAATGTAATTTGAAAGTTCACTATGCCTTTGAACCCACTCACGCACACAATCCTTGCAATTGTTAATCACTTTGTCCAGCTTTGTTAGTTTCGTTACGTCTGCGACGACATGGCGAACGCTCGCCTTCAAATATTACAAAGACTGTGTCTTGTCGTAGTTGTAAATAAAGAATTGAGTTAAAATTTTGATAGAATCTTTTCAATGACTTCTATACGTTCAAGAATCATAACTCGCTGCATAATGAGGCGGCCTAAAAAGCTACTCAAAAATATATATATTTTAGACTGGAAATTACAATTGTAAAAAGTGTGGTTCATCTTGAAAAATAATTCCTTTCATGACCGCTACATACGAGCGTTACATCACTCTGCTAATTACTCTGATGAAAAATGCTTGCAGTTCCTGAGATATGTGGTCTAATTTCTACATGTGTACCGGAAAGATGGTCTAAAGAATTCAATAACCCATATAGGACCAAGTGCTTGCATACAACGTTCGTTAGATCAACACTTGAATACTCGTCCGTGACGAGTTGGTTTGACTTCCTGGTTATTGATCTCTGTGATCGTGTCTGTTAAATGTTTCGCGTGGTTTGAAATGGAATCATGCCCATCTGAAACGTTGAGTGTAACTTTCGCTGCTTTAAGTTATTAAAAAGATGATGAGAACACCCACCGACTTTATGAGAACATAAAGGGTCTCAAGACATTTTGTACTCTTGCAGCCACCATAATGGCGAAGTAATTTCGATTTGTTCAATCCGCTTCGGGTAATACGTGGAAACTTTAAAGACTTCTACCACTTATCAGTTTCTTTCGATTTTGTCCGTTAATAAGATTAAAAGCATTTTAGTGCGCAGCTAACTGCTAAAAATTTTCAAACTTTATACAAACACAGATAAACCGGCAAATTGCCAGACAATATAAGAAGAATTTTCTGTGGCGTATTGTGACGGAAGATGAAAAGTGAATCGACTACGACAATTCCAATCACAAATAGTCGTGGATTAGACCAGGAGCGCCATTCGCATCGATACCGGAGCGGAAAATTGATGATGATAAAGTTTTTCTATGCATATGGTGGGATCAGCAAAAACCGTATGAAACTCTTACCGCAGATGTCTACCGATGTCACAAATTGATCGATTTATTCTTGCATTAAAGACCAGCAATAGCGGTTGCCAGACGCATTGTAAGAGTTGCCAAGAAAACACTGTTGCAACTCGAATATGAATTTCTGTCGCAGCCAGCATACTCGCTAGACATAGCGTCTTCTGGTTAGATCTTGCGTAGATCGATGCACCATAGCTTGGCTGGCCCGCCGTTTCGAAATGTCGAGAAGTGTGAAATTGGGTCGATGATTGGATCGCTGCCATTGCTCTTTCGACACAATATCGCCACATTACCAGAACGTTGAGAAAAAGTTGTTGAAAATCATGGGTAAATATTTTTGCGGTAGGCTTGAAGGTAGGCAATGAATGCATTTTTCTTGTGAAAAGTGATCAAAATATATTGAAGCACCTGTCTATGCATGCATACATATAAACATATGTTTCAAATGAACGCAATCAGTTGCCTTTTTTAGAAAACTGCAACATATGTCCTGTTACTACAGGCATTTATTTTCTTCAGATTGTATAATGCTTACGAATGCGTTGCCATGTGTTTATTGTAACTGATAATTGAATAAATAAATAAATAAATAAATAAATGCTTCCTTGCTCCACCTTAACACATTTACTTTACACTTTACTTTAATGAATTTCTTACATTATTTTTTTTTAAGAGCTATAAGGTATATAACGATCTGTATGTAATTAAAAAAAAAAAAATTTAAAGGAATACACTTGAGTCAAGTAATTTAGTGTAAAGTAAAAATTTACAAAACATTATAATTTCTTAATCTTTAGTTTATTTAAAGGGTAAAACGACCTTAGGAACTTACCTAAAACGGAATG
Organism: Glossina austeni; assembly: GCA_000688735.1. Taxonomy (NCBI): domain Eukaryota; kingdom Metazoa; phylum Arthropoda; class Insecta; order Diptera; family Glossinidae; genus Glossina; species Glossina austeni. The sequence continues at coordinate 1,495,788 of KK502403.1, forward strand.
TAGTTGATGGATGCTTAGGGTTGATTCAAAGTCATTATATTACATAAATTACATTTACATTTAGAGTTATTTAAAGTAACTCATAAGTAATTAGTACAATTTTCCAACAACATCATGAAATACATATGTTCTCAAACCTGTACCTATATAGTGAACTATAGTGAAATAAATTATTTTTAATAAATTATTTTCCTAAGCAATCTGCTATCTGCGATTATTTGTTAACCATAACATTAAGCTGTACTTGTTAAAACAATAATAATAATAAAAATAATAATAATAATAATAATAACAATAATAATAATAACAACAACAATACAACGCCAGTAGAATAACAGAAGCATTTCAGTGTATTTTTGTTTAATTGCTCTTTGAATTAGAACATCGTAAACCTTACTTGTAACCGTGATGAATGCGAACACAATGAACTAAAAATAACCAATAAATTATATTTAAAATATTTAAACTATGATTTAAAAAAGCAGACACCCGCTATGAAAAAAAAAAAATAAAAAAATAAAATAAATAAATATAAAAAATAAAATAAATATGTTCATAGTTAGTTAACAACTACGTATATGTGTATTCATATGGAGGCAAGACATCATTTATACAGTTGAATAGTTGTTGTCCCAGACCATGACATAGAAAATGGCTCCATTATACACATATCTGTATCTATAAACAGAAATGTTGTCAAGTTTATGTGTCCGCATACAATACATATACATATATGTATGTGCAATAATAACATATGTATATGCAAAAACATATTATGTACATATATATATATATATATATGAATATTTTTAATTATTATTTCATATTTTTTTTTTTTTTTTTTTAAAAAAAAAAAAAAAAAAA
>KK502403.1:1496751-1507562 GCA_000688735.1 Glossina austeni
TAAATAAAACAAAGATCAAAATGCTTGCCATTATTTTCTTCTTTTCTTCTTTTCTTATTTATTTATTTTTTTCTTTTTTTTTTTTTTTTTTTTTTTTAATAGTAAACAAAACAAATAAATGAATTACTTTATGCTTCCACAGTTACTATGTACTTTAGAATCGCACGTATTATTCATTATAGAAGTTATCCTCATACGAAACATTATATGCATTTTTAATAAGACGCGTCGATATAATATTTTCATGATTTCGTTGGTGACAAACAAAAATATGTATGTACACAGTTAGGTAAGTAATAGAACAAGCGAATAACTCTGCAATAAGTTAGGCAAACGCAGCTGTACAGATAAGAATCGTTCAGTGTGTCTTCTTGTCTTTTTTTTTTTTTTTTACTGAAGTTTGCTGATTAGTTTCATATCATCCTCTGTCTCTTTTGCAGTTCGGTTGCCCTCTGCATCGTTTCAATTACAAGTAAAATGCAAAACATAAAACGGTACAATTGAAATTTGATTAACTTAATACTTAATACTCCGGGCCTTAGGACTTAGTTTTCATAGATTACTTTCGTGAACAACATGCCAACGCTTATGCATTTACTTTCAATCATTAGCTAAATAAATATGAAAATATTTACAAACTAAAGTAAACGATACGGAATTTGTTGTTTTGCGAATTGTTCGCTGGAAAGGTCATTACTTTTCATAGGCAGTCTGTCCGCTCGAGCCTAAATTCTTGATGTCAAAAGGAAATTGAAGAACCACTTTCGAAACTATATCTTCAACTCATCCTTCAATATTTTATAGTCCCGATAGGTTTCCTAACGTGTCTGCGTAATCTTGAAAAGGATTTTCTAAGATGGGAGAAGTCGCGATTTATGTCTACAAAAATGACAAGCAAACGATTTATGAAATACGAAATTATTTGGTGTTCTCATGAGAGATTTAATTTCCTTCATATATTTTACTTATCCACTTGTAGTTGGGATGCTTTCTTAAACTATTTAATATATCCGTTAGATGAGATAGGGATCCAAAAATTCGCTTAAAACGATTATAAGTTAAATTAAACTTGTTCTCACACTAAACATCATTTCTCATGCTTTAGTTTTTCATTTATTATTATGTAGTTTGTTTGTTTGTTTGTTTGTTTTTGCTTTTTTTTTTTTTTTTTTTTTTTTTTTTCTAAAATATTTCATTAAACAAGTGTTGGTTGTATCTAACTAAATATCTTCTTTTGTTCAAGTGGTTTATCTTGAAATTATTTACGTATACATATTAAGTGAGTTATGTTGTTATTGTAGTCGTTTTCTAATCGATTCTTCTAGCGAAAAGCAAATTGAACACATGTTATGGTGCATGTATGTTATTGTCTCGTCTCAGTATTTTGACATTGAATATTTTTGCTTACACTGCTTCTATATAGCGAACATATATGTAAATAACTTAGCATTACTCATTTTTATTATTATAATTTGTTTAATTTTTAGTTACATTAAAATTGTTTTTCCTCACTTTGATGTATTTGCCACCGAGATATATATGCACATATTTATAACATCATGTGTTAATGGTTTTGCTGGTGTTTGATCGCGTTAAACGCGAGAAGTTTATATCATATTTTTCATTAACACAAACTTAGAGTTAACATTAGCTTAACAGTCTCGTTTTAATTAATCTTTATTTAAAATGACAATGAATTTGTCGATCTTATGGCTCGATGTTAGCTTAAACAATGTTTATGTTTTAGACGTTGTGTATAAATTATGAATTAATTGTCTTAGCGACGACCAACAATGAAAGAGAGCACAATAATTTTCACATTTTGTATGTATGTGCAATCACTAGAAATACTTTTCGTTGGATAATTACGATATCTATTCCCCTACTTCCCTTTGTAGGAGATATATGTAGCAACAACCGATATTGAAATTATTATGTAAAACTTGATACCTGAGACATGTGTCCTTAATTGAAGGTTATGGATCGATATATTAATGTTGATCTATCTCTCCTTTTGACATCTGTCGTCAATCCTCCGAAAGTTTTTCAGGCTGGTGTCTGATCGCACATGTTTTAAGCTTAAGATATTGAAACGGAACTCATATACACACAGTTGTACGCACAGTACGTAACATTTGGCAATCGTACGCAGAGACAGACAGAAAACATCTACAAAGTAAAGAAAAAAAAAACATTTATATATACATAATGTTTGCTAAATTAAAGTCCATAGGAGAATTTCCAATATTCAAGACAAGACGCCTATAAAATTCCATCATATAGCCTCGATTGGTTTATATTCGATTGGCCAGGATAAGCGAAGAGCGCAGCAACTGTTTCTGTGTTTTCTTAAACTGATGGGTATCTAAGATTCGTTGTAAAGCGATCGCAACTTTCTTACCTGTTTTACTACGATATGTGCACTAAGTTTGTGGCTTAAGTCTTTTGTTTTATTATTCTACTTGCAAGTATGTGGGAGAAGAATTCGTTTCAAATTCAAAGTAATTAATAAATGTTTAGAATTTAAAAAATATCTACTGAAAAGTATTTTATGTTTTGTGCAACGAATTCTAAGGTATTAATTTACGGCAATTGTGCGGGTGTCTATTTACTGCAATTACAAAAGTAATTTGAAAATTTTGCCTACAAATGTCAACTTCATGTCAAATATTTCCTTTCCCCACATATCAGTTAAAATTGAAATGATAGCTAAAGCAGCCAATGGGTCCCAATTTTCGTTAGGTGAACGCTCCAAAAATGCTCTATATTCGAATACTCATTGATTGCCATTTTAATAGATATGAATTTTGATCGGTCGCATTTGATAACAGTTATGTACAGATTAGAAAGTTTACACTTTGACCAACACATTTTAATTACAAACGAGTAAAAACACTACATTGGGTCGCAGTCTCTGTACCACCATATACTCTACCAGTTATTCATACGACGGCATATCAAAATAACGTACGTTACGTAGGAAGCGATTGAAGACGCCATGCGATCCGAACTATTCTCAGCGTTCGCTGAGCTAAAGCTGGGCTAAAGCATTTCAGTGCGGCACTAGAAAATAAGAGAATCGCACAATTGGACACACGGACAGACAAACTTACGTCGAATCAGAATCACTTTCTCGGTATAATAAAAGATGGGCATATCTCAAGTCCTTCTATTTGTGTGCTCTACATCCGCACAAACACCACAAGTGACGTAGACTCGAGAGAGGCACTTTGGATCGAAATAATATGCTATAAAAGTGTTTAATAGATGAGTTTGAAGAAATGTGCTTTGCAATGGAGAGACAGCAGAACGATATACTAGAAGACTAAAAGAAACATGGGCTCTAAACAATATTGAAAGCGTTTGCTAACACCATTTCGGAATCGTTGTCCAAAAAGCAGGTTTGGCAATAATTTGATAGAAAAGTATGCATAAAGGCTTGCACTTGCATTCTATTGAAAATTGAAAACATCTTCCAGAAGAAGAGGTCACACACACAATAGGACGTTGCAAGACGATCGGGATAAGCAGTAAGTCTTCCTGATGAATATCTTCTATGCAATGAATGAATGAATGAATTGCATAAAGCAGCTGAAAACATTTTCGCGCATTAATGTTTAGTACTCATTAACGCCACTCTTATTAGTGGAATTAATATTTTTGCAGCTATTTATTAAGTAAATATTATTAATGATTTTTTTTTTGCCAATATTTCGCCTTTCAGCACAACGTAATGGTGGGAATATTCGAAAATATTCGGTTCGAGACAAATGTAACTTTCCCTCTTTTATTGCTATTGTACTGTTTCTTATGACTCATATTAAGAATTATTTTGCGATATTTCCGCAACATATACTTTAATCCGGCAAAGTAAACTAACAGTTAACTCTTACCTAATGATTAGATCATTGAGCAATAAATCGCAGACATAACGGTTAATCAAGCCTTCAATTATTATAATATTCAAATAAATTGCATAACACACTGTAAAAGTGTAAGAAAAAAAAAGAAAAAGGAAAAAAAAGACAAAACTTCGTACTTAAACAAAAATAATTAGAATAAATTTAAAATTAAAACACACCCTCCTCTGAATATGTCGCTCCGACTTAAGCATAACAACAACAGATATTAGAAAATAAATCAATACAAAAAGAAGAAATATCAAGATTTGTTTTTTGTGTTTTTGTTTTTTTTCTGTTTAGCAATAACTTTATAAAAGAATAGAGAGAGAGAGAAAGAGAGAAAACAAATGTTATTATGTCATAGTCACCGCACACATACATAGGTATGGTCAATGGCCTGTAATGGTCCAGGCAAGTTAGTCGTATCGAAAATTTACATAATCGTAAATAAATTGTGTTAACGGTATTTATAGTAAAATATTTGCATAGAAACAAAATAAAGTTTTACCTAAGAAAATATCTACAGTTTCAAGCGTTTGTTATGTTCTAAACGAAACCTACATAATTATATCACCGATAAGATACATGCAAGTCTTCTGTGGCATAATTAAATATTATTACTTACGAAAAGCATTAATTAAATGTAACGGATAACGTGTAATATTGATTGCATGACTTTTCGAAATATATTGATGGTGTTAACAGATACTTTTAGGAAAAAAAAAAAAAATGCGCTACAAACATTCCTTTACTTAATATCATTTTAATGAATTCTCGATTATTGTATTTAACTACAGACTGATCGGGCAAAGACATGCACTTAATATGAAATAAAAAATGCAATAAGTGAATAAATCAAAAATAGAGAAAAATTTTGAAGGATAAAAGTGAACACTTGGAATGAATACAAAGCCAGCAGGCGAATACAAGGCTGGCGTCGCTTTAATCGTATAACATATTGTTAGCGAGCAAAGTGGATCTCAGTATTCACGGACTAAACAATAGAGACCCGATAGACATGCATCAGTAGGCTTTTTGGCCACTGGGAGCGGGTGAGCTGACTGCACTCGCATCTGCAGCTAATACGAGCAGGACTAATTCGCAATGTCAGCTATGTAAGCAGCAGACAAATTTCTTCTTATTTTTAAGATTTTAATCTATAGAGCAGGATGCAATATATGGTGTCCTTAAGAAATTTGGCGACGTAATGTCAAGCTAAAGGGAGTAGTAACCAATTCGGTGCCATCAGCTTTAGGCGAAATCACTGGCGAGGGCCTAAATGCCACTTTACAGGTTGATCCTTTGCGGTTGTAAAGCCAACCAAAACAATTTAGGAAGCAACACTGACCCAACATTCGTCCTGTATTTTTCAAAATTACAAGACAACGGCATGACATATTTGCTTATTTCGGAAAACCCCATTTCTGTCTAAATAAAAAGTCGATAAAAGTCTACCCTGCCTTCTACAGCCAGAACATGACCAGTGATAGTCTTTGGTAGGGTCTAAGACTTCATCAGCGGTTCCGATAGGCAATAATGTCGATAAACTTAACCGGTCATGAAGGGAGGGCCTGATTCGGCAAGACGTGGTGCATATAAACATTCCATAATGGTAGGCTCCACCGTAACTGTCACTCAGCTCAACAAAGCAAAAGTAATACTTTTGATAGATATGTAGAGTGGAGAGGCAGGACACTGGTGTCCTTTGCTATGTTCAAGTCGCAAACAAAAAACAATTGTAGCTTACGTTTAAATAATGAATCACTGCCAATAAAGTCATCGAATAACTATATCAAGAGACTGGTATTGCGATGGGCTCAGGCAAAATCAACAAGCCATTGGAAGCAGAGTGCAGGACAATCGGCAAAGCAAAAAGGTTTATAAAATCTTCCGGCATAGCGCACAAGCTATTGGAACTTCGAAGGAGCGTAAATGGCTTCATAACTGAATCATAACTTCCTCAGGTATCACCCGAAAAATATGGGTATGTCGGATACGGGTTCATGTTGGCTCTGCCATGCTTTTACGTTATATTTCATTTCTTAATTCCGGCCCTTAAATCATTCTTTGATATAAAATGGAAAAGAAATAAATAAAAAATAAATATTAAACAAATTGATAACAATAAATAACTAAAAATTACAACACGTTTTTTTTATAAATTAATTTCACTTCAAAGATATTAATGTAAAGTTGAATGTCGTGAAATAAATTATTTTGTAAATTTTATCATTTCGCAATTCTGGACATCAAACATGCGATGACGATTTCATATTAAACCTACAATTATAAAATAAAAAAAAAAAATGTATGTGTGTTTCAAAATGTTTATTGGCTTTTTAATGCCAGCCATCAACACCGAATGAATCGACAATAATGAATTATATATAATATAAAATAAAAATTGCTTTAAAGTTGACAGTTTTCAAAAAAAAAAAAAAAAAAAAAAAAACAACAACAACAACAAGAAACATGCATATATTCAGTTTTTTACAAGCGATTATGCCAGAAAATTACTGCACGTAGCACGGAGGATTTGTCATATGCGCTGGTGGACGGGGCAATAGTTGCGAGATGTATTTTTCAATTCTATGCCATCGAAATTGGGAAAAATAGTTACCACAAAGAAAATTCCCACAACGTTTCTACATGTGGCAAAGCTGTTCCAAAATGAATTCTCGGTGTCCCACGTCAACTAGTTCTTGCAGTAAAAAGTTGAGGGCTTTTATGTTGCTCTAGTAACTCTTTCAGCTGGACCGTCGAATAGATGCGTCCTCTTTAAAGTTGTGGCTAAGTCATCAGCTTCGAAATCGTATAATTACACTGTTGCAACACTGGGTTGGTCACATAACTTTTCCACGAGTACTTTAAGAATTGAAAAGCGGAAATAAATTCGTGCGAAAATGATGCCCGAAGAAGTTTACTTCGGACAAAGGGAAAAAAATTCAATACCAGATTTACTTAAAAAAACAGCAAAGCATGATGGAAGATATTTTATAATATGTGACTGCTTGTCTTGACAAGTTGTCTGTCTGATACATCTCTAGAAGCATTACGGATCGCTTTGTATACAAAAACTTGTTGAAAACTGCCAAAGAAAATAAGCGACTGCTATGGAAATTTCGGTAAGATAATGATACGAAAGAATCATCCAATTTAGTGGGACCGCGATTCCTAGATCATATCTCGGATGTCATTGAATGGCCAGTTCACTCTCCCGTCCTCAATCCTTTTGAAGAGGACTAAAACGTCAAATCTCTGTAGCAATAAAAAACAATTGTCAAAAAATATTTAAAGAGTACAGATGTGACAGATGTCCGTGTGTGTTTTACGTCTGCACCTGGTATGAAACCTTAATCAGACGGGTTGCCTACAACCATTGGTAATCGAAAGTAAGTTGATTGACGACCCCTCAGGGAGAGAGACAATCCCTATTGAAGGGGGCCTCGCTACCCTGAAGTACCGCAACAGAAAATGGGTGTGGGCCAAATTCTCGCTTAGTGGTCTGCGTCATGGCCTATCTAAGCAGTACAGATGTGACAGGGGGTTTACGTAGGTTCCTTCCGTGGAGGCTTAACCCTACGGTGCCCGATGGCACACGGAGTGAGAAAGCGTCACTCACGCCCCGCTGAGAGCAGGGAGCCTCCCAAGCAGTTGCAGATCAAGGGCATGTGTATGGCATGCCCTTCCCTCTGACGGAGGCGAGGCCTATCTAACACCTCAAATATTTAACGTTCCCGCGATTTTGGAGGCAACCACCACAGCCACCACGAAACTCCCCGAAGGGCCGTTCCCAGCAGTCAGGTGCAGCAAAAACTGCAGCCAGCAATTCCTCGCAGAGGGGATCCTCTGGGCATTTAAAGAGTACAATACCCACGTGTGATAATTAATTTCATCGATGCCTACAAAAATCGAAGTTGTCCCTAAAAACAATAGTTGTTGTGCGGGCTATTGACTGTCTGAGTTGATTTCTATGAAAATGATTACTTTAAACTACAAAATGTTGCGTTATTTTTAAGTTGTTTTTGTACAACTATTTTACTGTCCAGTTCTTCTTTTAAGCTTCGTTTTGTCACTAACATAATTTTAAGACCGCTTTTAAATGCGCAAATGTCCCCATTTTGTGAAACAACATATGCTTATTTTTCTGTCCTCCAGTGACCACCTTTGACTCCAACACACAACATTGGGTATCTCTGTCCGTGCTTGACGCAGAAAGCTCGGTCGATTCAATTTATTTCATACCTTTTCGTTGTTCTTAGCATTTTCAGCATATTTCGTATATTAGTTTATAAAGCTTTCCCTTCAGGTTATCTCCAAATCAGGTCTATTTGCGTTTTACGTAAGCATTTTTTCAATTTAATTTTCTGTATACAAACACACTAACTTATATAACCCGTGAGTTACAAAAGAAGTTTAAAAGAAAATTTCACCGCCATCTGATTAAACGAAATTATAATTCAGTTCAACTTATAGCCGACAACTTATGATTTAACGGCTCGTAGCGGTAGAAAAGAATAAACTCAAGTAGAGAACAATTTCGCTTTGTACGTCTGTCAATAGTAGAACAAGCTTAAGCAAATCATCTCGATAACATTATTTAACGAAAGGTATTAATCGGATCTATGCATGTTGTAAGAAGTGCTATAACTCCTCGCTTCACATTTAACACATTAACATACATGCGAAAGCTAAAACAATTCCTGCCATACACACATTTATATATACTTTTATAATGTTATTATAATCATCAGCATAGATAGCATTGACAACATAACTATCTAATAATTTCACGCTTCATCAGGCCTCTAGTTCGAGTCATACTGATTTATTATTATAATTATATGGTTATAATTATATGGTTATGAGAGATATGGTGAGAGGTAGATTCGTTCATATGTCAACGCGTTTGCAACGCGCAATAGGAAGCTTCCACAGATCCACAAAGAATGTATATTCTCGATCGTCATAAACCTCTGAATCGATTTAACCATATCCTTCCGTCTGTCTGTCCGTCTGCGCATCTATGTAGCATCTACGATGAATACTCTCGCGTCTTCAAAAGTGAAGCTATCGCCTACAAACTTGTAAAAATTTTTCAAAAACGCTCGAACCTTTTAAGGAACGCGGCCACAACGCTCATACGTCTATGCAATTAAAACCAACAATGTATATACTTAATGCGATGTAATGGGGCTTTCTTCGATGCATTGTAAAAGTTTTGAAAAAAAGATATAAAATTATGACGCACTACATGATTGAGTAGGCGCGGCTGATTTTTCCATTTCTGCACAGTGACTACAGCATCGCCCGTAGAATATGCATTCCATGAATAATGAGCAAAAAAACCAATTTCTATTCTTTGTGAAAAACAGGGTTGTTTGTCAATTTGCGTAATACTCTAGGCGTGCCTTTCGACTGATTTTTCCATTTTCAATGCCAACCGCCGTGCAAGAACTTTAAATGTTTCTGCCAAATTTGAAGTCGATAACTTGTTTAGAACAAACATTACACAGATGGCCAGAGAGAATGAGAGTGAGGGAGACGCATGAATGGATTCAGAATTTGATGTCGATCAAGAATACATTTACATTTGTGGGGTCTTCGAAGCCTTGTTTTAAACGTTGCGAACGTGTTGAGGAAATGAGCACATCTCTCATTGCCCGGTGATGGATATAAAAGTTAAGAAAAGAGTGAAATTTCGGGAACGAATATTAGGCTCGACATAACTGATTTTTTTCCATTTCTATAAACGTGCTTTGAAACGTGCTTTAGCTTGCAAATTATTCATAGAATGTATTTGCAAGCTTCTCTTGTGGTATTTATTAGTAATAAGCAAAAAAACCTAAAATTGTATCTTGATTTTAAAAATTGAGGTGCTCTCAGTTGGTGTTGTCTTGTAGTTGTCCGCTTTGAAATATTCACAAATTGCGGTGAGGAACTTTCACAGTTTTTCTAAAATTTTGAGTTAATGTCCTAATTTTTGCAACCCGAAGAATATTTGCCATAGATAATTAACTAGGCGGACAGACAGGCGGACGAACGAATATGACTAGCTTGACTTGAATGGAGTGCTTATTACGCCTACATATGCGCTTTTGTGAGAAATTAGAAAAGGCTCAAAAGGCCTGCTTCTGTATGCTGTAAATATTTTGCAAAACGATTATGGCATTAAAATACACGTCAAACTTTGCCTTCCGAGCTTGACATAGGCATGACATGGACTTTGCTTTAATCTTGATTTTAAGAGCAATCAGTCGAACGAACAAACAACCATTCAGATAAAATTTTTAAGGTTACAAACGAAACGATAAATCCGAATTTTCTCATAATGCAAATAAGCAGAAATAATGACCAGGTGATGGGTATTGAAAAATTGGATTTAAGCCATAAAATGTATGCGTCTTACGTTTTTGTTTTTTTTGTTTGTCTTTTTTTTGCATATCTTCGAAAATTTCATAATTACCCGATGCCAATACTGAAAACCTCAAAGCTTATAAGGCGGCTTAATTATATATTCATTTATACATTTACGTGTTTCGGGCCGCTTCTTAATCTATTATTGTAGGCAAATAAAATATTTCATCATTTCATTTAATGTAAATGAAGTTTTGGAACAAAACATATGTTTTGTTTGTTGTGTTTTTTTTTTTTTTTTTTTTCATTTTAGTTTTTTTTTTTGTGAGGTGGAAAACCATCAACAGGCGCCCATGAGGGCAGTGCGAGACTTTCATAAAAACAAAGCGAAAACAAAACAAAAAAAAAAGCAAAAAAGAAAAAAAAAAAATTTTAAAATGATCTTTAAATTATATATATTTTGAAAAAGCTTCAGCGTTAAATTTTTGCTTTTTAAGATTCATTTTCAAACGATTTATGATCATTTCGAAATTTTCGTAAATTTTGTTTTCT
>KK502403.1:1509573-1514573 GCA_000688735.1 Glossina austeni
TGTATTCAACAAAGCCAACTAACTTTTCTACGTGAATTAAGTGAAACTCCATGTGAATAGCAGTCAATTAATAATTGAAGAGGCTCTTACAACCAGTTGGTTTAGTATTGCATGTGAATAATGTTTTTAAATGCATTTCGGTTGCACGCTCGATCATTGCGTTCCAATACAACAAAACTGAAGGCACCAACTTGGATGCGACCATACATTATATAATAGCGGAGACAACTGCAACAACATTATAATAAGAGCAAAAAACAGCAATGACAACAGTAAAAACAACAACAACAACAATAACAACAACAACAACTGCAATACCAACAACAAATGAGAAAGCTATAGCTTAATAATCAATTAAAGAATCCAGAGATTTATAAAAAAAAAACTAACCGTTTAATAATAAAAGAAAGGAAAAAATGATGGTAAAGAATAGTGGAAAAGAAACTTAGGCTAACGGAGAAATCCTTTTGGTTTGAAATCAGCATAATAAACTATATAATATTCTAGAATAGTAGATTGATACGTTAGTTTTATACTCCTCTGAAATTTCTTTACTAAGACAGGGAGCGAAGAACCCATAACAAGTATATATAGTTGAGCCTCACCAGCTTGAGATAATCAATCGACATAGTTATCTATTTATTCATGTTTTTCCATTATTTCACAGAATTTGTATATGCACGTAAAGTCTAAGATTCCTTAAGCATAAGTTAAGCATAAATTTTTGGCAATTTTTTCATTTAAAATTCACTTCGATTAAGATATTTTTGTTTTTGTCCTTTTGCAAGACCATCTGTAGCCTTGTTCTCCATGTGCGACTGCAATGTCACAATTTGCTTAATAGAAGTGATAAATATTCTGAATAAATATCTTTGGCTTGAAGTGGAAGAAGCCTATGCGAGAGAAACAAAGATGAAGTTTTCTCTTTGACTTGCTTTGCATATTGAGATCATATCAAAATCCAAGGTTCGAGAACGTCATAATCTCAAGATTTTGATCGCAAATTTCCGTTTAAAGTAATATTTGAGAGACGAAAAGAAAATCATTAGTAATAATTACTTTATATATGCTGTTATGTGAATGAATGCACGTCTTCACTTTCAGTTGAAATACTTTTACTTTTGTGTTTGTTTTTTTTTGTTTGCGAACAAAATTTTCCCCTCATTTAAAATATTTTTCCCGGCTATTTTGTAATTAAAATTTTTTCTCCATTTATTATTCGTGTGATTCATTTTCTCACGTAATATATTACAAATTATTTCACAATTTTTTTTTTTTTTTTACTTAGAGTAGTTAGCTATAAAGTTTTCTTTTGCAATCCGCAAATTGTGTTTATTTTCAGTAAATAAAAAAATTAAGATTTTTTTTTAAAGACATATTAACTACGATTAAATCAAGGTGTGGGTATGTGTGTGCGTAGGTCTCAGAGGTCTCATTCAAATATTCTCTTTTTAAAAAGTCTTGAAAAGTAAAAGAAGATGTTGTTGTTATTGTTGTTATGGTGCCAGCACAGCTGGAAGCACCATTGATTGAGTAGAAAAAGAAAAAGAAGAAGAAAATGTTGCATTTACTTATAAAGCCATGACATATATTCGTTACGGTGGAATTTAAAAATAACTGTTCATAAAAATTTTATGTTCAGATAACAAGCCGTTTTCGAAATGATTTTCTATTGATAGATAATTTGTTAAAAATGTTTGTAACGAAGGATGAGGAGTGCATTCGTTTTGTCAAAATGTTTGTAACGCCCAGCGAAGTAATCTTCATAGTCCACACAAGATGTATATATTCTTAATCACCATCAAATTGTGAATCGATTTAATCATGTCCGTCTCTGCGTCTATTTTAAACATTCCCTTGGTCGCCAAACCGAAGCTATCGACCTCAACTTTTACAGAAGTATTGGAATTTCTTGCACAAAGTTTGGTATTAAAAATGGCGAATTCGGTCGAAGGACACACCTACACGCCTATAACGTAAAGCGGGGACACTTCTGTTTTTCTTTAGGTTGTTTGTTCGTCACTCGTAAACTGCAACAGAAAAATCTACGAACACTTTAGCGTACATTCTTAGTATGTTGCTGTAGTATCCGTGCAAAAAAGGGTAAGATTTGGTTATGCTTACCCGATGTTAAATTGTATCAAAACTTATTTGTTTAGCAAGCTTCAAAAACCCCATAAACTATCTAAATTCTTGGCAAGTTTGAAATTCGTAATGCATTTAAGCATGTCCATCTGTCCGTCTGCCTAACTATGTAGTATCTGCGATAAATACCTTAGCTACAAATTTGCACAAGTATTGTGTAAATGATGTAAACCGGTCAAGGAACACGCCTACAATGCCCATATTCCTCTGCAACAACAACTCTAAGCAGGCTTGCTTTCCGTCTTGTTTGCTTGCAACACTTGCGTACATGCACATAAATTTCCATTTTTATACTGAATATAGGAAAAATCAGCCACGCCCACTTATTCTTATATAGTATGAAAATGTTAACTTTTTCTTGTTTTTAATCGTTCTTAGGTTAACGGTGTACGGTTCAATAGATTCCTTCGCGACTGCATATAATTTTCATGCTTGTTTTTAAGTTTGTGTCAAAAAAAAAGAAAAAAATACCTAAAGTGGGTGTTTCGAAATGAGCTACGATTGCAATTCTTTTTTCGTTATTTCTTTTGGATATTTTTCATTTCACTTGATTGGGAATCGAACTTTTTTGCTTGAAAGTAGCGCAAAGTAGAAGTCGTATGAGATAAACTTTTCGGCCGTAACAACTTATGGTTCCATTACTCGAAAATGTATTAAAGGAAATCGGCAATAACTCTTGAAGAATTTTATTGTGTATGGGGTCCACTTTCTCGTAAACTAACTCGTAACACTGTAGCAGTGCCATCAGCACTGTCATAATCATGTCAAGGCATTACTTTTGGCAAAAGCTTTCATGTCATAATTAGTTTTTTTACTATCTCTGTGGCGCGTCTAAAACGCTTGAAGTTATTATCCGAGATTGTGCTCTCAGTTAATTTTGGAACACTTGGCATCTATTGAAATGAAGACATAATTTTGCTTAAAATTTGCTTTTGTTTACTTTTTCAGTATACAAGCATAGTATGAATGCATCTCTAAGCGGGATAATAACAAAACTTACCCTACTTTTGCAGCGAATTTCGTACACTCGATTATCTTAAGCAAATATGTAAGCAAAGATTTTGCATTGAAAATGACATCACAAGGATGATTAATTTTCTCGTCTGTGATTGACACGAGTGTCGTGGGACGATTGGAAAGACTGCATACAGACTTCTGACGTGGAGTAAGTTTCACTTTTGCCGCGCTAGTGGAATTTTAACATACAATAAAATAATAGGAACTATGAATAGATTGTGAATAATAGGCAAATACCTGTTTTATCAAATTTATTGAGTATTTTTTTTAATTGTGAATGTCTGTCACTCCGAGATCCGACTAAAACTTGCTCTAAGTTTCATGTCGATTTCTATTTTGAATAAATATTTTCTTCAAATTTTCTAAGCGACTATTTTACGTATGGACGTCAAGCTTTTTCTTACCTAATCTGTTGAACAATTTACACGCATTTCTCCTAAAATTTAATTAATGCAAAGTAAGTGTTTACGTATATCCCTATATCTGTGTATCTGTTAGAGTGTATGATTCGTATTTGTACGTATTAAAAAAAGAGGAAGAAAACGCACACAAAGAAATATATATATATATATTTATATATATATGTATGTATGTGGCCGTAATAGTTTTATGCAGACATTAGAAAATGCTTTCCTGTAATATCTTATAGTTTTTCTCTGATCTGTAGACACTGGGCGCTGGACACTGGACAGGCTTAAGGCCTGTAATAACGAAAAGTTTATATCGTTATGTCTCTAACAACAATTAGTTAATTGATTCGGTAGCAGAGATGCTTAACTTTGTAAGGAAATTTAAGGCGGATTTTTATTGCAAGCCTCTCGTAAGTGTCTCGAAATGGTTTGGAGCCGGTATAAATGCAGGTCGTAATCTATTAAAATCTTGATGACACCCGTGATCTCAGCGAGAATCATTCTGGACATCGTAATATTTTTAAATCATTTTAATTCCCGTCATAATTTTATTATGACATCATTTCCATCTCACTTCCTTGTAAAGGAAAATATTGAAAATGTGTTTTACTTTCCTTTTCAAAACCTAACGCAATATCTTATATGATCTGAATTTCGATGCAGTCTTGGAATCTCGGTGCAAAGCTTTGATAAAATACAGGACACTCTATAAGGCAGGTGTAAGGGGTAATATAACTGCGAACGGCATATTTACGCATAGAGATTATGTTGATGCCAGAGCGTTGCTGTTAAATCGAATATTATTTTGAATAGATTTTTTTTGTTATTATATTACTGGGCATCTGAAGATCAATTAAATTAATGGCCTCCTTTGTTTGCTCCCTGAAGATCAAAGTCGCAGTTGTCTTAATGCAAAGCTCATTAAATTCTAGCTTTTAGAATCCTAGATATAATGTGATTGACTTCTTGGCTGGCTTGAGGTTTACCTCCACATTAAAAGCAGGGATTCAAATTTGTGTATCTAAGGGCTTGCGAAGATCGCGTCTGTTTAGTAGAAACAATTTTTCCAAGACAATATGATATTGTAGCGTAAAGCATAAAGGTTTCCAAAATAGTCTTTGTGCATAGCATAGAAGGCAAGGGGATGAATATTTGTGTCTGCTCTTACGGTTTTTTCCTTCAAGTTTTCAAAAATGTTTTTCTCTAAGGAATATGTTTACCAAGAACTGCTGGCACTTTTAACAAACTGCAAGACCTCTCATTATAAATAATAATGAAATCGCAAATTAATTTAAATTCTTTGATTATTGATTGCAATTGTCTTTCGATTTTGATAATTATATGCACTTAAATGTTACGACACGTGATATTTCGCGGAGTTATTGATTTGCAGTAAGCAGTAAGCAGTAAGCACTAAGCATACCAGTA
>KK502403.1:1519573-1645991 GCA_000688735.1 Glossina austeni
AATTTAAGCAAAACATTATCTAATAAAAGTGGCGTTCATAGGACCGTCAATCAATAATAGGAAAAATCTTGGCGATTTCTTACCAATTGTGACACAATTGTGTGACAATTGTGTGTGTGTGTACGGTCTAATACTCACTCTTCGAGTAGCTAAGTAAAATTGGGAAAATTTTAGAGAATCAAATCTATCGTCTCACGAAAAGGCCTACGGATGTGGTCATGAACAGATAAAAATAAATAAGTCCAACTAAATTCAACTATTTACGCTGATTGGAGGCATGCATAGTATATAAGCGGGACTTGCTTACCTATTAAAACTTAACGATATCATACAGAAAAAATAAAAGAAGTTATTTGCAGCTTGAATTGAATTTTCAATTATCCATCAGTGGGGACGTTAATATATGTGGCTTTTACAACCGCATGCAAATTTATAGCCGTCTGTGCAGAAAATGAAAGAAAAAGCGATTCAGTTTATGTCGTCTTAATAAAGACGAAAGGAAAAAAAGTCTTTTGTTTTTTTTTTTTTGCTTTCATGGGAGTTTACCTATCAAAATGGAAGGTATTGTTGTTTTTCTCTTGTGATTTCCATGAGAAATATGAAACAAGCATGCGATAAATTTTCTCTACTCTTGACATTTACGCTGACAAGAAAAAATAAAGATCCTTTCTTCGGGAAAAATAAAAGGAACGAAATTGTGTTTAGTTTGCGACGAATCTTTTTATGCCAACCGATTACTATATCCGAGGGTATGTGCAGTGTAAACAAACTCATAGCATATCTCCGAAATTGTAGATACAATA
The DNA here is from genome assembly GCA_000688735.1 of Glossina austeni. NCBI lineage: Eukaryota > Metazoa > Arthropoda > Insecta > Diptera > Glossinidae > Glossina > Glossina austeni. The sequence goes on from KK502403.1 coordinate 1,520,377, forward strand.
AATATTCAGCTTTTGTTGGAGTAACGAACATGCTTTTTCACTTTTTTATCATAACGGAATCAAAACTAACCGCAGATTTGAGCATAGTAAGTAGAATAAAAAAGAAAAAAACTGGAAATGAAAAAAAAAAAAAAATATTCTGTTTAAAAATGTGCTTAAAACATTTTACAACTAAAACAAGTGAAAACAGTACAGTCGGGCACGTCGGTATCATTAAATACTCTACACCTACACACTTTATCTAATGCATTTCTTTATTTCTTTTCGTAATAAAATATCTAAAATAATATCTTGGCCTTTGTTGTTAAAAAAGTAGCCCCCTAGCCCCCTTAAATTACGATTACAAATAAAGATTTAGCGCAAAATCTTATGAAATTATATCACTAAAGGCCTAGTGTTCATCAGTATTCCTACATGGAGGGAGTTCAAACAAATAATCTATGTGATCCAAATTGGGTGCAATTAAATTTTACGACAAAATGCTGTTATGAAGAGATTTTCGTCAATGACTTCATATTTTATGAGAAACTTTATATTGGGTAGCGTTCAAGGAAAACACCTGTTTGATGTAAATTTTATTGAGCTAAGATTTATGTCAAATTATTCATCAAGAAAAGGTTACTTTTCGTTGCAACGATTGTATGGAAAAGAGTTCAAAAAATTGCTCATCCGACGCAAGTTTCTTGGATTAATTTGATTTGCAAGTCATTGATCCGATTCAATCTGTTTTCAAGAGGCTTGATTTTCACGCGAAAAGATGCTCAAAATGCCAAGATTTGTTAAAATATTTTTTATTTTATTTAAAAGGGGGATTAAGCATCAGACGGACAGGCAGACAAGTGATTCTGGATTGATAAAATTTGGCTCTACCAGTTTGTTAAACGACCAGTCTTTGAGAGGATGTCCCCTGTACGTAAACCTGGATGACGGCTGGAAAGAAAAAGAAGTAAAGAAAGGGCATGATATAGGAAGGTGGGCGCAGACTAGTGAGTCTTTGGGCCCAGTCCGTCCGTCAGTGTCATGTCTTTGTTGATTGAACACTCACTATATAGCGACGACCGCATTGAGATATGAACTCGCGAATGCTGACTTGCTAGTCGCGCTTCTTACCTATTTAGCGACTCTTGCGGACATTTTAAGTTTCTCTGGATGTTACAAACACATCCGCACAAACTCATTATACCGACAAAAACTATGGAAACTTTAAGCACTGAACAATGCATTATTTACATTACATTGTGTCTTTCCCTAACATACCAAATCGTATTGTATTGTAGAAGGAAAAAGACTTAAGCAACAAACTTCCTATTACTTGTTTTGATTTTGATGTTTGAAGATACAACTAACTAATCACTCATGTGCAGTGTTGTCATTGATTATCCAATCGTTTTTCACTTTTTTTCACAAGACGCAAAAGTAGAAAATGTTATGTTTTTAATAACATAAAGAAATTTAAAAAAAAAGAAAAAAATAAAAAAATAAATGTTATTACTTGAAAAACTCTATTAACTTTACTTCCTCTGCAAAAAAACAGCGTTTAAAACATAAATATATAAATACATAGACATAAAGATGCGTTAAAAAAATGAAAAAAACCACTAAAAGAAATAAATGAAAACAAAAAACAAATTAAGTGTAAAAAAACCAGTTTAACTTAGACTTCATGACCACTACCGGCATTTGCAAGAAACAGCTGACCAAACCGGCGCTTGAAATATTGAAAATAAAAAGAAAATCGAAAACATAAAAAACAAAATACAAGCGCAAATATAAACATTGGGAAAAAAAAAATGAAAAACGAACAAAAACAAAAAAAAACACCCATAAAACAGCTGATCTTCGAAATGAATGAACTCAAGAGCTCTCTAAAAACTGTTATTTAAGCAGAGCATAACATTAAGAGAGTTTTGCATGCATTTGAAAGAAAACCGTATGATAATGTGAGAGAAGGCATACATACGTACAGTCAAGCAAAAGTAGTTTTATGGACTTACTAACAATAAACTACTATTCAGATAGTTTGCAACGTTCGTAGGGTAAGCACTTGGGTCGATGATACGGTTCATATATAGCAAAAAAAAAACAAAAAAAAAAACTCACAAAAAAACAAAACAAAAAAACAAACAATAGAAAGAAAAAAAATCAATAAAAAATAGACAAAACGATCGTCGTATTTGGCGCGTGATTATTGTAATAATTTTATACATAAGAAAAAGATATAATAATAAAAATTAAAAAAAAAAATAGAGAAAAAAAGAAAAGAAGGGAAACAAGTGAAAAAAGATTGATTGTTTGATTTGAAAATGATTGAAAAATTATAGCAAATGTTGTAATCGCCTTAAAAGGAAACGCATAAGAAATTTTTTGTAGGCGCGGAAGTTTACTTGCGCCGCTAGTTATTGATATTTAACCATAACTTTTTAACTCTTATGCAATTTATGTTTAAAACAACGAAAACTTTTTGTTTTATTTTATTTTAGTTTTTGTTTTGTTGTTTTTTTTTTTTTATATTATGAAGTGTTAAAGAAAAGTAAAAACATCTTTTGTTTCGCTTTTAATTAAATGATAATTTATGTGTATTTGATTAGCAGAAGAGTTCCGTTTATATTTCAAAAATTAATTATTTATGTTTTTTTCGTTACAAACAACAAGTGGCAACAAATAGCTAGTGAAAGTGTAAAAAAAAGCAAAAAAATTTGTTTATATTATTTTTTTTTAATTTAGATAAATCGAAATATATACAAAACATCGAGTCGAGGTAGCTTCGTTAAGAACTTGACTTTTTGTGTTTATCTTAAAATATAATCGAATCGAATGCCTTGAAGTGTTTTCATCAAAATTTCAAATCAAATTTAATTAAGTTCATCCTTGATGTCATGCATAGCGGTGACTTGAAGAGAACAAATATACGAGTATTAGTTTTATGTCAAATATCCGTTAATTCGTATAAAATTCTGTAAGCTCACCTGCTATTTCATCATGTAGTGATTATTTACTTGAATTCATATATATTTGCACGATGTGCTCTCAGATTTTGATTTGTCACTCAGCCAAATAGTATTTCTTTCTTTTTCCAAATGAAACTGGATCGCATCTTATGATTATATAATATATTATTCATATGTGCGCTTGAATACTCAAACATGCTGTCCGTCTCTCTGTCCATTTAATGGAATGAATGTTTAACACCTTGCATATCTGATTGCAGTCTAGCGAATATAATTCGAAAGTGAACAGAAACCATCTCCAAATATGATTTAAATAATTAAAAAACGAAAGAAAATCCTTAAAAGTATAATTAATTATGAAAGTAATTATAAACTTGGCAGGAATACTAGACCTTTATGTCAACGCCATCTTACACGTTCTAGCATAGCGTTTCTTTTTTCACGCAACTCTTATCCCATAGACTGACCGCTAGAAGTTGATTTCATTTGAATTTTCGATTCTAACACACTTACACACTTCCTTTCGTAGGACCTTCCTTCCAACTCCCTCCATCCATTTGCAAGTTATCGGAACTTGCACAGTGGTGTAAAAGCTGATATAAAAAATCTATACTTGACATTATACTTTTTTAATTTATACTTTCAGGTTAAATATAATTAAAAATTTATTCACAATTTTGAACAAACAACTCAAAAACACACAAAAAAAAAAAACAAAAATTCTTAATTTTTACAATAGTTTTTGTTAACAGCTTAAGAAAGTGTATCGAAGTATTTTTATTCGAATACCATATGACATGATTGTGACCGAGGTGTGATCCGGCATTCTTACAAAGTACGAACTATTTCTATATCCCGTCCGGAAGGATGAGGTCGTACTGATTTTTTTTTTTTTTTATTCTATTTTTACCATAATTTCTTCGCAAGTAAGCAAACGTTAAACATTCAATACTACTTCTATATATATGTATATGTACATAGTTACATATCTGTCTATCCGTCTGTTGTTTAAATCCTAGCCAAGTGAAATTTTTCTTATGTTATAAAGTTTATTGAAAGTTTATTTTAATGTTCCGCATTATTTTCGTACGATTTTATCGTAATTGCGAAAGAATCTTAGCGCGAATTTAATTCATTTTAGACTCTGATATGGAAATTTGAATAAAAAGAAGAAAAAACAAAAATGCATTTCTAAGTAATACTTTAAGATCACGATATAAAAGCAAGCAGAAAAATTTATTTGCATTATATCAGACGTGGTTGGATTCCTGGATCTTGGCATGAGGTTAGTTAGTCAAAACAATTAACTTTATGCCACTTTCTTGGTTTTAGATAAACTTTTTTCGACTGACCACGATTGTATACATATATATATATATAAGTTCTCGAAGATATGTTTGATAAATTTATTTATTTAAGTTGGACATATCTGTATGCGATTGATCTACGGAAAATGAGGCAAAACCATTTTGTTGTTCTTGGGAAAAGATTTAGTTCGTAATTGGAATTTCGCGGGACAAGACGATGGATACATTTAAGCAATTTACCTATAAAATATGTATACATGAAAGTAATATATATATACATACCTATAACAAATCTAATACGCCGTGTTGTTGTCGATATATAATAATATGTTTTACAAAATGTTGTTGTTAGTAATTTTTATCTAAAAGATATAAATTTGCCTGCCAAGACTCCTGTTGTCTGTTAAATCAACTCGAATAACTTATTGCCGCAATAGCGGCGGTACGTTCTTCTGTCAGCCACATGTTATATGGCTATCCGATGTCGTATTTAGATAAATCGGAATTTATGGGTTTCCTCTCTAGGACAGCATCTCTTGGCATTCCGCTATTGGGCGCTGCCTTCAAACATTTTGCTTAACAGTTAACTAATGTCAAGACATTTTTAAAACATTTTTTAATAAATATATTTTCAACTCTTCCATTGAACTCCATTACTGCTAGACTAGCTTCGGAGTTGAAGAGACTAGGAAATTGGATAAGACGACGCCTGGTTACTACAGTTATTAAATATTCTAAAATTAGAATTGAAGGCATCAACTTCGTGACAGATAAGTTGTCGCATAAACATTTGTATTTGCATAGATTTACCATTCATTTGTTGCTGTTCAGCTGTTCAGGTTATTTACGCGAACACAACTTTCTTAATTGTTCTTTAATAAGTTTATTGTAAGGGGGGGAAAAAAGTTGTATTAGTGTTTTTCACACGTTTCTCAACATCCATGTAATTTGAAATTAACTCTCAGACAAATTGTTTATACATATATATATATATATACATATATTATATACATATATTATATATATTTATATATATGGCCACGCAAAAGCATACACACAATTCCAGTCCTTCTAATGGTGAATAAATGTGCAAATAAATTAATTACATCAGAAATCATTGCCACAAAATGTTTTGAAGTGTTTTTCCTTTTTTTTTTTTTTTTTGTTTCTTTTGACTTTTTGCTCGTTCATGGCAATTTTTGTGAAATAATTTACCCGACTAATGCTGCTAAAAGTGTGTGTACAAACAAGACTTCTTAACAAACTGACCATAGCTAACTAACTATGAAAAAAAGAAAAAAAGAAAAAAAGAATTATAGTGTTTCGAACACGCGATTATTGTTTTTTGTTGTTGCAAATCAATCGAGACATTTTGCAGCATTTGTATTAAATTGATCCAAAAAAAAAAAAAAAAAAAAAAAAAAAAAGTTTTCGTTTTTTGCTCTTGTTTTTCTTAATTTCTGCACTAATAGTTTTCAAAGTCACGTAAAGTTTTGGTTAATACACTTATGTACATATGTATAAGCGTTCACACACAAGCATACATGTCTAACTACAATGCTTTAATGTTTTAATCAACTGAAAAAAGTTTACAGTAAAACTAAACCAAATCAATGCGAAACGATTTCTTGTGTAAAACCATATCAAATATCCGTATGCGAGTATGTTGTTGGCGTGCAGTGCAGTAATGTAAAAAAAAAAAAAAAAAAAAAAGAGAGAGAAAAAGAAAGAAAAACTAAATGAATCAGTCAGTAGTTCTTTACTCTACACACAGACCCAGTAACCGCTTAAAAACTTGTTAAAATGCAATAAAATAAATAAAAATTCAATCAAAATTAATTAAAGAATTTTTATATAAACAAAATCATTTGAAAATATATTGTTATTTTAATATTGTTCTGTGCTTTTCCATTAGGTTATATAGTCTCGCGGTGTTTAACTAAACGAAAATGTGGCCAAAAGCAAACTTATTGTATTTTGGCGTTATTTTTATGGTAATGCAAACAGTCAGCACTAAGCCCTCCAAGGATACGAGCGAACGAGCTGACAGTACCAAAAATGCTAATACCAAGAACGGTAAGATAGTTTTATTAAATAATAATCCGTTTTAAAGCGTTTCAATATCACTCTGCACTCTTCATGCAAACATAAACTAGCATAACTTGATAATCACTTAACAAGTAAACTGAATATGATTGACTTCAATATTAAAATAAGACACTTAAACAACAAAAACAAACAAAACAAAATTAACTTTCGATTTTGTAATGATTCCACTTCTTTGGATTACCTAATGTATGGCTCCGTAGAATTGATTAGCATAAATAACTAATAAATACATCACTCAATAAGTCTTCGGTTCAAGTCATATATGACAACACTGTTGACAGACTCATACGATTACTGGATAGTACCTAGCCTTTAAATGATCAACTTTGTCAACTTAACTTTACGAGCATTAATTTAAAAGGTGGAGTTGTTCTAGTGAGGTTGCTTTTTGCTCGTTTTATACGGCTTTCTTCAACTCAAGTTAGACTACTTTAGAGATTTTTCTGGAAAAGCCATTTAGTCTTCAACTCTACCGGTCTATAATAATATGCCATTAAGCTTAAAACACAATTAATTCGTCTGTAGACGGTGTTACAATCAGCAAAATTCAAACATCTGTCATTATTGTTATACATATGACAATCTTTTGAACTTGACTAATATACTGGGGGTATAATACTCTTCCGCACCTTGGTTTGTTACGTAGGTAAAATTTAAGACCCGATAACATTGTTAGACTTTACTTAGAAAGCGTATTAATCTTCTAACCATGGACGCCATAGCGTATAATGAATCTTTAAATCTGGAGCGCCTTTAAAGGTTTTATGTCCAATCAAGGCCATCAATTCAAATTTTCATTTTATTTCCGAATTTAACCGGACTCCACTCCTAGCTCATATACGAATCATTGCTTGTCATCCCCAAGCCTAATGGGAAGACAGCCCGTGCCGTCCATTAGACACGAAGAGTAGTAATTTTGTGCCGTCAGGCCGTGAAGTGAAGAGTAAATTTGCTTACTATGACTTTTTGCATTGCATTTTTCGCATGGTATCTTCAGTAGGTATGTCGCTTATAATACCGTCAGAAGCCACGAAAAGTTATGCAGCAAAGGAGGCTTACACAGATGGAGTCTGGTGCTCATGGCTAGATGGGTTTTTATGCAATCCGATATGTGCTTTGGCATGAAAACAGGTTTGCCTTCCAAATAATGCGATCCACGCCTCGTCCTCGAAAATCTTACAACGCACCAGTAAGTCGAAATGACAATAATTTCGCAATTAATTTCCGAGGCAAAGAAACGAGAGTGTCGATGACTCGTCAGCGCGGTTTGTCTCCATTTTCCTGGAATTTTACACAAACGAAACCGTTTATTGTTCTGAAATCAATTTACAAATCAAAAGTTTTATTAATAAGGTCAACATCGTTGAGCCGTCATTTCCAAAAAGATGTGATAACTGTAGTGACATATACGCCTACCTCTACTTAGGTATATTTGCATATAAACTGGATATACATACATATATACATATAATGAATGGATGGACAACCAATTTCTTGCTTCTTCGCCCTCTAAAACTTTATCTTCGAGAAGAAAAAGCATTGATCTTGAATTCCTTCTTGCCATTGTAGTCAGTGCAGCAGCAAGTGGAAAAATCAACCAAATCGTTTTCTAATTTCATTTGCATCATATCTAATAGCTATAACTAGTAGTTTCTTTATAAAAATGTTTTCCTTTTTTGATTTAACAAATTTGATGGTTTCACCTTTCACATGAGCTATAGCTATGGTTACGTCAATCCAAAAGCTTGTCTTGAGAGGAAACACTATGAACTTTTTCCTTATTATCTTAATAACGCCATAAACTATAATAAATTTAAATTATATTGATTCCCTTCACAACAACAACAACAACAATAATCATATATTCATTTTCTTTATTCATATGCATTGAAATTTCATTTCATATGAGTTTCTTCTTAATTACACAGAAATAATGGAAGCTATCTTTCAGCCTGACTGTCTATTGAATTGATGATTACCTTTTTCGAAGCTTTCTTCCTCTTCTTTATCCAAAGATTGTATTAAATTATATAAGCATTGAGTTAAACATAAAAGGGGGAAAAAGCCAAACATCTTCATACTTACTTACTTCATACATAGAAGAAGCACATGTTTGATGGCATTATTAAATTTTATTACAATAATGCAACGCATAGAAAAATGCAAAGAAGAAGAGATCTCTCTACTCATTTACAGCTTGACTAGAACGTATTTGATTTTATTCGCTCTTCACACAGTGCATTTTCCCTAAATACCTTAAGCGGGAAAAGGAGTCTAAACTATTAGTAGTTAATGTTGTTTGCGTAATAGACTTTCAATTCATTAAATTCGTTAAATACGCTTCTCAAATATGTTATGTTAACAGATTTTATATGTTATGATCTGCATAAATTATGTTAAACGGCCAACAGCACTTACATTACGAAACGTTTGGGATGAACAAAATACCAACAACAACACCTGACATATATACAGGCTTTGTTTATTAATAAGATATTTGGCCAACATTTGCTTATAGAAAAGTTGAAAATTTTCGGAGAAAAGAATCGTAGCCTGTCGGAACAACTTTCCAAAGAAATGTTACCGCATTCTTGTACCAAAGCAATTGACAATTGCTTCAGTGATGTTGACGATGAAACTCTACTCGTCGCTCTTTGCTCACTCGTCGAACCGTTTCGAACTGTTCGTTCAGATATTTCCGTCACACACGCTTCCGCAAACCAAACCCCCAATGATTTGCCCTCTTTCGCAGTCTAAGAGATAGCTTGTGATTAATTATCGGAGAGCAAAGCGTATAACTTATAAGACTTGGCGCACAAAAAGTGTGCAATTCGCAAACGCGTCTCATTATTTGGACGGGAGCAGCGTTGCCCTAACATGCAGCAACGTGATACTGTATGTAGTGCATAGTCTTCAAATAATTTTGTCCATAACTTGTATATATGTATGTGACTACTTACGCTTACATAGCATACTGGATTAAAATGCTAACAAATGGAAAAGAAAAAGAAAAAAAAAAACGATAAAAGTTCAAGTCATCGAAATAAGTTAACTAAAGGCGCATATAATTGCTCTGTTGGTTTTCCTTTTATTGCATTAAATAAAATTTTATTTTTATCGTATTATTTAATTGTTTTCATAAATTAAGTAATTTCAAATTTGTTCCACATTAAAATAAAGTAGAAAACTTTAACAATTTTTGTTTAAATAATTGCAATTTATTTTTAATTCGTTTCAATCGTCAATTTAAGTAATACCTTAAATTGAAATGAAAACAACATTAACTGAAGCTAAAATACTTTTAACAAGCGATTCGCCACGAATTCCGGATACTCTCTTGACTCGAACGCAACTCCCAATGCCCCTAAGATGATTTATTGCTTTTTCAACTGACTTAAACATAGGTAAGCATAGGGAAAAGCTTACAAACAATTTTGCATCAGTACAAAGAGACGACCCAAAGGATAAAAAGAAATTTTTGTATCGCCGGCGCAATTAATGATTAAATTTGAAAATTTTATTATACAAAAGCTTATCGTAATTCAGAATAACTTTTTACCAAAAGCACTTTCGATATTAAACGTATTAAAGCGTTTCTTTGAAACCGCAACCAGATGCTGCTTGTAAGAGAAAGTGGTCAACGACGTCACTGTACTGTAAACTTGATAATGTGGTTTCTGTTGTGATATGTTGTTTAGTCGTAATCTGTATAACTTCTCTTTCTCTCCGTTTCTCTCCGTTTCTCTCCGCGCCCATGCATACATGCATTGGATGCTGTGCCATTTTCAACTTACCCGATAAGGTGCGTACATACATACTTAATATGCTGAATAGTCAATGAGGGCACGTTGAGCGCACAAAATGTTATAAAAATAAAAAAAAGTGAAATTTATTTCAAAAGTTGTTACATATATGTGTACATATGTACATATGTACGTGCATATATACTAAAATAAAGATCAATTTGATTACCATTATAGAGAAACAAAACAAATGATGACATAATACTCACATATACGCAATAAGTATAGCATATGAAAATGACAAAGGACGATATATAATATTTATCGTCGTTTTATTCCAAAATTTACTTAAACAATTCTTTATTAGCCTTTATAAGCCATTCACATACAAATATATATAAAGTAGGGAAATTCAACCGTTTTTTTTCCTGGCCTACTATTGCTAAAAAAAATTCTTAGTAAAAACTTGTCGCTATTAAAACTAACGGGACACTATTTAAAACCGTCTTTGCTTAGAGTAAAGATGCCAACCCATGGGGACGTAAAATTAATAGACTTACATGGTCCAACTCTGGCGCGCTTGATTTTTATGCCAAACTTTTAATATGAGTTGATTCTCAATGCGACGTACAAACTATCAAACGGTTTACCATTTAAGGGGTAACTTTTTGTTCAAGCGGCTTCGCCGATCTATACCGAAATACTTATACTCGGCGATTTTCGTCGAGAAGTTTTAAAAAGAATTTCGCATTTTTTCATATCACGAACTTTCCAAAATAAAGCGTTGAAAAAATTATGCGATGCAATGCAGTTTCAATGGAGTTCGTCGTTCAACAGATCAATATTTCAAAATTTGCGATCTGTAGCATGAACAGAAAATACATACTTAGATTTCAAACGAATAGATGGACAGACATGATTACATCGGTTCAGAAAATGATTCTAAATCGATCGGTTTAATAAAAGGTGGATTTTTTGTTGAGCCCTTGAGTAGGTTTTACATACATCCGCACAATTTTTCATATACCCTACCGTACCGTAAATGGTGTAGGATATGAAAAGGTAGTAAGAATTAAGAAAGTAAAGAGCGCCTGGCAAGGCAATCAAACGTTTTGTTTTCTTAAATAACAACAAAGCCGCCCGCCTGAATTCGTAGTCGCATTCAATAACAGAACGAAGAGAGAGTCTGTTACACGATTTGATTTGGTATGAATGCTAAGGTTTTTGTAGTCTTCGCTTAATCTAAAAAATTCGCAAAATTTATGGTGGAAAGCCTTGAAATATATTCATGTAGCTGTTGAGGATCTTGCGCGTTTTATCCGTGTTTTAGCAACAAAAAATGATGAAAAGTTTGTCAGTCTTTCATACTATTTTAAGTTTTAGACTCAGTTCAACTTATTTTAATCGTTATTTTAGGCAAAGACTATATCACCGAGCAATTGTTGCCAAACAAATCGAAACATCAACATAATGAATCGGTTCTTAAATCGAGTCTTACATATAGTCCTGCAAAAAAAATTCATTCAATGCTTTTCTGCAAGTCTCTTGAGTAACGAATGCTCGGTACCTCTCGTTTTAACGTTCACGTAAGCAAAAGCTAGTCACAATGAGTTTTAGAGATAATTTTATTATTTCAACACAATTTCTACATTTACGCATATTAGGCACGGATAACGGATCAGTCTGAACTATTTCCTGTTCAGATTAGTATACATAAAGGAGTAATAAAATCGCTTTTCGAATTTTGTTTGTTTAATACGCTGACTCTTATACTTCTGCAGTCTGAATTCCGCATGATTGTGTGTATGCAGACACTGCGTTTATTACCTTAAACTGGCAAGTTTTGATGAGCAAACTGTAACATATTATTAGCGTACATGCTACGTAATGTGTTGTAAGGGGTTAACATTCCTGCCGTTGAGGCTCAACCCTATGATGCCCGATGACGTACGGAGCGAAAAAGCGTTACTCACGCCACCACGAGGAGTAAGGAGACTTCGGTGTAGTTTCAGATCAAGGACATGTGTATAGCATGTGATGCCCTCTGACGGGAACGAGGCCTACCTAATGTTTCAAATATTTAATGTTTTCGTGATTTTGGGAGCAACCACAGCCACGGCGAAACAGCCCAAAGGACCTTTCCCAGCAGTCACGTAGAAAACCCACACTACGCAGATCCTACTACGCGCAGATGTTATCTTCTGGACAACCTGATCCCGTGGTCCCTTAATCATTTTAAAAGTCTAAGGCCCGACTTTGGCTGGCATAAGGTCACATACCACTTAGATCCATACCTCCCTCTCTCCTACTGGAGGCCTGTATGCCAATATGAAACAGATTACGAATGAATAGTGTCGACTCAAAGAGGATTAGTTAGTACGCTAGCCACCCACGCTCACCACTAAGACGCTTTGCAAAGGCCCCGCTTGCAAAGTTGTTTAAATTTACATAATTTACATAAAAGTGTTCAGAGAGAGAGCCTCATTAAAAATGACGTCATTGTCATTCACTCTACTTCCCATAGCTGATAGGTTCCTAATGTCGGGAGACAGCGAGCATTCACAAAGCACATGCTTCCAATTCTCAGACGGACGGACAATCACAAGAACACACACACCCGTTGCTTTTGTTAGAAAGGGTTTTCCCTTTAATTAAATTTGATATCGATGCAAATGCAAATCTTTGCGTATCATTTTCCTTCAAGCTGCTGCCATAAGTTCAAGTTACTTATTAGAGTATTCAGCTAAGATTGATTGATTGTCTTCAACGTTCGCTTGTATACGAAGCATTTACTCATCATTTACTTCTTCATGGTGTCTGAACCACCATTAATACATGACAAGCTTTATTGAATTTAATCGATAACTGAATGTTGATTCTGATTAAATCTGTTGACAATTGCAATTAAAATTTCTGTAAAGAACGGGTTTATACAAAAACAAATTGTAGCTTCTTTTGATTCGTTTTAATTAGACGAGTAAATACAACAGCTCGGGTTATCAGACTTTTTACGCAATAATCTAAAAATGCCAAAGCGATAAGAGATAAACTCAGGGAGATACTGAATAGTATGCGTTTTGGAAAGATAGACCGACAAACTCTTTTCAACTCAGTAATTCAAAGTTCCGGTAAAGTATTGCACTTCGGACATATAAGTCACAAATTTATTGGCTTAGTGCAACTTTACTCAACAACCAAAAAAAAAATAAAATAATAATTCAAAGTTCTGCTCATCATTTTTCCGCCTCAATGACTTTGCCTTGCTACTATTATTCATCTGGTGGGCATCTGAACCGCCAACTAAAGTGTTGTTGGGCTGCATATCTGAGGACATGCAATAACCGTATGGTTTATTGCTACAAGTTTATTGGACGGAAGTGGTATTTACAGAGATATCTTCATGAGTAGTCGAATAGGCAAGAATCGCGGCTACCAAATCGATGCTAGAGCTTACCTTGACTCGTAGCTTAGTGGGCTTTCAGTCAGTGAAGGTACAACATTTACTAATTGAGCACCACCTTCCCATCTTTTTCTTCTTTCTGCTTCTTCCTGAACGTTGCACTATTACATGGAGAGGGGACATCCCATAAAGAGAAGAACAGATATGATATACTTATGCCAATTATTTAAAACGAAATTTACTATCCACATAAGCTGTAAATTGTTAGGTAGACCGGAAATTTCTTGCGGCCTTTTTACCATGAAATAGACCGTTTTTTTTTTTCTTGCATAATCAATAAACTTGTTGTTTCGGGTGAATGAAGTGTTTCTCTGCAAGCTCACGAATCGTTAGGTGTCGATCAGCTTAAGTCGTAATTTTTAGTTGGTCGTCATCATCGCTATTTAGTCTACCAGAAAGCGGTAAAGCTATGATTGAAAATTTTCAAAACGAAATTTTCGTAAACCAATTTCAGCAAGTGGTTTCTGCTGCAGCATTGGTTCCATACACAGAACATATTTCTCTATGTCCCTTTGCGGCTTTTTCACCTTTTTTGAAATAAAAAAGTAAAAATATATCTTATGTGCTCGCACTGATCTTGTATTTTAAACATTACATCTCACTACTGTAACAGGATCGATCAATTATATATGAGTCTGCTCTAGACAACAATATACAGACCTTTCGGAGTATCTATTATTTATGAAAAGATTTGGAAGTTTTTACATTTTGCTAAAGTCGGAGAGACAAACTCAGATGTTTATGCCGAATGCATACCTTTTATATAATCTATGAGGAGTATTTCTGCATTTTACAAACGGAATGAGAAAGTTAGCGTACTACTCAACCTTCGGGCAAACCGGTTATTGTTATTTAAAATCCTTTGGGCTTAAATGGCAGAATTGATTTTTTATTTTTTCCTTCTAAATGCAATTTAATAAAATATCTGTTTGATTTTATTGTGTTCATAGACATTGATTGATAACGATAAACTTTATACAAACGGCTTGCGCATACGTCTTTTTAAAAATCAATTTGTGTGGCATGAAGTATTTGTCGGTATTTGGTGATTTTTATATTAAGTAATAAATAATTTTTATTATTTAATTTTTTTGTTTTTTTTTTTTTGTTTTTCTTTCTTTATTCTTTTCTTGTTGTGCAAAAACATGTTTTTTAGTGATTTTAATTTAAGAAATTAATCATTTATAAAATTAAGGTTTCAACATCAAAATGAACAAAAAAAAAAAAGGAAAAATTAATATTTTTTTTTTTTTTTTTTTTTGTACTAAGCTTGCGGTAAATTTTACGATTTATTATACCTTACGGTATAATTTAGAATAGATTTCTTATTGTTTAACTTTCAAAAGAGTTGTAAGCTTGTGCTGAAAATTGAATTCAAAATTTGAGAATGAAAACAATAAGAAAAAGAAACCTTTTAGAGATTATTATATGATTACATGTTTTGTTTTTATTTTTTAATTTAATTTAGCTCTTTTTTCCAAATCAAAAAATCAATAAAAGTATTGTTTTTATTTATTTATTTTGTTGTTGTTGTTGTTGTTATCATTATTTCAAGTCATTTTGCCATAACACTACTATAGTGTCATCATGTGGCGAGAAAACAAAAGACTTAAACAGCAAACTTGTTATCGATTCAATATTAGCAAGGACACCCACATACTTATTTATTTATTTGAAAATAATCGTGATATTCTTAGCAAACAAAAGAAAAAGAGAAAAAAAAAAACGCACAGAAAAATAACAAAACAAAAAATTATTTTCAAGTATGTGCTTAGAATTTTTAATAATCTTCACTTCAACTGATGGACAATATGACTCTGATTTCACTTTTTGGGCGTTGATATAGTAAGTGATCAAGTATGTTATGCTCCTTAGAGTTTGGCATAACAACTAACGATAAGATTGCCGGAAATATGTTGCATTTTTAAGTGAACCGTCAAAGTTTGTATGTCTCAACAACTTGAAACAACTTGAAACATAACACGCAGTATCGGTCATTGTTTGCAGAAATGCAAACTTAATTGATTCACATACAAATACACGAACCCTCATATTCCAGCTGTCAGAAAGCTCCCTTGTAGCTATATAAGACGTCGAAAGAAACGATATAAAATAATCTCTAATCGGGTCAAGGTTTCGAGAGAGACTTGAGAAAGAAAATTGAAGATTTGCAGGACCCTAGGAGCAAAATATGCTTTAGAGCAGAGCATGTGCGAGTCGTTTCTCCAACACTCCTACAATGGACACGATTTTCCGTTCATGTTTCTCTGTCTTTCAAAATATTGAATCGTCCCGACTTCGGACATCGTGCATTCAGTTTATTTGCTTGACTAACTAACTAATTGGATTTGTTCTGGCGGGATTTGTTGTTTGGAACTAATTGATATTGTTCGCCATATTAAATTGAACACTTTTTCATAACGTTTGCCATTTATCTTAATTGGCTAATGTCTTCAATACGATTTAAAAAAAGAATATTTTTCTTTTTCACGCTTCTCGCAAAATCGTTGAACATAAAACAAGAACAACAACAAAAATTGGGAAAATGCTTCAATAATCTAATAATTTGGTTTATTGGTTTTCAAATCATTCAATCAATGCTTCTTTTCGATTAAATGAGTTGGCGTTAAACAAGGAGTGCTGGCTTGTTATAAGCCAAAAAAAAAAAAAACTTTTCTTTTCCATTATTTTAAAGGTGTGCAAAATATTTATTTTCAATTACTTTATAAATAACAAATCGTGACTAAACGCAGGTTTTTAATAAATTGTATTTGTGCAAAAATTTTTGAAAATTTTCCATATAAAATGCATTGGATTACAGTTTAACATGTATCAACAAGGTGAAGGTTAGTTTTCGTTTCTTTTACTGTCATATATAAGCGACGCCAACTGCATTTAATGCAAAGACTAACTTATTCATAGCACGCATTGTTAAAAGCATTAAAATTTATGATAGACATACACACACACACACACACATACACATTGAATAGGTGCGAGCATATCAGTTACATGTATCGTGCTTGGCCCGTTACCAAATTATCTTTAAATGTTTGAACAATCATTAGGTTTTCGGTTCAATAATTAAATGTTGTCTATATTTGATAAACTATTTTAGAGAAATCATAACAAATTTATGTAAAAATTTGCATTTTACGTTTAACGGATTTATAGTTAAACTATTTAATTACGGGTATTAAAAATATTTTGAAATGAAAATAACTTTTACACACAACACACGCTCCCATTGAGACTAATCTTATAAATAAATACATATTACCCTGGGGCCTATATAGCGGGCCTTTTATATGTAGCTTTTTGAAAAGATTCAGTTATTTAAGAAACGATTTAAAATCGTTAGACTGATCACTTTTAAATTTTCGCCTTCTGATCTGATTTTCGGGAAGCAATGGAAACTAAGCCTCATTTACTATCATTACAAGTGTTTTGTTGATTGAAAAATTTCTGCCACCGAAGGATGTGTTTGCGGTTTGCAAGCAAATGAAAATCAAAAGAGGTCAGATTTGAAAAATAAAATTGATATGTGGAAGTAAAGCGGTGTACAAATGCTTTCTTTTCATTTGCCCATTACCCATGAGTCTTGGAAAACAATGATTTTCTTCGTTAAACTAAATTTGTCCTTCTGAACGCTCTGAAGGACTTCAATGTTTCTCTTCAATCATTCAATTGGTTTATCGTTCGACGATGTCAAATCATAGCCTGCAATATAGTTGCTTCCGAATATTCGTATACGTGTGATGCCAAACCCATAAGTAAAGATCTCTTATATACGTAGCAGTTGTTACTGTACATGGAATTAATAATAATTGAATTAGGTAAACGTAAATTAATATAAATTAGAAAATTTATTCAACTGACACAACTCTCTTAAAATTCCATTAGACTGATGTGAAATCCGTTTTAGATAGTTTTGATCCCTTTGATCAAATTGCAGTTGGCCATGCATGAGATTTACGATCATCGTAGTGATCAACCCAAAGCTTGTTTGCGGTTATAAATGGGCACACAATGAAGACGTCTGCTCAGGTGAAAACGATGCAAATGGTTTTAAGAAAGCTCCTTTTTATTTAGAATACAGCGAATACGGCGGCCCTGGCTCTCCCATCTTTTCCATCTTTTTCACATTCAATTCATTTGTTAGCGAGTAAGGTGATGTGCTTTGATCCTTGTATGCATAACCGTAGTTAATGGGCACTCTGTCAAGATCATACCATAGATGCATGGTTTCTTCCGAACTGAAAGAGAAGGAACTGAGGACCACATTTCCTTACATTTCCTGCCAGCTGTAGCATTTTCTACGTGGCCATCTACATCAATGTATAACTTTTTGTTTACGAAATAATTTGATTTTTTTTTCTTTCTTTACAATTTTGTGGAAATTATGGACCTTTCTGACGCTGAATGCTTTAAAGTATGCATTCACGTTGAATACTATCTTCTCTCCATACAAACATAAGCATATATTTTACTGTGCAATATTTTTTCTAATTCTTGTGGAAAAATTTTATCGGTTACATTAGAATTTTTAATTTTTTTTTTTTTTTATAAAGTATTTGAATACTCAAAAGCTGGAACTATAGCTCAGTGATTCAGTTGGAATGCTTGAATTTCCTTCGCTTGAGTCCAACAAAAGTAGGTCGTACGAACATCTAAAATTGGCAGCAACAATACTTTGGCTGCTATCAATGCCATTAATATTTCATATCATAGACTTTCTTGAATGTCTTTGTAGTATAATAAAAGTATAATAAATCTTAAATATTAGTTTTGGGGAGTAAACAAATAACCTTAACCTTCTGACGCTGCGATGCTCTTCACATTATTTGTTATAAAAAGCAAGCAGTTTTTTTTTTACTAATTTTTGGGCTAACAATGAACCGATCAGACAACCATCTGCTTCGCCATTTTAGTTAACTCGCATAATTTATTGTATGTCGTAATTTGCTTATAGAAAGTGATTGATGATATAATTTTAAATTATTCGAGTCTTCGTTTCGAATATTTCTGCAAAATTCATTAGTTTCGTTATATGTTTTTCCATCAGAAGAATTTGAAAAAACAACCGAACGAAGTAATGGTTCCAAAATGCATTACTCAATAAGTTCACAGGATAACACATCGATAGATGTCACCACTGTTGACGATACGATATGACTTTCAGATGGGGCCGGTCTTCAAAGCATTTGTGAAAATTTTTTCATATCACATTCGTCAACAGTTGCCCCCACCCCGCCTATTTATTGAGTGATATGTTACACATATAACGCATTTAAGAGGCTCTTCTAAATGATCTGGCGTTGTGTTACAAACGGAATGAAAAATCTAATATACACGACGGTGATTTTGTAAATATAACAAATAGTTTACGCCTGGCTGTCAAACATTCTTCGCAATGTATATAAATCTTTGATTTGCTTATTAAATTTGACATTGTTTTGAAAAAAATGCATAAAATTGCTGTATGGAATACATACATATATATATATATATATATATATATATATATAGTTGTATATAGTTGTAAATAAATTTCCGCTTGAAAATTTTCTTAAGTAAGATTTTTGTAATTTCATTGCCACACAATTGAAAACAGGTCACGTTCCTCCATATATATATATATGTGTGTGTGTGTGTGTGCGTGTATGCATTCAAGTAAAGTTAAATGAATGAATGCTTTACACGCAAATTAAATATTCATTGTTAAAGAGCTAATGAATAATTTGATCATTTATCAATGTCGGTTAAGTTAAATGGAAAGTGTAGCACTTGTTAAAAGCATTACATAAATTAACATATATATATATATATATATATATATATTTAAAATAAATTCCTAGTTACAAGTTCGAATGTCAAACTTGCAAACTTTATAAAATGTTTTCTCATCTCTTTCAAGAGCTGAAAAAGCGATTTTATTATTAACTTATAATACAATTCAGTTTAACTAACAATAATAATAATAATGATTTGCATGTCACATTATGTTAAATAAGTAATATAAAGATAAGCAAATAAAATGAAGAAAACAGACGTTATTCATAGCGGTGTTAATGTTTTGTCTTGACTTATTAAGTCAATTGCAGTTAAATTCAAAGATTCTAGTTATACACCCAGAACACGAGTTACAATGATTAAGGTGTTGCTTTATTGTCTTTTAAAAAAATACCACCAACAAGCAACATACAATTGAATGGGTGGAACACTCAACACCAAAATCCGACATGCATGACTTGGATGGGAATGAAAAAAAAAAAAAAACACGCAAAACATGTGTACAAACAAAAGGTCATACACGTTGCGCAATCATGTTAGAACCGAAAAAAAACAAAGATAACAAGACAAGAAAGTTAGATTTGCTTTAAGATGAATCTTCAATTCCCCCCCTCTTCCCACCTTCTCTTCTCCACAAGGCACAAAAAGATAACAATTTTAAAGTTTTCCATTAATTGTATGACGTATGACTTCAATAAGCGCATGAAAATTTTTTCCATTAAATGTCTCAAGATAATGTTCGCGATGAATAGTCCTAAGCTAATAAGAGTGCAATACTGCTGCATAGGTCTCCTTTAAGGTTTACACGCTTTAAACGACGTTCCTCTACTAAGAATATTCCACTTCTACGTAACGCGTTACCACACAAACAAAACGCACACATGGTTTTCAACAACATGCTATTAGATTGCCACGATTCCTTAACCGATGTTTTTTAGATTTGAAAGAACTGCTTGTGAGATACATAGGCCAGGATTTTGTATTTTGTCATCGAAAACCCTTCTCATACAATATTTTATAAACAATTTGGATTCACACAGCCATTGATTGGTAAAGAAATCTCGAACTAATATTTCGCGATTCTCTTGTAAAAGAAAAAAAAGTCTCGTAAGTGTTGCGATCGTTCGAATCGTCTTGTCTTCTTGTGATATAGCAGCAGCGACTTTTATTTGTTGCATTTTATATCTAGTGGGGTGTGATACCGTCGATGGTCATCGGACGGAACGGACGGAATTCTTTCGAAAAATCCCCAACTGGGCACCTACAACGTGCAATCCTAGCGGATGATGACGAATTTGGTCAGTTGATCACATTCGAAGTACGTCAGTTAACTTATTTCATTTCATTCCGTTCTTACAGCATCCCTATGAGAGACACAAGAGAATAACAAACCGCTTGCAATAAAAGAAAATTAGTGGAAAGTAAAACATACTTATATTTATATATTTTAAACACATAGGAGTGACTTACAATTGCATGTAGGATCAAAACAAGTCCTTTGATTTTGCTCCTTACAAGGTCTGTAAAAGTTTGTAAAAAGGTCTCGATGGATTGGCTTCATTTCGCTTTAGACGGTACACGGTAGACGGTAGAGGATACTCTTACTCCTTGGCAAGGTACACATGTGCTATTGTCTAGCTTGTCTAGTAGAAAGGACCCAATCTTTACGTTAGTTTGAAGTTACTCAAATGACGTCATAAGTAATGCAGCTTTCATAAGTCATTTTACGCATTCTTAAATGGGTCATAAAGGAAAAAAGTTAAATTAAGAAAATTCTGTGACTACATATGCATCGAGTAAATAATGCTTTAGGTCGTTACGATATGAGCCTTACCTTACACACAAATGTTTCATGCAAGTGCATGTACTGTACGAAAAGTTTGCTGCCTTTTTCCATTTGTCATATCCTCAAACTATTTGTGTTACCAGGTTTCCAAATCTAACGGACGGATGCTCGTCACATGTTTTACTATTATTATCTGAATATATCTGAATTATCAGCAAGAGATGGTAAAAATAGGAATAGTTGCAGTGGAGAAATGTTAGGGAAGCTTGAGCGAGTGTGATCAGTATTTTAATATATTAATATATCCGAAAAGCCGATCCATAGCATGATTCTCTTATCTCGCAGACATTGATTTTCGTTCAAGAAATTCTCGATAAATGCCATCGATTAGGTAAAGTCACTGCCAGATATGAGCTCGTGTCATAGCCAGAAAACAAATCAGCACACAAACAGCATGTGACGGGTCCGAGAAGTGTGTCTAAGAATTACTTCTACTACTACTTTTAAGCTTTATCCGCATATTCATATAAATAAAAATTTGAAGAAAAAAATTTATTACGTAATTAAATTAGGATTTCGTTTTTCTTTTTATTTGCAGAAGAGTTTCCCGAAGAGGATTCGGACATGTTGATGGAACCTAATGATTTTTCGCCCATAACCATTTTGCGATCTCAAGAGCGTCAATACCATGAACCACCAACAAGTCATTTTCGTCCTTTAGTTGTAAATACGCGACATATAGCCCGAGCAGATGTAACTAATCCGACACGATTGAATTCGCCGGACTCTCATAGTCAGGCAGCACAAAACTATTATCCACCGTTCTTTCGTGAAGCGCCTCCCTTGGGTCATTCACGACCTTATTTTTCATTAACTGACGGTGGAGCCTTGGTACCGAAATTTGCAGAAATACGACCCAATGACGGTAATTTAGTTGCCCATCAGCGATCGCTGGGCTACGATCAAAGTGTTTTAGGTTCGGGAGATTTTGGTGTCATTAGAGGCGGCACTTTTTATCCCGAAGAAGAAATACCGTATCACAATGAGGATAGCATTGATTTCGTGCAAAAGTACACGTATCCCGAGGAACAATTTGCTCATTTCAGAGATTTCGCTGATATTAATACGCCGGTCGATTCGGCCTTTTCACAGTTTGTGGTTGTGTATCAAGCAAAGAATTCGACAGCAAATAATGGAAAAATACAATCACATCCGAAAAATATATTCGAACAATTGGAATTGTTGGATAAAGAGAAGGCGGCCGAACAGAACAAACTAAAGAAGATTAGCCAGCCGAGTAAAACAAAAACGAAATTAGCTAAAACTAAGATGGAACAGAAAAAGTACAAGAAAAAATCGATGGCTAAGGACGTCGAAGACGAGCCGTTGTTGGCATTAAGTTAAGAGAGAAAATCAGTTTATATGAATTAATTTATTAATTTTAAAGTAATAAATTTTTCGTCATCGTCATCACTTTCATTAATGTTAAAAGTTGCAACAATCGAAATATAATGATAGCAAAACAGAAATTGAAAATTACTCCCAGCTATTGTTTAGAGCAGAGATAATCATTTTCGTTTGAGAACTGCCACCATATATATACATACATATCCAAAAAAAAGGTACAAACAAAAAAAAAATTAATTCATACATGATTTCACCGTCTTTTCTTTTCGCACACAAGCACACACACACACACGCACATGCATATATATATTTTCCTACACATTTTATTCATACCCTCACAGCAATTATATATAAATTTTTTACATTTTCATTTACAGCATACGTGTGAGAAGAAAGAAAAAAAAAAAAAAATACTTTCGTTTTTCATTGCGTTTTATTTTCGTTTTTTCTTTTCTTAATTTATGTACATTTTACGGTTTTTTTTTTCTTTTGTTTAAATTTTTCTCTTCTTAATTTTTCACGTATATCTGCTTTCCTGAGTTTCTATCTATCTAAGCCCATAATACTCATTGTTGCTTAAATTTAGTTTTATTTCGTAGTTTTTTTTTTTTTTTTTTTTTTCGTTTGCTTTTACATTTAAATCGAAAATGAGAACGATTTTGATATTTTTTTCTTTAAATTACTTAATTTATGCTTAAGAGAATTCGTCTATAAAAGAAATGTTTTTTAATTAATATAATTCTAAAATAAATTATTATAAAAATGTTATCGGTTTGTTTTTTACATCTATCTTTCGCAACCAATGCGAAAGTAAGAAATATTGGCAAGAGAGAGAGAGAGAGAGAGAGAGAAGGAAAGCTGTTTTTCTCTTTTCCCAAATGAGTGCGTAAATTGTAAGTGTTTTTTTTTTTTGTCCGAAAATATGGTATAAATATATTTAAAAGTTCAGAAATTGAAAATGACTGCCGTACTGAATAGTTGTAAATAAATAATGCAATGGAAAAGATGAAAAAAAAAAAAGTTGGAAGGTGTAACACGGATCTCTGCCCACTCATTCAACCAAGATCTGATCTTCAAATTATTAACAGGTACGACATATTACTAATCGAAATTATTCTCTTCATTCAAAAACTTTATTCACATTTTCTTGTTCGGATATATGATTTACGATTTGCAATTTCATCTAATCAATTATCCACGCATGAGTAGTCGTGCGATTAAGAACCGCGACTATTTAGTGAATGTTCGGGGTTCGTGGGTTCAAAGTTCAGTGCGGCCGCTATAGTGATTACTCGATCGGCAAAGGCATAAAATGTGCTCTTACTTGGTTGCACCCATCACAATTACTCGTTCCTCACTTGTTTCTAGCCACTCATTGATGTCGCGAATAGTGGATATCAAAAATCACACAAAATCACATCAAAAACAAAAAAAAAAAATTATATTTTTTTTTTATGAAATATTCGTGAATAAATACAACACTGCAATAATGTTCTTACACTGTGGACTCGCTGGTTAACTATAAGTTGTTTGTAATTTTCGAAATATTTCCAAATTCAAAATATTTTAACAATTTTCGAAATACCTTAAGCTAATTATTATTTTTAGAATCACAAAAACTGATTACTAGCCGATGGGTTTCTCTTGAAATTGATATTACATTTTCGGACGGAAGTGGTGTTTGCTAAATAATGCTTCGAACATTGCTTCAAGTATTTCACTCAGTTCGTAGCATCCCGAAGATTCTGACTCGATTAATCTCGATTAACTATCAAAATTTCAAAAGTTGAGCTAGAAGGTGTCAAGAGAGATTCGGTATTCCGCAGATCTAAAAGTGCCCTTTAATCGTTTCGAAAACTTTCGTGTTCCGTGTAAACCGCAAAATTAAAATAATTCTTGAAAAATTACAAAATTTTTGCTTAACAATGGTTTCGCTGAGGCGTAATGCTGACAACGAATTTTGAAAATTTTATGTACGTCATTGAGAGAAATGTAAGATTAACCTCAGATTCCCAATAAGTAGTTAGGTAGGAAAGTAAAAACAAAAAATACGCTCCATTAAACTGTCTTCGCTAAGCTTGCGCTAAACTTTCTTTTTGAAGTTGCTTTTATCTTCTAATCGATCACGACATACGAAAGTGTGCGAATGAGATTGAAAAGAACTATGAGTTTTCTTCTTTTTTTAAATCCACCCTGGAGACAAATCCACCGAGCGTAAAACGCATATAAAAATATGCAAAAGAAGTTTGAAACTGAATTGAAGGAAATGAAATTATTGTAAATAAAGTACATGCGCTGTATGTGAGCAATAATCTCAGGCGTAAACATCAATTAAGGCACTAAGAGTATTAAGCAAAAAAAAAAGTTTGACGATTACTTCGTCGCGGACTCTTGACTTATGACGAAATTACCAGCTCTTCATGCTTAAAACATACACCAATCTATTAATGATACTTTTTCTCTCTCTCTCTCCCTCCCTCCTTCGTTGTTTATATGTAAAGTGCGATGAGTCGGCGCGTAAAGTAAAAGTAGAAACTAATAAAAAACAAACACTTTTTCTATCATACAATCTTTGTTAAAGTTAATCTTGGGATTAGTTAAAATTACTCGTACCATCTCTCTCTGTGCCTCTCTGAGGAGGACAGTTGTAGTTGCAATCATTCTTTTCTCCGATAGAAAGTCTCAGTTGGTTGCCTAACTTTCATCCGATCCTTGATCTTCGTCACTTTGGTAGATTGCTTTTTGTTGCGCTATGAATGTAAAAAAGTTTGTACAAAACTAATCAAAATAACGGCTTTCATAGCTGCATGGAGACAAATTTAGTAAAGCCGTGTACATTTTTTTTTTTTTTTTTTTTTTTTTTTTTTTTTTTTTTTTTGCTTAATATAATTGGATAAAAAACTTTGCCTCGAACTTTACATATTATAAATAATAATTATTTAAATAACTTGTGCGGTAATCGGTATTGCATAAGCTTGTGCGGTTTCTAACATTCTTATACAACTTAATTACTAAGTTGATCTAATTAATTAAACTCAAACGACAACTATTTAAAGTGTATTATAATTAAATACAACTACTGATCAAGTTCAATTCCATGAGAGTTAGAACTATAGACGTAACACCAGGGAATTTCAAAAATTAAATAACAAATAAAAGCAGGAAAGAAATTGAATTTGGTTCAGACCGAAACATTTGATATACAGCAGCAATCTTTGGTGTTTATATATAAAAGAAGGGGGTGGATATAATAATATGCTAGTAAAGTGTAAGTATGCCATTCATTCCAGAGAAGGGCAACTGTCGGTTCGATTTATGGGCAGAATTCCCGTCCACGCAGTACATTAAGCAGATTTTCATTAATTCTGGCTTGAAATGCCATTTCTTTGCTGGTCGCTTGGATTTCACGTGGTTTGGTTGTTTTCTCCCTTAAGATCTTTAGAGATGAGAAGTGAGTGCTCTTCTGGACGAAACCCATCCACATTACAATTCACGTAAGGCTATATATCTGACGTATTGCTTTTGTTTATAATTGCTTTGAACTTTAAAAGTGCATTATCGCCGGCATACGAATCGAAAGCCACATAGACAGACAGACAGACAAACTTGATTAAGCTAAAATTCAAAAGAAGCCGGAATCTAACATTGACTCAGAGTATACGCATTTCGAGCGTTTGTTTCAAGCGGAATAAAAAAGTTTATCTACCTCTATATACATCTCTAGTGAATTGAAAAAGTATTAATCTCCCTTAGCAACAATCGACCTCATTAAATACGATTATTGACTATCATAATAAATAGTGTTGACTAATTATTCGTAAGTTTATAGATATAAAATGCATGTCAACTTTCATATGGATACAAAGTTGTAGAACTACCAATAATGTAACTTCAATACTGACAAATTATATTTGGTCATGGCCGAATCTCCTATACCCAACAACTTTTCCTTAAAGGACATTTAAGAGAAAAATAGAAAAAGAAATCGAATTTCGATGATGTATAATATTGCGTGCGCATGATCGAATTTTCATTACATTTGTTTCAGTTTCAGTCAATGTTGAGCAATAAACGCAATTTGCTTTTGTCAAAGGAAGGAATTCTTGGTTTAGGTTGTGCCAACCTGTGTGCAAGAGCTTCAAAGGTTTTCTACGATCAAGAAAATGCTTGCAACAGACATTGCAACATACAAATAAATGGACACACAAATAAACAGACAGACGTACGAATGGACAGTGCGACTGATCGATAAATGCATGCAATGTTTAGATCGAATCAGAATTTGTTACTGGCCACGAATGCAATGAATACTGCTTAGGCATTGAGAAATTTCAATGTTAAATGTTGCAAACGTTCTAGTAAAACGAATATACCGCCCCATTCTTCGTTGGTGGGTATAAAAAACGATTTTACCACCTTTTATGTAAATTTCATCGTTTTTCATTTTTATTAACAAAAACGCTCTGGCAATTCTCTTGTGTAGACCGTCCTATTATTGTACAATCTTGGCCGTAACATTTAGTTTCTTTGAATAAAAAAAAACAAAAAAAAATCGTGACCCTAATTGAAATTTATTGTTAATAAAACAAAATTCTGTGAATAATGTTCGGCATAAAATTGGTTGAACAAAAATTTCGTGAAATATCAGCATCGCTGTTTGGACTTTGTGTGGGTTTTCAACAGTTTGCAGATAACAGTTTGCTAACCTTTTTGAAATAGTGCCATTATAGGCCGCATTCTGTCTTATAGGTTAATTGCAAACCTTTTTCTTACAATTTTCGGTGTTTTTTTTTTTTTGTTTTAATGTACAGATAAAAATAGCATTGAAAGAAGCTAAGAAGACAACAACTATCTGCGTTTTTATTTGAATGTACTTTGCTCACCACTTTAAGCAGATGTGCGGAAATTGCAGAGACTTTTCTTTATTACACGTCGTACACGTCTTAATGTATGCTGATGATGTGAAACTGTTTTCTTCTTTTTCCTTAGAATCGCAATCACATCAGCTTCAAACTGACCTAAATAAATTGGTGGCTTGATGCTATTCAAATTATATGACACTAAACCTAAATAATTGTAAGAAGCTTTCTTTCTCTAGAAGGAAGTCATTCATAACCCATTATTTTATTGATTCGGACAAATTGGAGGACGTTGAGTCGTTCATAGACCTTGGCGTCCTTGGCTTTGATCGTAGGCTACGTTTCAATTTGCACGTTGAGTTCTCGATAAGCAAAGCTAGGTCCGCTCTTGGTTTCATCAAGAGGTCGTCCAAAGAGCTAGATGATCCGTATATTACCAAAAGGCTGTATACGTGTTTGGTTAGGCCTATACTTGAGTATGCTTCTATTGTGTCTACGTAGGTGCTATGTAGACTCAATTGAATCTATTCAAAAGCAATTGCTGTTGTTTGCTCTTAGGAATTTGTGTTGGGATCCGTCTGCTTCTCTTCCCCCCTATGAAAATAGGCGGCTTCTTTTGTCCTTACCGTCTCTTGAAAAACGTAGATTTGTTCTTGGCGTTTGCTTCGCAATCAAATTAATAAACGGCGCTATTGACTCGCCGTCATTACTTGGAGAAATAAGTTTTAATGTTCCTAACCGCTTCTCTAGGCACTTTACCTTGGTTAAGCTAAGTCATTGTAAATATAATTATGAGCTGTTTAACCCGCTCAGAGTTGTTTGCAAGAACCTAAATAACGTCTATCACCTTTTTTCATTATCGGACACTTTAAAGTCCCTTAAAGCAACATTGCTTAATACACGGGACTTGCCAAGGTCGTACTTAAATTAGCTCTTAATCCTAAAAAGTCGCTATGATTCGAAAATTAATTGTTGTGAACAAACTATTATCGGTTGCCAAGCTTATGCCATGCTATTGCGATGGCTTAGGGGTTCATTTGCAACTAGGATCTGTACCGGTTGTGGGTGTGGCTCTGTGCTAATTGTGTACATGCTTTTTTTCTTTTTTTTTCCTTTTATTTGTTTTATTGTACTTATACTAAGTTTTTTTTAATAATAATTAATTTAAGATTTACTTTAAGAGTCATTGGAACTCGACTGCTGTTTGTTTTAGTTGAGTTCTGTATAAGTGGAATAAATAAATAAATATGGCGAAAAAGAGTTACCGTTTAAGAGAAAGTTATCTCTTTTTGTATAGAATTTTTAAATGATCTCAATGTCAACAGTGGATTTCGATTTGTTGAAAAGAATCGTTTTTGAAATTTGCAAGTAAAAGCACTTCGAATTTTTTCATATTGTAATTAAGATGGATGTCTCTATGGAGAGATCAGAATATTTTCAAACTATTGTCTGTCGGACTTTACTGCAAATTTTTGCACAAAGTTCAGACTTTTCGACTGTCATGCCGTTAAAGTCGTTACTGTCATACTATATAAGCGAACATAGGCCTAGTCTAACGAGCTCGAGCTCGTTACTTAGGAGATTGCATTTGTGTTAAAAAGTCAGTCAGGCAATAAGTGAATCACAACAAATCGATCCGAAAATCATAGGAGAGTTTTTACCTAAAGAAGTAAAAGTGCAAAAAAGTGCTTGAATTTATGAACGAGCTCGCTCACGATACGATACAAAAAGCCAGCCTTAGTATGACGGGAAGTGATATTGTTCAGCAATATCGAAAACTTGTGGTTCTGTGGTTGAAAATAAAAGTTGCCAACAGAATATTTTCTGCATTCGCCAAGTCCTACACGATCATCTTAACGAAACGATTACGGTGTTGCCATTTTTTAATATAATATTTTTGAACAAAAATTTTTTTTTATTTCTTTTAATCAACATATTTAATCCGCTCAATAATTTTGTCGAATATTATAATTCTCTTACTTTTTCTTCTATCGAACAGCACATGCAAAGAAAGCATTCTTTTTTTAGGCTAATAAAGTGACGTCACGTGACTTCAGAGTTTCCAGAAATCATGCATTTTCTGAAATAATATTAAATTGTAAAGCAATTGTAAGCATTTCCGTCTTCTGTTCGTCAAGGGATTTAATTAATGCCAGCGACCAACGTTCTGCGGATGGAAAAAATTAAGATATCGACTTCAAAGTTCTCAAAAGTATTTCAAAGTTCTTGTGCGCAGGTCGATATTAAAAATGGGCAAACGGCAACAAAAAAAAGAAACATTTGTGACATCTTCATTTTTTTGTTCATTGTTCATAATGATAAGAATTTTTCCTTACGTTCTTTAGTTGATCCTTCACGTAAAAAGGATAAAATCAGCCACGCCTGTCCAATATTATAGAGCATTCAAATTTGCTTTTTTTTTTTTTTTTTTTTTTTTTAATAAATGCGAAGGATGCAGAATACAAGATCCCCCGATTTTCCTTGTGCGTATCTGTGTCGGCGCAGATTTATTTGACTGAGCTACACACAGGAAAAATTTGAAATTTCAAGCAAAGATTTTCCTTCAGATAATGAATTTTTTTCACATACGTTAGAAAGTTCAAGGCTTCCAACTAACCTAAAAAAAAATTAATATGTTTACTAAAAGCTTTAGAGCGGCGTTATCACTTAAACTGTATAGTCGACATTTAACCTTGAACAGTTGAGTTGAGTTTTTTAGAGATGTTCCCACACTTCCATTCCATCCACCGGCTCTTAATCAGTAGAGTAGAGTTTAGTTCCCAAACATCGCTTGTAAAAATCAATCGGAGATATCCGACACCACTTGTGATACAAGAGCACGATTGTGCGGATATGTACAACGATCAGGAGGACTTAAGACAGACGCATCTTTTCTAAGCTTGTCTAACCATATGTCTTGTGTTCAACCCAAAGACTGCAATTCTCGATATATCTCGATGGAAATGTGGTACGCTGACGTATTTTGGCCCAAGGAAGAATGCTAACGATAGTTTCGTTCCGACCACTTCCGATCTAATGACTTATTTTAAAGAGTCCTTATAGACACTTATAGAGTGATGGAGAGTATTTTATAATGAGTAGCGGCCCGCTTAAGTCTTTTGATTTGGTTTAAATAGAAAATCGAATAGAAAAATGTTAACTAAGGTTATCTTATAACAATTCCATTATGCAGAGCGTTTGTTTGAAAGCAAATCTTGTCCATATCTCATAATTTTGTTGTATTTTTTTCTTTTGTGTGCGTGTGTGTGTGTGTGTGTAATTTATATTTAAAATTTTTTCTTTTCTTTTTATGTTATAGAAAAATAAAGAAAAATGTACATTTTATTAGCGCTATTATCTGCTTAGAAATCTCAATCACTTCTTTCGAAAATCCGATTTACTTGAATGCACTCAGTTCACCTTTGTTTCGCTCAGTTAGTATTTTTTACTTTAGCAGCAGCATAAGTTTCATTTATGTTTATTTTTCTATATATGTATGTATGTATGTATGTATGTATGTATGTTGCATGTCAACGGTATGACACCCACTCGTAGAGATTTGAATGTTAACCTAACCGTAATAAATGTCAATTTATGCGGTTGTAAATTAGTTTCATAAAATAACGGTAAATTATACTTTTAGGTATGTTAAGCTTATAAGAAACAAATTAAAAAATATTCACGCAGGTTATAGGTGCTTACACGAAAGAGACAACCGAATAATAAATTGAAAATATTAAAGTGAATTGAATGTGCGGACAAGTTCAATACTTATTACGCGGGAAAGCAAACCGCAAACCGTTAAAAATGAATATTTAATTAAATGTTAAAAAATCTACATATAAGAGAAATATTTTTCGGCTACATACAGAAAGAAAAGGATAAGTAAGAAGGGGAAAAAACAGTAGAAAGAAAATGAGAAGAACAAAGGGAAAAGAGTAGGAAAAGGAGAATGAAGGGATTAAAAAGATTGACACAAAACGAAATAGCGGAAGATAAACAATTTTATATATGAGAAGAAGAAAATCCGGCGAATCACGGAAAGGGATGGAAGGCTTGCATTTTATTCACCTCAATCAAAAACTGAGAAAATATCTCTTCGGACAATGGGACGGACAAAGCTGCCGAAGATAAATCACAATTGCATATGCTTTTGTCAGCAAAATCTCCACATGATTGTTGATCACTTTTTCTACGAACTTTTTCAAAAGATTTCTGCAACGTCTTGCAATAATTTCATCTCACACAGCAGACTTGCAACAAAAATGCATCCTGTCCAGTGGACATGGAAGAGCATTTCTTGATACCTGCGCGTAATATCAACAGTAACGGCAATTTTGGAAGAAAAATGATAATCATAAGTATAAAGTGAGTCTCGGTTAAAAATACATTCGAGAGCAAACAAATCGTGTAGGACTTCGAACCTAAATATTTATTAAATTAAATTTAGTTTGCAATCACAACTTGAATTGAACTAAACTGCACACTGTCTGCTCGTGAAAACCATAAAATGCTTCCTATTGACCTTCTAAACCATTACAGTGGCAATACAAAAACAGAAACACAGTCAAAATCGCTAATTCCAGGGAGCACTGTTTCTAGTAGAAAGTGACAAGGATTGCTATAAGTGATTTGATTTGCTTGATATCAACTAGCAGTTTGAAAGTTTATTTATCGTAGACGAGACTATATAGAAGTGGAAAATGGACACCTTACTGGAAGCAGGGTCCCAAGTGGTGGCACTAATTGAAGCTGAGTAGAGGCAAAGCCAAGTATCACGACAGTTAACTTTAAGCCAATATGCTATGCGACGTATACATCAGCGGTGTCAAGGAACCGGCGGCGATGAAGTAATCGAAAGAGTGTTACTATGCAGCGGGATGATCGTTTAGTTGTCAAAATTTCAATACGAAATCGCCAATTGAATGCAATTCAATTCGGGTAGCAGGTCCAAGAAGTTGGTCAGTGGACGTTTAGAAAAAGACTACGTGAAACAGGGCTGACGCCGCACAGACCAGCAACTTGCCCGAAATTGACGCCGGTCCACCCCGGACTGCTGTCGTCTGACGAGCGCATGGTAACGATGGACAGGAATAAGTCGACCGAATGGTGTACGATTTTTGTCCTCTCGGGAAAGACAAAGAAAACAATGCTCTGTCAGAATGGTCCAGCAATGCTTCTATTCCATTAACAGCTTCTTATTCATTCAATTTATTGTCACCTAACAAGTAGACAAAGCAACATATTATCGAAAAAAAATTGGCGGATTATTCGAGAAAAAAAAAAAATCACAAATCATTTAAAAAATGTGAAATAGAACGGAGCAATAAAGGCAACAATAGGCTGAATTCAAGAGTTCTAACCATAGTGTAGCTGCTCTAGCACAAGTGCTTACCGTAACTCACTCGAATAGAAAATTTTTACTAGTGTGAGTAACGTGAACGCTGCAAAAGTTTACATCAATACAAATTGTTATGATGATCAAATTGTGGAAACTCCCATACATCAGTTTTTTAGACACGCGACAATCAATCTATAGAAATGTAAGAAGTATGTCGTATACCATTACAAATTATGCAGTTAATATTAAACGGTTTTTATGATATATGGGCTTATGAAGGAAACGTACAAAACCTATGCACTGTACGGGTAAACAATAAAGAAAAGAAATAAAAAAAAAAAAAAAGAGAATGACTTGAAAATGTTATAATGTCACACCTAAATAAATGTCAAATTGCTTTTGAAGGTAGAAACACATCAAAAAAACAAAATAACAAAAAAAATAAAAATAGTTATGGTTGATGCTTAATGATTTTTTGCAGGTAAAGAAAAAAATTTATGTTAGAAAAATTAACTTTTCTTTAAGTCATTTCTTAACGCCTTCGTATTTGTCTATGTGTCTTTAATTGACTTCCGTTACTAATCGCAATCTAAATTGAACAACAAGTAAAGTTACGGTTTATTTATAATTTAAGTAGAGAAGAAAGGGGGTGTGACCTTTGTTTTTCTTCTCTCTTTCTCTCTCTCTCTCTCTCTCTCTCTCTCGCTCTCTCTGTATCGTTTTAATAAACATGTGTCAATAAATTTATCCCGGGTTTAGTCATATTCAAGTTGACGTTTAAATTTGTTCTTTACTTTTTCTAATGAATTTATTTTACATAAATGCAAACACGATTGTCTTGTGTGCTGTCTCTTACGTAAGGTTAGAATGTTGTTTGTACTATAAATGTTATGAAGAGAAAAATAACATTATTTATGTAATAAGAGTTTCTTTTTTTCTAATTACGTTTTTCAAATTAAAAAAGATCAAGTTTCTCGAGAACCCATTGGGAACACAGTTTGTAATGAATTTAATGTATTCCTTATTATTTTTTTTTACAGTAATACCTTACTAGCACTCTTCGTACGAATGGTGTGAGAGAAAATGTAGAAAAAATTAATGTAGAATTCATTAAAACGATTAACACAAATCATTGTTTAGCTCAATAGTTTGATGTTGTTTAGTAGGAGGAAGTATTTTAAATATTTTATAAATTATTCTTTCTTAAAAAATAAAAATATATATATATATATATATATAAAAATGAAATATGTGGAAAAAATAATATTAATAATCTTATATTAATTTTCCAGTTATTACTTCATAAATATATCGTATTATCGTCAAGACAAGTGCTTGTTGTCATACTAATCAAAAAGTATCAGGAAGAAATCAAAGAAGCCGGAGGTTATTGCTCTTACTCCTCTGACGGGAAATAAATATTTTTAATCTATTTCTAAACCATATATTCATTGGAGATGACATTTAACATATATATATATATATATATATATATATTATATGTATATATATATATATATATATATTATATGTATATATATATATTCACGTGTATATATATATATACGTGTACAGTAGTCCAACGACTAGAGCGGATTGTATTAATTGTTGAAATTAAGACTATAACACCAAAATTGTTGTTGTGAGACACTTATCGCTCGTCGTTTCAAGATTCCCAACTAAATTCTTCTTCGGTAAATTTCGGTAAAACTGTTTACGCTCAATATTTCAAATTTCTAACGAAATTTGTCATTGCGCTTGTGAAAGCCAATAATGGATATTAGAGCCCCCATAAATTTTGTATTTAACCCTAATCTTGACATGCGGTGACTTCGCATCATTTTTGAACTTTGAACGTAAATTCTTTGATTATTTCATATTCGCCTAATTATATATAAAATTGTATTTTTATATAGAGCTTGTTTACATATACCTGCACATGCACCTAAACTACAATATAAACAAAAACAATGACAACTTTAATTATTCCCAGGGTTCTCATAAGCGATTAAGAGTCACACTGTAGTGTGATTCAGTATAAAAAAAAAAAAAAAAAGTCAGCAATATTAGGGTTAATCAATATAATATATATAGAGTTCGTCAAGCAAAAAAAATTTAATTGAAATTGATATTGGATGTTGTTTGTAGCTATTGGCAGCCTGTAGCAAATAATTTTGAAATATGCAAAGAGATAAAGCTTCGTTACGCATATGAGAATCAAAAAAAAGAGTTTTGCGGTTAACGGAAAATACAACTTTTCTACTTGTTCGTTATAAAAATCGCACAATCAAATTAAGAAAACAAATTAAGTCCGTTCTGATATTCGCGCACAGTGGCAGAGGAAGCTTTCATAAATAAGTGAACTTTCAATGATTCTTTCGAAAATGTGGCGATCAAGCTTCGTCTAGGCCTTTCCGTACCAATAAAGGCCTCGCAAACGTTGTTATTTTAAGGACAAGTGAAAACCACCATGAAATAGCCTACACCGCTTCGCTTAATGTACGCATTCATATAATGAATTTTCAAAATAAAGGGTTATACGAGGAGCGGTTAAAGAATGATCCGATCAGAACCATTTTTAATAGCGTGCGTTCTTGGGTCCAAACATGTCGGTGTATCAAAATTTCGACATGTAAGTTGAACATAAGTATATAAAACGGACAGACGGTCCGACAACCTGTTTAGCTGGACAAGGTGGGTCTAATGCGAGTTCCTCTGGATATTGTATAGATGCATAAAAATCTATATCTATATATCTATATATACAGAACAAGTGGTGTAGGGTATAAAGAAAGCTTGCACGACGTTAACTATTTAATAAGCGGCGATAACCATCACTTTCATGAAATTTCACAAAACAATCCCCACAACAATCTTCCACAACACACACTTCGACACACTTTGGCTTACTGACAATTGAAAGCATATCAGAAGCTTGGAAAGATGTGAATTCCAAAGCATCTTACAACCTTTGGAAGGCATTCCCGCTTTCATTTGTAAGTGACAGAGCAAAGCCTGTCTAATTAACTGGGAAATAGTTATTCACATAATCGTTTTCGCGACCATTAACTCTCAGCACATTACCAAGAGAAGAATTGAGTTTAACTAATTATTTCCCGGTACTTTTCTGTTTTTATTGTTAATCATACGTATGCATATTTTTTTATCTGAGTCATAATATTTTCCGTTGATCGTATCATTAATTAGTATGGAGATCTTCTTTTTCTATATGTTCTACTAGTTGGATTTTTATTACTATTATTATTATTATTGTTATTGTATAAGCTGAGCACTTATTACACAATCGTTTGTGTCGTCTTAAGATAATCATTCTCTTGGCAATTATAATTTAAAATAGTTTTTTTCTTCGTCTCTTATTTACTTTTAATTACTAAGTTTCGTAATATTTATATGTTTATTTACTTATTTTTAAATACTAATCAAGTCCATTGGTCAAAAGTATCGTCATCGTCATCATCATCATCAACATCAGCATCACCGTCAGCATCACCATCATTTCAAGAACCGTTAACTGTTGGCATGTGAAATGAAATGACAATATTTAGGCATATTACCCACGTAAAAACGCACACACACACACACATTTTTGGCAAGATTTTAAACTTTTGCATGCATTATATATATATATATATATATGGTATTTATAGAAGAGTATCTATAAAAAAAAAAGTATCATTTGATTATACGATTAAACTTAAAAAGTAGAAGCTTGTTCAGATGCTGATTGTCTATTGAACTATCATCGCCACAATCGTTGTTTTTGCTGCTGCTGCTGTTGCTGTTGCTGTTGCTGTGTTGTCAGCATCATCTCAACATATAAAGTTACGACATCCTAACATGAACTTGCCGTAATTTAATTTAGTTTGACTTTAATCTTGTTGTACATGTTCTCATATCGGTTGACATTGAGTCATATACACATACATATATATATATATATATATATATGTATATGGTTATCTGTCTATATGCATATATGCATTATGTATGTTGAATTTATACTAATTTTTTTGTTTGTTTCATTGGTTTTCAATGAAGCGCTACTTGTTTTACAAGTTCTAGATTTCACGATTTTGTAATATATGATCTGTTATAGATACATACATACATACATACATACATACGAATAGTATAAATGCATGTATGCATTGGCTTTGCATTGTTTTGTTCGAACTGTTGGTAACATTTAATTGCATAATATGTTAGTTAAATATATAATCAATGATATATATATGCTTATGTTTGTTTCTTTGATCTCTAATACGTACACAGTATTTATAGTTCTAATAATTGCTTTTATTAATTTTAATTTTTTCCTATTTTTTTTTTTTTTTTTTCGTTTGATTTCTTTTTCTATATATTTTGTTTTTTTTTTATTAATCGCTTTGTTAACCATAATTAATAGGGAGGTCTGTAATTGTAAACATATATTTATTATATATCGAATGCTTTGTTCTTTGCTCTTAATGAGATTTTGATGATATCTCATGTGAGAGTTTTACAGTAAAGGTGCAACTTTTGATGTGATTGTAATTAAATGATAAACTGTTTGGTAGAAGGCAACGCGAAGTCAACTTGATTATCTTTCATGACTACTACGACTTGTTATTTTTATACAAAATCGAGAACATTTTAAAAGGTTTTAAGTTTTCACCACAACAAAATTATTATACCAACTTATGGGGCTTTAATGAAAGGGGCATCATTGTAGTAATTGCATGATTTTACGCTTTAGTCATGTAGTTAGTAAATAGCGCAGTTATTTGATATAA
The DNA here is from genome assembly GCA_000688735.1 of Glossina austeni. NCBI lineage: Eukaryota > Metazoa > Arthropoda > Insecta > Diptera > Glossinidae > Glossina > Glossina austeni. The sequence goes on from KK502403.1 coordinate 1,557,923, forward strand.
AGACAATCACTAAACATCTTATGCGCGGCCAATATGTCTGATCTGTGTCTTTAAGGATTGACTGAATTCATCATTCACATGACATGAGTAGCGACTGAACGATCGCAGCAAAGAATATCGCATGGGAGCTTGAAAGCAATGAATTTCTTTAGTTATAAATATTTTTCACTAAACTACTATTTAATTTAATATACAAAACATTAAAAATGCGCACAAATTATTCCAAATTTGCAACGAAAGCTTTGATGCTATTTCTATGAACAGCGAATTATTAGAAATTTTTGAAATTATTTCTAATGCACAAAGTTTTTTGTATCAATTGTTAAAAGTAAACTTTTTTCTCTTCCTTATAATGTGTGCCCGCAGAAAGAGCAAAAAAAAAAAAAAAAACACATCCTAAAGATGTACGTAGTTGTTTACAAAGAATACGCTTTGCATTGTAATCAAAGAGTAGGCCTTGAATTTTATTAGTTTAACTTTTATTTGTTCAATGAAAAGTGGGAACATTTTTCCGATGATTAACATAAAGCGTGCCAAACGTCCTAAAAGCTAGCTTATCGTTGAAAAACTTTTGGTCACATTTTGCTTCACGCATTTCCGCATAAGAAGGGAGACTGAAAATTTGCAGGAAAGATGGATGGATGCCGGAGATTATTTGAAAATTGATAACATGCCAATCAAATATCTGCACAGTTCATATGTATGTTTATATGCATCAGCAAATCTACCATCACAAGTGATTCATGGTTACTTCCAACCAATTCATCTATGCTTGAGAGACGTATTACAATTGGAACTGATGAAGATATATCGAGCCCTTCTTATCTATCCATGTTAGAAAAGATGCTTTGAATGGTTGTGAAAGAGAAGACACACGTTTATAAAAGAATAGGAACAAAAAAAATTCTCCGCTATATATAAAAATTTTTTAAAATGGCGAGACTATTAGATCTCTTTACTTGGTTGCAATTAAGAACAAATTATTCAAATATTTTCACATTCGCTTTGCACTCGTAATAATGGCAGACCTTTCTGCCTTGACTTGAGATAAGAGAAGGAAAAGAGAAAAGGTCCGTAACATGATTTATGACACATGGTTGTGTGCGTATTCTCCGGCTTACAGTAGATATGACCTGATTTATGCTCACTGCGAATATGCTGCTTTCAGTTAGCCACTCGAGTATTTTATGCCGCTATCGGACATGACGTTCTATCGCAATAAATGAATTGCGCTTTTTGTTGCTTTTGCGGTTTAACAAATTACTAAAAGTTTTTTCTGACATTAGTGACATTTATTGCTGTTATAATGATTGCTTACTTCACAAATTGAAAAGAAGATTAGTATTGTTATAGATCAATGGTTATTTGAGATAAATTCATGGTCATATTATTAAAGAACAATAACAACATATATTAAAGGCAATTATCGTATATTTCTAGAATGTATTCTTTTTTTTTAAGTCTTTGTCGCAACGTTGCTTATAAGTGAAAACAATGCAGTTGAACAAGATGTAAAACAATGTTCAAATATTTGTAACGACAACACATTGCCCGTAAAAGTAGTTTAATTGACAACCGATTAACAATCTAATATCGATTTATTAATAAAGTTTTTATTGCCATTTGTTATAGAAATTGCTTCAACTATTATAAAAAGGAGGTACTAGTTAATGTTAATGCTAAATTTACATTACATTATATTGGGAATTTCTTTAAACTATTATAAATTTTCAATTCAACAACTCGTTAACAGTGTGAAAATCTTATTTATATATATATATATATATATATATATATATATATATGCTAAACGCCACCACAGCAATCTTTTTTTGGTGTGGCTTGGCGCTACTAGACTCAAAATAATCTCGATAATAAATTTAGCATAAAAAATGTGCTTTATTATGATTGGAAGTAATAAAAATAAACATATATTAAGAATATAAAAAATTAAAAAAAAAAAAAACAAAACCAAAAAGGAAAAAAAACTTTATAAAATGCAACGAGAACCTAAATACAAGTCAACCTAAACAAAGCAACATAAGCCGAAGCATGTATAATTATAAGGTATGCATATATATATATATATATATATATATATATATATATATTGTGACATTTGATATATAACGTGCACATAAGATATATGCACGGCTGATTATAATTATAATGATAATCTTAAACATTATCGCGTATATCGTTGTTGTGGTTACTATGGCTTTGTTAAACAAAAAGTCAAGCAAATATTTATTGCATTTTTTTAATTTTTTATACAAATCGAAGTCGGATTGAATGTCTACTCTCGACTTGGGATGAATCTTTTCCCCAGATCCAATAGCTTATATTATCTCATTTAAGAAAAATAAAAAACTTCTAACATATCCGGCTAAATTACTAAGTTGCGGTATGTAATTTATTGATAAAATACGATTTTTAAAAAAATATTGCATCTACGCACATTGACCTACACTCACACAGATAACACATACGACGAGAAAGTGTAAAATGCTTAATCGCATTATAAGAAAGTGCTTATCGAAAAAGCTGACATATATGAAGTTTATGTTTTGGATGACACAAAGTATATATATATTTATAATCAGGATCGGAAGTTAGGAATCGATTTTAGTAACTTTGGCTCTCCGTCTGCTCGTCTTCTGGCCTATGTAATGTCTATTGTGAACATTCTCCTGGCCACCAAAAATGAAACGACAAATCGACTTCAAATTTGGAAATTCTTGCGCGCAGATTGCTATTGAAAATAGGCCAAATCGGTCAATGGTCACGCCTACAATATCAACATAAACTAAGAACACTTCTATTTTTCAAAAGGAATAAAAAATTAATTTCTTATTCACGACTCATAGACTATAGCAAATAAATGTACAAACATTTGATGCTGTAGTAACTTCATAAAAATAGAAAAAATTGACCACGCCTATCCAATTTTATAGCGAGTCATAATACAATTTTTTCTTTTCAAAACTTTTACAACGCACCGAAGCAAGCCTTAAAATCCCCACAAAGTGTGTATATCGTTGATCAGTCTGACACTGAGAATGCACCTAAGCATGTCTGTCCGTTCATCTGTCAATCGGAGCAATCTGAGCCTTAAAATCCCCATAAAGTGTGTATATCGTTGACCAGTCTTGCACTAAGAATGCACCTAAGCATGTCTGTCCGTTCATCTGTTAATCTGAGCAATCTGAGCCTTAAAATCTCCATAAAGTGTGTATATCCTTGACTAAGAATGCACCTAAGCATGTCTGTCCGTTCATCTGTCAATCTGAGCAATTGTGTGGTCGAAGATATCGCCTACAAACTAGCAAAAGAATTTGAAAATTACTCAAACTTTTCAAAGAAAACGCCTATCAACGCCAACACAAACGTTGAACGCTTTTGCTTTCCATGTTGTTTGCTTGTTGCTCATAAAATACAACACATACACCATATAAGCTTCTATAAAATTAGTCTACAAAAATAAAATTAGAAAAACTTTACCTTCGGATTTGTGAATGGTTCTAGTAAACCTTTTTATAAAATTTCCGAACGATATTTACTGCAATCTGCATGCCGTTCATGAAAATGCCAGCAAAATTTTTCGCCGATGGAGAACACCACACAAAAACATGCACAGAATATCATATTTAATTAAAAAAAATTACTAAATCGACATTTGATGGCTGCAACACCAGGCTTATCTTTGGGGAATCCGGAAAAACAATTTTCGATAATACGGATAAAAAAATCGATTAATTACTAATGAAAATAATAAGTTAAAGAACAATTTTTTGGTATTTTTCTCAATAAATGGTTTTACGAGTCGCTCGATTTTGGTTACACTTCAGGACATACATTAAGGCAGACTATGGCGCATATGAAAGACGACAGGCCATGGACAGGTAAAACAGTGTCAAAACTGTTAAAAGATTCGCTTATTTTGCTTATTTTAACTAAAGCGATAAGACTCTGCAGATATTTCACTAAAATCTATGGCTCACAAATATTTTGCTTGTGTCACTCGAAAAATTGGCGCACTTGATGTCATGACATCACTACGGACCTAAGAATTGACCAAACGAAAATCATGAATTATTTGCTTAAGGCAGGATACGAGCAAGGAAGTTTAATATTTCTGTGCGATTTGAAATAAAAATGAAAAATTTAACGGAATGACCTTTGATCGGTGTGAATGGATGTCGAGACGAAATCAAATCGACACTGATAGACAAAGAAATCATGATGCAAGATTGAATTGACTCTACGCATTGGTTATTGGCTTGTGGTTCGTGAAATTGGAAGGAAATCCTTCCACACTTGGCCAGAAGATTAATTTCACTTTCTATTGCCAATAGGTGACGGATGCGATTAAAGTACACAACTGGAAGCAGCCAGAATTCGGAATCAAACGGAAAATTGCTGACTTTCATTATCACAAAATTTACGCATACACACAAACATTTAGTGACTCGTCAAAAATGGAGGGATCTTGGCAAGGATTAGGTATTGGTCGCAGGATGGCCTCAACTATTATCAATTAACTTAAGCAAGTAAAGAGTAAACCAACTCTTTTGCGGCTAAATGAAGCACTAAGTGAAATATAAGCGAAAACGATTAAATTTTATTTCTTTCTTAGACTAAAATTAAAGCTTTAACGCAGCATTTTCAAAGTCCGTGTTCGTATCGTGTTATATAGATTGTGTTGAATACTTGCGGACTTGTCGATAAGCACGACATTTCCGGTATAAGTGTTGTGTAATTTAAAATTGCATTGAGTGTCAATGAGTCTCTTCATCACAACTACTATGAGAGGATGCACTTTTAGTTAGTGACATGAATTTTTTGTAATTGTTCGCGTATCCTCTAGTATTCCTTTGCATAATTCATTGCATAAGATAAGGGAATTAATTAAAGGTAACATACGTTGCATGGATTTATTACTCATTGTTTTCTAGTGCGTCGGAAAATTTACGTCTCTCGTCATTTTCATTTATTTTTGTAATTAATCATTAATTACTTGAAACTGGTGTTTGCTCGAGGAAGAATCGCTTCGATCGATTTCGATTTTTTGAAATCAGGTGCAATGTCATTCGATTCGTATTGAACGATGGTAGTGTGTTATTGAATGCAAGACAAAAAAAACTGATAGTTAACGATGCCGATTGAAAAAGAGATTCGCTTGGCAGTTGAAGGAAGATTTTAACGATGATGCATAAGTGAATTATGATTTGCTTTTTCAAGGTTTTTTCAGAGCAGTCGACACTTAGCTTAGATTTATGGCAAATTTCATCGTCGTCGTCTGTGTGAGAGTTTTCGCCACAATCTTCATAAATTTTCATCATACGTTTAAAGCACAAACAGCTTTTACACCTTAAAGGTGAAGAAATATTGGACCGAATTTTAATCCTCTCATAGCTACTGTTCACTGCTTCTGGTAAATTAGTAGCGTTGAGTTTATTTATTCAGTTATTTATTTACACACACCCCACAAATGGAATTCAACTAAAAAAACTTTAAAGCCAAATTTGATTGACTCTCGGAAATAAATCTTATGCTAAGTATTAAGACGAAGATATGACAAAGCATAGGAAGAAAAATAAAAGAAAAATGATGAAAAAAAAAAAAATGAAGAAAAAGTAAAAAGAGCACCAAATTCATGTGCAAATAACCCGGAGAAACCACCCAAGACGTGTAAAAGCTTGACAAGCGATATTAGTGCACATAGTCAGTTCAATTGCGTCCCACAAGGCATTCCCATTTTATGACCAATTCTCTGTATGTTGCACACAGGAGATATCCGAAAGCACTAACTTACGCACACGTTCATCTTCCCAGATGACATGGCAATCATAAGCACGCATGCAAGCCACACAATACGCAGGCAAGGCGTATGCTAGAGCAGTGTCTCCGAAAATGGCAAATAAGCGCACTGCAAATTGTATGCACGTTATTTTTATACTTAGGAAGTCAACGCGCGCTCCGCTAACTAACCATAGTGTTGCGATAACCCAGAGAAGACAACTGAAATTCTTTGTAATCCATATGCATGGCCGCCTCACATTGACCCACCACATAAGTGCAAAGTTATGTTATAACCTGAGTCCATCTTAAGTCTTCCTGGGTGTTGCATACATTCTCACAGACTTAATACGCCCCCTACCACAAGTCATGCAGAGTGTTAGGAACACTGGTGGAAGATATTCTTGAACGGTGTGCATATCGACTATCACTCCTGTCATAGGAGCTTTTTGAAGTTCATTATTAAACGAGAGGTTTGACGAGAGGCAGTAATGTCCTTAAATAAAGTCAGCTTATCAATGAGTTGTGTAATGATTGTCAGAGAGTTCAGAGAAGAGGGTAAAAGAAAACTTTATCGATTTTCTTATTCGATTAGATTTTATTAAATCGTTCGATTTTAAATTTAATTATTTTTTTCCATAAGTCAATTGACCAATTAATCCGGTCTGATATTCAACATGAAACGATAAAAATAAGATAAAAAGTTCAAATGAAATTAAAAAAAAAATATTCAAATTAGTTTATTGCCAATCTTTTGTGCAAATAAATTGCTAATCATTTGGTTTAAGAGTCTAAAATAATATTTCGATGTCTACATATATATAGCGGAAAAAAGTCATCATCTCTCACACTACATTACCTTCTCTCTTTAGTATAATCGTCAAATTGCTTTTTCACTCTCTTGGTGTTGCCAGAGGCAATGGGGTACCTGTGCATAATTTCAAACATGAAACTTTCAGCAGCTTAGTGCATTTTTGTTCTTCTGTTTTGTTTTACCGACGATTTAATTTATTGTTTTCAGCTTTAAAGATAAAAAAAAAAAAAACGGAAAAAATATTAAGAAACAAGTAAGAAAATTATATTCGCTTTGGGTCGAATATCTGATACCCCCGTTATCTCACTCAATACCTAGAAGAATTGTAATGTAGTTCCACTCATATTAACTGCGAAATTGAAATCGTACGCCGTACACTTCGTACGGTTCCCTGAACTATATGCTGCATGTTTCAATAATTTTTTTTCTTCTTAGTTTAGTTCAGTGATAGAATTTCTTTTGCAAATGTTGTTCATCCTTGTGCTCAAGTTTTAAAAGCAAAATATTTGTTTGCAGTTGTCGATCGATATCGCCTATGGTAAATTGACATTAATTAAAGCCACGTCTGAAGCGTCAAACATGATCTCTAAGAATCGACTACGAACATAACAAGAGAGAGAGAGAGAGTAGATAAATGCTTGGGCGGACGGACAAGACTTAATCGACATAAATTCATACAATAATCGGATAAATACAGGAGGTACTTGTATTAAGATGGATGCGACAAACGAACGCACAAGTCTAGTATGCCATCATCCTTGAGCGGTGTATGCATGTATGTATGTATGTATGAAAGTCATTAAAAGAAAAAAAAAAAAAGCTAAACTAGAATTTAACCGAACGTAGAGCAGTACGCAGCAGCATTTGTTTATTAGATTTGCAGACATATCAATCATATTATTCATTTGTTTTTATGCTCATGTTTGCGGTCATGATTCATGTTTATTTCATGATTCTTTTGTAATAAATTGTAATTTTTCTAAATCATTCGTCTCTTTGCCGAATTTCAAAATATATACACAAAGCGAACGCGAGCACACACCATCGTAAAGCTTCCTATTTTTTGTTACGGTTAAATGAATACACACAATATTGCGGCAAACATACATGCACACTACTAATACTGAATAAATTACAAACGTTAGGTAAAAAACAAAAAAAAAAACAAAAAAATTATCACATGAAACTTATTTCCAAAATAAGATATCATGCAAAAACTTAACGTTTTCTTAATCATTTTTTGTACGTTGAAATTGAATTTCCGAGAGTATAATAATATATTAAAGAATCGAAAATTGAATTGAATTATCTTCTATTACTAAGACAATTTGTAACAATATTGTAAAACATCAGAACACAGAAATGTATGATAAATTATATATAAATTTCGCTTAATTAAAACTGAACACTTTCATTATCACTAAAAACCGCATCAGACCGTAAATTTCGCTTATCGTTATTGTAATAAATTCTGTCTTCCATACACAGTCTTTGCATTGCAACAATTCAATATTTTTAACTGATTAAATGTGATTTAGTTTAGTTAGCAATCGATAGCGTTCAATAGAAGGGAAGAAAAGTAACAAGAGTTCAATTAATTTCTTTTTTTTTTTTTGGTGAATTACTTTCAATGAAAAAGCATATGATATGATAACTTCTCTCTCTCTCTCTCTCTCTCTCTCTCTCTCTGTCTCTCTGTCTCTCTGTCTCTCTGTCTCTCTCTCTCTCTCTCTCTCTCTCTTTGTGTGTGTGTTTCTTATTAATTCGAAGTATCAATTAAAATACATTTTTGCACAAGATTTTCATATACAAGTTCGGTAGACCTGTTGTCTGTATTTCAACGCAGTAAACACTTTAGAAATTATTTAACAGAATTTTTAGAAATTTTTCGTATTCTTCGAGATCCTTTGGCGATATAAATGCAATGGGTACTTGAACTGATGTCTACCAAATCAATCAGCTGTTATCAATATTGGCGAACTGCAGAGTTCAAAATTGTGGAAACAATGGTAATGACTTAGCAAGGAAAGGCACGAATTTGATGTTCGCTAACAATTCTATACAATTGCTATGCCGATCTTGTCGAACATATATAAGATATGCCATATAACATATAATGCGATAATATATTGCATAGACGGGCGCTATTTTTAATAATCAATATATTGTATAGATTTTCTTTCAATGTACGTCTAGCGTGTGGACTAGTATGAGGACTATTGCGTCATCTATTGCGATATGGTTGTCCTAGCATTTATTTGAGCCTCTCTGTTAACGCTGACAATATTTGTTTTAATGTCAATGATGTGCAAATTCTATCAAGCCTTATGAGCGCAACTAATAAATTTTCATTCGCCATTTTGATAAGATTTTCGATAGCGATTCACAGAACAGTCGATGCGGGAGTGGTTTAACGTGACTACTTCCATCGTAATTTAACGTCACGACTGTCTGCTGACATAACGGGTTATTTTAGCGTGAACCAACGCCCGTCAGAGAGTAAGACAATCCCTATAAGCTGATGTACTAGATCGATTTAAAATGGTTTGCTCCATGCTCTCGATTACCACCTAGTTCTCAGTATTCCACAATCTTATTGGTACTGCTTCAGTTGCTTCAATAATGCATAATGACACGCCAAACGCAAGTTCCTATATTTACTTTATATCATTAACTCGACAAAAAAAAAAAAACATTAAAGTTTAAGGACGGATGAATTTTAAAAAGGAGACCATTTGTTATACCATCTAAGATCGGCAAACTATAGTTATAGAACAAGATCGTCAGAAGACATTCGTACTCGTCTTTTTTTTGCGAAAAATTAAATGGAACGATCGGTTTTGTTTGGTACTTAAATACGTGCTTAGCAGTATTTACCAGAGTGCCTTGACGTTGTACTCCATATAGCCTTTGCTACGGATGCGAATGTGAAGATATATGTAGCACCCAGAAAGACTTGAGGTAGATTTAGAACCATTTTCTGATCGCTCGATATACTTTCATGCATTTTTAGAGTTAAGCTGCAGTTTTCATTTTTCGATATGTTTCGATAAAATTTTTTTTATTGAAAATCAATTAAAGTGGACTCCATTTACGATCATTTCCTTTCACAATTCACTCTTTTCACACTCTTTTTCGTTTAAAAACTGAAAACGAACTGAAAATGTTTTGAAAATATTGATTAAAAAAAAATGTTAATTGAGGTGAAATGAAATGAAAGTTTTCATTTTTCAAAAAACCAAGAAAAAAAATCATATGTTTATTCATTACGTTTGGATATTACGCCTTTTTATTTGTAACAACTTTGTTGACTTTTCTTTATTTTATTTCCTCCATATTGTTTCTATTGAATGAAATCTTATTAACTTAATTTATTAAATGAGAAAATCTTTCTTTTTTGTAAAGCGATTAAACGAAAGAATTATATTTCACACAAAAGGAAATCATCCGCCTATAAAAGTCCTTTGAATATTCGGAGGAGAAATGTAAAAAAAAAGTTACCTAATAAGCAAACGGTAAGTGTCGTTTCTTCGGGAATATCTCTCCTTCTCTCCCTTTCCCTTCCTTCTCTTTTTCAAAAATAGCTTTTTAAGTGATATAAAAGAATGGCTGACCTATTATGAGTCCATTGCTGCAATTGCGTTTGTGTTCCATCCTAAACCAAGTTCTCACATAGCCTCCGTACGCTTATGGCAACTCAGGTAAAATTAAAATTCTTACTGGTTGACCATACGGATTTTATTTAATTTACGTTTTATATGAGGCCGTTATTTCAAAAACAAAAAAAAATCACTTCACACTAAACAGTGTTTTATTAAAATAATCATAACACAAACCTATCTTTATGTTACATTAATAAGTAAAATAAAAATTTGATATAATGTAATAATTACGTTATAATTAATCACTCATAAAGTTATTAAGCGAGTTGATTTCATGACCGAAGCTAGGTAAACATAAAAGCAACAATATATAATTAGGTATATGGCCAAGACAATAACCGAATCAACGAGTTACATGAAAAACATACGTATATTGTGTTATTATTAAACACACAAATGTTATAATGCAGAAGAAAAAAAAAAAAAGCAAAAAAAAAAAAAAAACAAAACGAAAAAAAAAACGAAAAAAAGCAAACTAAAAATACAACAACAATGATGGAAAACGCATAATTTTATCTTTGTGCATGGAACCGAACACAACAAATTGGACGGAACAATGGCATTCAGTGGGAGTGTAAAATTTTGCAAAACCCACCACCTCCCTCAATGCTTTGGTTTACACTCTTTAAACAAATAAACAAACAACGCGATTCAGACACTTTGACAGCAACCGCATTTAATACATGGTATGCTGGGTGTAAGCATTAACGTTAGCATGAGAGTTTTAAAATGATTGAAGATTTAAGATTTAAGCGAATAAGAAAAAGATAACAATTGCTAAATACTTTGTGATTTTCTTAACATGTTTCAAAACAATAAATAAATTTTGGTTTATATGTAATAAGTAAAAAAACGTGAATCGCCTTTATGCAAGTCATCTAAAAAATATTGAGCTCTGAATGACAATCTAAATATTTCATTCGTCATTTCATTCGTTCAATTTCTATTCATACGAAATGTAACTGATCGAACTGATTAGGGTACACTCTCTCTCTAGATGTAGATGATCCTAAAAGTTCAATAATATTTTTAAGTATTTATATATATATATATATATATATATATATATGCTTGTTCATATTAAAGAAGTTAACAATTGAAAGCCTTTAGCATGCTGATGCTGTTGATTTCATTGTTCGTTCAGTTAAAGAGCTTTTCCCATTGATTGTTTTCTATAAAAAGTGATGAAATTATTGCGAGAAAAGCAAACACAAAAGACTTAAGCAAAAAACTTATCAGATAATTATTTTCAATATTACAATCAAATGACGGGCATATAATAAATGTACCAAGCGGCTGGTTGTTGATAATATTCAAAAATACACTTTAACACAAAACCACGTGTTATATTATATAATATGTGCGTAACTTGGCATCACTTTAGCTTATGATTGAGTTTTTGAACAGGAACAATAATAAAACTTCATTAACTTTCACTGTCTACTTTGGAAACTAGGCTTGATGATCGATAATATCATGACAGGCGTTGCACTATAGTTACAGTAGTTATGTCTTCATATCTATGAATAGGTAGTGGAATCAATTGAGATGTCGTCAAGCCACTTCCTTTTAAAACACGGCTCAACTTTCCGAATTTCTTACTCAATAAGGTGATGCTAGAAGAAAATTTCGATATTTTCGGAAATTCGATTTCATGACCGTTAAGTGTAGTAAGTGTCAATTATTAAATAACGCTTTTGCCTAATTAATGAACGCACGAACGATCGTTATCTCAAACGTAGTTTAAAAGAAAATCTCCAGGCACTCGTATCACGACGTCACAAGTAAGAAAAATATATTCGTTATCCACTATCCTATAAAAGTTTGAAAAAAAGGAAAATTATAAATTTCGAGTAATCCGAAATATCGGGTACGCTTTGGTGATTTGTGATATTCTTGTTGAATACTTTTGAAGGAATTTATTTCGTGCATCTGTTGTAGTTTATGAGCAACGAGCCAAAGACACGGAAAGCAAAGGTATTCTCAGTCTTGCCTGCCCTTTCACTTGCTTGCGCCATTTTCAAACACCCTAACAAATTGACAGACAGATGAATGGACGGACATGCTTAGGTGCATTGTCAATTTAAAACTGGCCAAGAACTTTTAAGCCTCATGGGATTTTTGAAGTGTGCTTGGAGGCGTTAACAACAAATGGCCTTTAAAATTGACCAAAAAAAAAAAAACACGATTATAATTGAAATGTGAAGCTGTATGATTGAGACTTGAGAACGCTGAAAACGTGGCCAGTTCGGAAAACATCGTCCCCTCGGGGAAAGAAGCGATTAAAATTTTAAATAATTTGAACGTTTTGAATAAACATAAGTTTAACTATCAGTTAATAGTAAATCTATTATTTCACCGCATTCACTTATACTGTCATTGACGTTCAAATATTGCCGTTTGATTTTTCCCAATTAACTACTGACATGCACAATAAATAAAAGAAAACCTATTGTCAATAAAGTGAATTAAGAAAATAGTTTACGAAAGGTAAAGAAATCAATCACAACAGCCGAAAATCCGATTACAATAGTTTCGCTAACAATTAGCAAAATTATCAATCACTTGACAGACGAAACTCACAACGCATATATGAATTTAGAATCTGAAGTACATAAAGAACTTTGCCAGTCAACAAACGATGAAAGGATTGATGAAAACATAATCATTATTAACTTATAGTTAGTAGAGCGTCAGTTAAAAAATTTGCTTGTTTGCAAATCTTCATTCGATTCAAATTCCAGTTAACACATTGCGCAACGGTCGTAAATAGTTTAAAATAGACTTTTTAAGTCACATAAATAATTCTTATAAAATGCTTTCAGATATCATTCGTGAATATTTAAAAGATAAATTTACGAAATGAAAAAACTTACACGGTAGTGATTTTCACGTTATATATGCTTTCCTGATGATTCGCTGCCGCTCAAGTTAAGTTTTCTTACCTCTTGTTATATATTTAACACTATAACTTTTGCATTGTTTATTAGGTATTTGCATGTATTTTGATCAGCGATATCTATTGACTCAAATGACAAAGTGATGTGATGCACACAATGCACACAACAATTAAATTCGATGATTTTCACCTTTCCCCATAAAAGATAACAATTTTTCAGTTAGTATTACTGAGTTATTGTTAGTGTATACAGACGCTAATCATGGACCCCTCAAAATTGCATTTTCGATATTCATTATCTTTGTTGTTTGATTTGAAGAAATCTGCGGCCGAAACCCTGCACAGTGATGCTGCACGATCGTATCCCAATTGTTGGTTGTGGATAAAAGTGATGATTTTGACGTCAATGACAAAAAACGGCCAAGAGGACCAAAAAAGTTCAAAGACAATGAATTGCAACACTTATTGGACGAAAACCCGGCTCAAAATCTCAATGAACTTTCGAACAGTTTAACAGTTGATGAATCAACTGTTTATAAATGTGTATCGATGGATCGATGGAGGGAAAATGGCTACCCGACTGGCTATTGACTGAACATACTCTTTGGAATCATTTCAACATCGCGGTTTCATTGTTTACCAGGCAAAAAAATAAAACTCTTCTGTGGCGATGAAAAGTTGGTGTACTACGACAATCCCAAGCACAAAAAGTCATGGCTTAGTCCAGGAGAGCTATGCTCATCGTCATCGAAGCAGAATATTTATGGCCAAAAACTTTTGCTGTGCATATCGTGGGATCAGCAAGGTGTAGTGTATTACGACCTGGGAAAACCAAATGAAACTGTTACCGCAGATGTCTACCGACGTCATTTGAACAATTTGCACGATATGTTGTTGCAAAAAATATCAGCAGTAGCAGTTATCAAATCCTCTTGCATTTTAACGTTGCAAGAGTTGTCAAGGAGCTGCTGTGGCAGTTCGAATGGGAAGTTCTACCGCACCCAGCGTACTCACCAGACATTGGCAGTCCACAGAAATGCGGAAGAAATGCGAAAATGGATCAATGGTTGAATCGCTGCCAAACTAATGTCGTTCGTTTGACACAGTATCGCCCTATTGTTAGAAAGACCGGGGGAAAGTTGCCGAAAATTGTGGAAAATATTTGAATTAACACATTGCCGAGCGCACAAATTGCACCTCAATATACGCTACCTACCGGGCATTTTTTACATGTGATAACTAGTGAAGTTCTCAAGTATATGTAGACAACAGTTACGTATTTATAAACATTGAAAGAAATAAAATAGTAAAATAGTGTTAATCGAATTAATTAATTTGAAATTTATTTTCATTCAAGTGACAAAATCAAGTTTGTAAAATTTAATATTTGTTTAGGGTATGATATCGTTGGAAACATTTAAGTTTATGTAGCGGTACTCCACAGCTTTTGCAAATATATCGAGTATATCCTGTTTTTTTATGCGCAGAACAGACTTCGCAATGTCTGTGGGGATATTTTTTCTTGCCGCCAGTAACCATTTGAATAAGTTTATGTTTATTCATCATCCATCGAAAGTCTATCTGGTGGATCAATTCTGGGTGATTGTTTTATTCTTTCCTTACTTGTCGAAGGTTCTTTTTCCTTATTGTCCAGATTTTGCGTTTCTTTTTCCTCTATTAGTTGTGCTGCAATTGTGAGTAAAAATTTTTTAAAGTCTATTCTCGTATTATTTAATTTTTTATACGCCAAAAATCAATTAAAAAGACCGCAAATTGTCAAACGGAGAGATTTCCCGATCGGTCGTGCACCGACATTTTAAAAAATGTGGGGATTTCCCCGAGCGATCGGCAATGTGTTAATAGACATTTGTAATAATTTTTCTCAATAAATGCCTTTCTCAAGTGCAAAAAAAAAAAAAAAAAAAACGATCAAAATACGTGCAAGGACCAATTATGTTGTTAACTCAAATATTGACTCGGTTAATGAGTGAAACATGTCCATTCGATAGATTGTAATAATTTCTGCATATACATCTAATATATATATCTGTATGCATAGGGGAACTATATGATGATTATTGACAAATTAGCGCATGTACTCGAAAATTTCATTGAATCGAAACATATATGAGAAAAAAGCGAAAAGTAAAACTCTACTACTACTACTACTGCTACTACTACTACTACTATTAAGTTTAAAACAATTAACTTTATAACGACCGCAACAACAACAATCATATGCAAATTAATATTATCCGAAGTTAGGTTCGAGCGAGTGCTCCCAACAATTGTGGTTTACATATTTCGAGCCATACTCGTATATATGCTATGTATGTATGCTACGTGTTTAGGTGTTCTGCCTAAACAATATGATTTTGCAGTGATTTTCTATTTCGTTTCTTGTTACACTATTTTGACTTATGTATGTGTGTATATGTGTAATAAATTCACAATTCATATAAGCTATCATTATCTTTCACTTTAGCGTGTTTTTTTTTTTTTCCGCCGCTCGGTTTGCATATACTGTAATTTAAGTAAGACAAATGATTATTTGTCAGTTTGAAACCGTTTGATTATATGATTTTCGGAGGGTTTTATGTACTTTGAAAGTACTATGCCTAAAAACGTGATTACATATATGGAATGAAATGTAGCAAAACATTAAATGAAATATTATCAAATGCGGATAGGGAAGAACTCCTTAGCTTAGCTTTTATTCAGTCAGTCAGTCAGTCAGTCAGTCAGTCAGTCAGTCAGTCAGACACAGTCAGTAACTTAACTGATATATGATTCACGTGCTCTTAGCAAAACAAGTTATTATGTTAACTTTTATCTGTAACGATCCCTTAAAGTGGGTGATGCATAATTTTGCTGGTATTTAATGACAGGGCACTCCTTGCAAATAAATTTTTATAAAATGACGAAACAAGTCGTTATTTTCTATAGCTGTCATCAATAATTGCGCATTCTTTTAATTTTCTGCATTTATAATTAAAAGCAAGTAGAAATATTATATGCACCTTGCCGCGAATCTTTGATATCCCCTACTTCGACCAATTACCTAAAAGTCGTGCAATATTCTCATAAAAAAATATAAATTACGCGTCAATCGATCTCTTTTTGTTTTTCGATTCAATTTTTAATTCGACTTTGACAAGCATTTATACTTCGATCGATATATCGATCGATATCCACTATAATTGTGAAAATTAGTGATGATAATAAACGGTTATGCAAAAAGCAATTCTTAAATGATAAGACCGTTACAACAACCTATTAATTATCATTTGCCATGAAAACGTTCTGACGTTCTTTTCCTTAACTTGCCACCGTATGTTCTATTGCATCAGCTGCTTTTACAGCAACTCAGAACAAGTGAGAATGTTGTACAGAAACACATTCGGAAAGAAATGCTTGCCTGATACTCCCCAATCGATGTGATAAAGAAAATCTTACCAGAAAATGCTTTACTGATTTTACTGAGATGCGATCGCCTTGTATGCGCAACTGTTTCATTCTGTTTATATGCTACACCACTTGTGCTAAGGCTGCCTCTTTTTGCGGGTGTGTGCTATCCGCCCTTCATTGTAGCAAGCGTTTCAGAAAATGACTCTCCACCGATTTAACCATATCCATCCGTCCATCTGTCTGTCTGTGTAGTATCTATCTGCGTATTCTTGTGCTCGAACTACAGATAGCCCAACGCGATTGGAAGTGCGTTCCATTGGACCAAAGGTTCTATTTATCAGAATATTCCCGAATAAAAATTGAAGAAAAAAGGAGTATGTTATCATGTTAAGGACGTGCTGACTTAAGCGATTTAAATCAAATGACTCTGTTTTTTGAACCTTTCTCAATATGAGGATTATCATAAGACACGACTGTTTATATGACAGCAAGAGATGTAATCTCTTTCGAATCTCTCTATACGAAAATAGTTAACGAGTTCTATTAAATGGGGTGGTGTAGGGCTCGATGGAAGTTTCCTATCCGTGACTACGATGTGTGTTTTTTTCTAAGCTTAGCTACAATTATTTACTTAACAGATTGCTTTACTGTGATCACTTGCGAAACTCTATGGCTTTCCAAGTCTATCAAGCTTTCAAGTTTGCGAAGAATTTGTGCAACTTTAGAAGTTTCTTCTCACTTCGACTGTGCTCGTTTTTTACACACTGCTTTTGTAAGATATTTTAATTTAAATCACATACCATTGATGGTTGCAAAAACATTTCGAGTCCGACACGCTTGGCAGGGGTACACGGGTAGAAATTTGATTAAGCATATTTTTTGGAACGTTCTTGAATGGCATTCGACCATCTTTTTGCTTGTCAGTCTTTTATACAAACTCTTGAATATTTCTTGATCGCTTTAAAGCCTAATGCATAGTTCAGTAATCTGCATGACACTGCACCCTACATCGGAGTATAAAAATTTCCATACTTTGTACACATCTATTAGCCACTCCCCGTACATCTACTGCCACTCATATAAATTAACATTTAAACCGCTAACGATGTCTCGTAAATCAAAATTTCAATACTTAAAGACGATTCGAGAGTTTTCTGAATGTTTGATTTTTGAAAATTTTTTCTTTCATTTCTTTCCATATTTTACTTAACGTGAGAGGTTTCATTAGCGACGTCAACGCAAAAATGTAAATGCAGCCGTTGCCTTTCATATAATTTTGTCATTTTAACAATTCCATGAATATGCACCGGATGGATGGATGGATGGATGGATGGATGGAGAGACACCCAGTTATAGTTAAAGCTTTGCTATATTTCATGCTTGCATGCTTTGAGGATTTTGGTGATAACTATATCATATATCTGCTATAGAAATTTGAATTTATGGCAATCATTTTCTTTTTTTAAATTGACAATTAATATAATCTTCAGATTATAAAATTTTTCATTACAACTCCGGGGAAATGGAGAAAGTGACGATGATTTTTAAAAGCCAATTATACATTTTCTTTCTCGTATTCGCAGTTTGTATCAATTTGTGCGCTTCATTTTCAAGTCAAAGAAAAAATGTGATTTTTAGCAAATTTCGTTGCAGTATGTTCTGCGTTGGTGAGCCTCATACATTGTGTGTAAGTCTTATGGCTTTGCAAAAGTTTGCATACTAGTTGTAGGTTTAAATTGTCCTTAATTAATTTGCTCTATGAAATGAAGGATGAACACTTTCGAACATTGAAAAAGGACAACTGCTCGCAAGAGAGACATCGCCTAGACGAGAAAGATTATTCAAAAATGAAACGACAACTAATTATAGGACATAATGGCCTCAGAAATCGTATTGCCGGAGTTATGCGGGTTGCAAATATGATGGAGTTGGTCTGTGAATGTATTCTAAATATGTCTTATTTTATGGAATTATTCTCTTTTCGTATCAATATCAAGATTTGGAATGACGACTTGGCGTTGATGGCTGAAAGGCACATTCGTCGCTGTACACCATATGACGATGATATTTGCACGCATTTAAATCAATCGCTTGAATATGAAAAGAAACATTTCCATTTGAAGGGTAAGGAACTGGATAGCTTTTGCAAGGTTTCTCAAAATCGTTATTACCAAAAAAACGTTCACTATCCAAATATTATCGTTGAGAATGCCCTACGTACATGGTATAGAGAAAAATTGAAAATGGAACCACCTGAAGAGGCATTCGATGCACTTCACATGCACACTAATGGCGTTTTAAAGGGTGAAA
Organism: Glossina austeni; assembly: GCA_000688735.1. NCBI lineage: Eukaryota > Metazoa > Arthropoda > Insecta > Diptera > Glossinidae > Glossina > Glossina austeni. Next base: position 1,576,815 of record KK502403.1, read on the forward strand.
ATAATTTCACTCATTTGGCCTATCCACTGTCTGCTTATTTTGGTTGTTCTATGAATAAGTTGCGTATGACCGCAAGACAGATTTTCTTTAAAATAATATTATTTTTTATATTTTAGAGTTTACGATGGATTCTTGTTGCTGTGCAATTACCATCCATATGATCGGGGTGATGTTGCCGATTTTGTATTTGTAAAAGGAAACCCGGGGGATCATTGTCCTATCACACGTCCTCTTAAAAACCGATATGAACGTTTCACAAACTTATGCATTGGATGTAAGAAATATTATCAAAAAGTAACCCTTTTTTTTCTGCATATCAATCTTCCGTTATTTATGCTCCTATGAGAATATTTTTCAATTGACCGGTACCATGTAAGAATTGAAAGACTTGTTGTAAAACTAATCCTTGCCAAAGTTGTCTAAAAGCTCTTCTTTCACCTAATGTTATATACCAATCTCCAAGATGCGACGAAGGACGGACATGATCATATATTCATCAGGGCAGAATTTATTTTGTCGAAATGTTTGCTAAACCCCAGTGAAGAAAATCTTCATCAGTACTATGTTCTGTTTGTGCTCTGTTCTTTTCTCCGTCCGTTCGTTCGCCTGTTATCTGTCTACGACAAACATTCTGGGCACAAAACTTGGCCAAAACTGTAGAAGTTACTACAGGCAGCAGGTTAGTATTGCAAATGAGCTAAATTTGCTGAAAGCTGTAGAAAAACTGTAGAAGTTACTACTACAGGCAGCAGGTTAGTATTGCAAATGAGCTAAATTTGCTGAAAGCGCACACCTCCAATACAACATAAGCCGAGAACGCTTCTATTATCCAAACTAACAAAAATGGGTTTTTATGTTCATTACGTGTAAACAAAAGTGTTATTAGTTTTGTATATATATTCTACAGAGGCTCCTCTAGAACAGAATTGCACAGAATTGCAAAGAATCAGCCATGCCCGCGAAATATTAGAAAATTAGAAGTCCACTTGCTCTTATTCGTCAAGGGGAAAATGCCTTCGGATTAGTTTATGAAAGGAGTCGAACATTTTTAGTCTCAACCTGAACCTTGAATACTGATCGGATCGATCGGATAAATATTATTTACAATTTGTTTTATTCTCTTACAGTGGAAAGAAACGCTTGGTCTACTGCGGACTCTAATCATTATTCTTCTCTATTTTATATTTTGATTTGTATTCGAACTTATTATGAGATTTAATTTTTTTTTTTTTTGGCTTTTACTTCTATTTTATATGTGAAATAATTTCATTTTTTATAAATAGCATTAAAAATACGATCTAATTGCATTCATTCCTATTGAAATATGCCTGAGAAGTGCTGTTTTAATTATAATTTTGAATAAATTCAAAATGAAAGGTTTTGAGTGATTTTGAAAGTTACGACGAGTACGGGGTAAAAATCACGAAGAAAGAAAAAATGCTTGACGATCTATAAGAATTTTCTAAATCATAGCTTACAACAATAAGAATAATCAAACGAAATGAAAGACGGTTGCGATACGACGCGGTACGGTTTTGATCGAACACGACATAACGTTTGTAACGCGAAGAAGTAAGCTTCAGATTTCTCATGAAGTGATCGCAAAACTTTGTTCGCGTGGAAACTGATGTAGGCAGCAAGCGCTACGATAAAATGGAAGAAACGTGTTTCGGGGAAAATTCTTTCAAAATTTCAGATTTCAATTTTCAACATTTCTATAACTGTGGCAGGGTTGCATTTAACAATATTTTCATCGTCTCCTTGAAGCTTTTCGCATTTAATAAAAAGCATCTTTTTGTGGCCATGTAAAAAAATAAATAAATAAATAAATGCCCCCTTTTGCTTAATAATTAATAACCTTTAAGAAATATCTCATTGAAGTTGAATCGCTTTGCTGAGATTTTATTTTAAATTTACTTAGCGATGATCTAACGATTGGAAATTAAAAATGGTTTCTTTCCACGTATCTTAGATTGCGACATGAAAAGGCGATAATGGCTTTTAATTTGCTTTTTATTTGTATTAATTTTTGTTTTTTTTTTTTTTTTTATAAACTATTTGCATACACCCTCCGATCTTCAGTTGAATCCAATGCCTGGTTCAAATTAAAAATAGAAAAAAATAAATAAATAAAAAAGTTTAGTTTTTATTAGTTCAACAACTTGTAAAACAGTTTCATTTAAAGCATAAAAAACTCCCACTTTGTCATGTTTTTGTTGTGAAGCATAACCGATTGAGTTTGTTGCATATTTGTATCTTTTTAAACCATATTTTAATAATAATGGATTTCGCTGTTGCTTTTCTTCTTTGTTTTGTTTTGTTTTGTTTTGATTTTTTTTTGTTTTGCATTTGACAGAAATCGCATAAAATGTCACGACGCGTCAATGTCTGTCATTGTGTCGTGTCATTTGCACTAAGCAATTCGTTTGTTGACTGAACGAATAGCTTTGCGATTGTGATTTCTTTTTGTCATTTTCGTTATAAAACAATTGCAACAAATTGTTGCTATATATATATATATATATATATATATATGTAGAAAAAAAAACAATAAAATATTATGTATGCAGTTAATAATTTTAAGAGTAACACATGTACGTACACTCATCCATTGATTTACACGTTTTTCGAAAAATCGTTGTAATGAAAACCATGTTGAATGGGATGCAAAATTTATTGAATATACCGATGATAGTATAACATAAGTCACATAAATTGATCTTCAGAATGCAAAGGAATCGTAAGGCTAAGTTCTATAAACTCAAATTCGAGAAGACACTTCATTTTACGCCTTTCTATTTAGAGGTAAAATGCAACTTAAATCTTCTAAATAAGGTCGCGACCATCAAGTGGTCAAGTCAGTGTTCGCGGGTTCAAATCTCAGTACGGTAGAGTTTACTTTGTGCATAGACATAGTCATACCTTAGTCGGCCGATAAAGGCTTAAATAACATCTATCGATTGGGCACACATCGACACACTACGCTGCGGCCACCATCTCTCCATTTCTTCCTTCCGTTCTCTTTCCTCACTTCTTCTTCTTCTGACCGCCATCGGATTATAGTAAACTTATCGATTGGGCACACATCCACTATCCTGCGGCCACCAGCTCTCTGTTTCTGCGTTTCGCTCTCTTTCTCCACTTGTTCTTCTTCTAACCGCCATCGGGTCATATTAAACTTATCGATTGGGCACACATCCACTACCCTGCGGCCACCATCTCTCCATTTCTTCCTTTCGCTCTCTTTCTCCACTTCTTTCGGACCGTCATCGGGTTATAGTAAACTTATCGATTGGGTACACATCCACTACGCTGCGGCCACCAGCTCTCTGTTTCTTTATTTCGTTCTCTTTCCCCACTCTTTTCGGACCGTGATCGGGTTATACGAACAGGATGCCATCTCCTAAGTGATTAGTCATCGTAAAAGAAATCAGAAAAATTCATTGTTAAAATAAGATTTTGTTCACTTATCTGAAAATCCGTTTAAATAAATCGCAACACTATGTAAATGTTCGCTTCTTTTAATCAAAACTAAAAAGTTCGCGGATCCAAACGAAGGAAACGAGTTTTGAATAGAAACTTGACAGGGATCTTTGATTATCGATAGCACTTCAAACACATGAAACCACAAAGTACGCTGATAGTCATTAGCGTGCTCCTTAGCTCCTTTTTAACAACTTCACTAGGGATTTAGGTTTTTGGCAGTTATGTTTGCGGTTTGATAAGGTAAATGTGTACATAGCAACTTGTGGCTGTATATGAATTGGATGAACGTTTGCTAGGGAGCTGATGAGGGGCCCTCGTGTTCAAACTTATTTAGAATTCAAAGTTAATGTGTTTAAGATCGTAAGCGTGCAAACAAGAGCTGACGGACAAACAGCAGAAAAACGAATTATACTAATTAAGGGCGTATTTTCCTGATGTGGAATCTGATTGGAAGGGAAACGGTTGATTTATTTTATTTATTGTCTATATATTTTGATAAATAAATTGACAAAAATTGCCGAATAACTTAGGCCGTGTGCTCGCCTGTATTAAAAAACTCTACTGCACTTGAGATTTGAACTCGCGACAATTGATTCACAATAAATAACTAAAAGTAAAATAAAATTTTGTTATTACAATTCCAAGTATTTTCTATGCAAGTGTTTATTATTTCAATTTCCTTAAAAGGCAAATTTCGAAGACAAAGTCTTGCACTCTAGTGCTTAAGTTCGTACACATAAATAAATATATACAAATTTTTTATTTGCTATTCTATGCACTTTAATAAAGAAATTATTTTTATTTTATTTTTATTGAGTTTTTTCGTCACACTTATGTCTTATGTTCAGAAAATTTAAAACAAATACTCGATATATTAATGATAATAACGAGCTGAGGTGTGCTCAAATTTACTAATTCTTTAATTTCGAGCTCATTGTTTTCACAGTCTATTAATATTTTTTTGGTTTTTATTTTTTATTTCCTATAATGGGGTAAAATATCTACACATCTATACATATGCTTATACTTTTCAAATCTATAATAATGTGTTATAAAAACACCAAAAAAAAAAGATTATTACAGAAAAATTGTTCACTTAATTGCAAAACATAATTTAACATAACAAATTGTCAAAATCGAATAAGACAATAAACAAAAGCATATTATGCAAATTTGTTTTGCACAATTTTGTAAGCGAAAACAACAATTGACCCCTGGTGCAAAATTTGTTTACAAAATTAAGTTGTATTAAGCAATTAATTTTATTTGATTTAGAATTAATAAAAAAAACTTGAACCGAATTTCCGATACCCGACAACAACGAGAAAATCCATCTGGCCATTATATCATTTTACCATTTTATCAAATAATATATCCATCTGGTCATATATATCAATTCCCAATTATCGTGGACTATTATCTCTATTTGACAATTATCTGTGAACCCTAGTACAAGATCGGATACATACCGAGAGTAACATAAAACAGATTACAATAACTTGATATTTGAATGCAATGTAAATACAGCGTAGAAAGAGTAAATTGAATCTTGAAGCATCTCTTATAAGAACGTCTAAAAATCTAATTGGGGAGATTGAGTTAAAAAGTGATGGAAGCTCAGTAAAAAAATCTGCCGCAGTCACCTGCTCGGAAATTAACCGCAAGCTGGTGAATTTGAAAAAATGTAATAAATTATCATCGTCGTGGGTATCCTGGCTGCCTTGCCAATTACGCTTGGGTTTCACGACTTAGGAACTTGACTCCTTGACTCTAAGCTCACGCTTAATGTACATATTGAGACTTCCACTCTTCTGGGTTTCATTAAAAGATGGTCTAAAGAGCTTAATGATTCTTATATACAGATATTCCGAAAAGCTTGTATACGTCCTTGGTTAGACGAATTCGTGAACATCCATGCGTCCGCGCAACCTTAATTTCTACTTTTTGCTTTGCGCGCAGCTTGGCTTGGAATCCGCCAGTGGCGCTATCTCACTATGAGAATAGTTTGAAGCTCATTAATTTACCGTGACTTGCGAAAAAGAGGGACATTTTCACCCTGTTATCTATGGTTATAGTAATGAAGGGCATTACTTCCATCCTGGCCGTGTTGGATCATGTTTCACGGTTCTTAGACAGTACGTTCCTTTACGTCTAGTACACTATCGTGGTAATTATTTTCTGCATTGTAAACGCGAATTACAGCCTCTTGGATTTATTTTTTCGTTCCTACAACGTAGTAAAAAACATAAGAAAAATATGAAATCGATAATCCAAACATTAAGGTAAACTAAATAAATATTGTTCTTCAGGCAATGCAGTAGTTTCACGACCGGCTGAAATTAATTAATAGATCTGCCTTCATGTAGTTTAGTCCGTTAGTTCTTGTTAATCTCATTCGCAACATTAGCTCATAAGTATGCCGTGTAGCTAGCAATGTTCAATCAATAAATAAATCAATAATTATTTCTTAATTTCTTAATAATTAATATTCATTTACCATAAGTAGTTTCTGATGTTATAAAATAGTTTACTGTAGAAGCTTACGCGATGACTTAAGCAACACAATGCTTTAACATTTCTTTTCGATTGATTTGCTTACCCTTGCATAGGTCGCAATAAATTGCTGAACACAGTAAGCATAATTTTGATAAATGTAAATCCGAAGCCGCGCTTTATACGTTGAATTTTTTTCGGATTGATATTCTCATACCTTTCTTGTAGTCTCCCCTTTAACAATTCAAAGCGTTATTGCCATACATGGAACAAGTGGAACTGTATATGTTCCAGCCACATGTTCAAATTATTAAGGATTTTATTGAAATTCCATTTGGTATACGTTACGTTACGTTACGTATGCTAGCCTAATCGGAACGTTTTGTAAGGCATGAACTTTGCAATCTCCCCATTTCATGGAGACACAAAAATGCAAGCAATGAAGCGCTTTGTATAGCACATAGCTTGATGAATGAATGAATTGATCTTTCGATTAAGCGTCATTTACAAGCAGCGAACATCAAATGGAAGGATAGATGAAAAATTGGCTGACGTGTGAAAGGTAAATTTGCCCTAAATACATGGAATTGGAGAAAAAAAGAATCTTTCATTGCGCAACCGGGGAAAAATAATTTGAAAAGTTCAAATCAACTAACGGTTTACTCGATCATACATCTATAGACAAGTAAGTAATTTTTCTATTTATGACCTTTTGAAGGAAACTCATATATCGGTATGTCATCATTTAAGTTACTGCGTTATTTAAATAATTTCCATTACGTCGATTATATAATAGGAAGTGTATAAGCAATAAAATATTTATATATATATATATATATAGATGGTGTGTGTATGTGTGACTTTCTGCGTTCTGCAAGGAAAATAAATTACATTGTGAAAAAAAAAAACATTGAATTAATTACAAAGAATACGTAATAGCTCATCAATATTTTATGTCAATCATTCGATGAAGCGATGAAGCTTTAATGTCAACGATTTTAATTGCGATAAACAATTTTAATGTTAATTGTCGTCGAGAACATTTAAGGATTGAAAGCATATTAAATGCATTAAAGCATTTGTAATATCTCAATACTTTTCATCCATTGCATTGATGCGAACGTAAACGAAATGGCAAAACGATGATTAATTCTTTTTCATCTACAATTAAATTCAAGATAACGAGTCAAAATTCTGAATGTAGCAATAAATGCTCACACCGCTCACACTCATGTAATAAGTTCATAGTATCACAATTACTGTGAATAAATAAGAAGGCTTAAGGAATAGTTAATGAAACAAAACAGACGTCGTATTGCGTTAGCTTTGCTGTAGCCATGACCGGATGATTTGTTTTTATTATTTAATATTGATCGCACCTCCAAGGTGTGATGAATACGATGCATGCCATCTGGCATGCGTGTCGTTGTGAACTTTTGAAAATCGGCTTATGTTAAATGCTTCTAAGAGTAAAGCGCAGTAAAGTTTACTGATGTTGTCAGTCTTCCCTCTGACTGTGCTGGGGTTCTGTTGAAATTGAATACCTTTGGTATGATAAATGCATGGGTGTCATAAGTGAAAATGATCTCACTTTTGGCTAAGCATGTGCACATAATATCTAATAGAGTTTTGAGTACTCTAAAGTTGATCTATGCTACTAATGCTGTATCTACCTCTGCACAATTGATGGAAATTGGCTCATGCTCTTCTTAAGCCGCAGTTTGTATATTATCTTGAAATTGCATCTGCCTTCCCTGGTGCCTGTTGCTGATCGCTAATGTAATTGTTACATTCGTCTATAACATCGAGCGAGGAGAGCATATCTTGTCGTATGTTCAAAGTTTTCTTTGTTATTCTTTCAGTGACTATATGAAACTTGTGTCGTAACTTGGTTGGTTACGTTTCACAATGTGATAGGGAGTGGTTTTCGCTTTGTGTTGTGTTCTACGATGAATTGTACTCGAAATCTTCAGGTTGATATTTCAAGGATCCGTAGATAATATTTTGAGAAATAATTTTTAATGGGAGTGGCTCACAACATCCTTTTTTTTCGATTTTAATAACGTTTTTCATCCAAAGCTTATAAACTATTTTCGCAGTCTTCCATAATTACTACTGAGGGTGAGTTAATATTGACGTGGACTTGCCATGCATCTCTTGATTCGTATATATTTCTTGCTTATATTGGCGACTAGACAATCAGTTCAGATGACATGACTACTGATATGACCTCATATCTCCATATATATGAGATACTGTCTAGTATCTGATTGAGGGACACTCTGTATATACCTATATACATACTTATGTGCTACCTTTATACATCTTCCTAGTTGTTCTTTATTGTGACGATCGGGGAGCATTCGATAAAAAAAAAAGAGCGCAAAATGTAAAAACTTTAATGTTCATCTCGCAGTTTATACTTCATTTCGTACTAATTCGCAACAAATAAGGAAAAAAATGAGTTTAACTTACAAGCTTGAGATCAATTTCAGAGAAATGCTAATCAGATAAAATCGCATGGTAGACAAAAGTAGAAAAAGTAGAAAAGTTTACAATTGTTTTATACTCCAGACACACAATTATTCACATTTTATTCAAAAATTAAGCGGAATAACTCGAAAATTTGTATGCTGTAGTCCAAATGGTCTTGAACAGGCTCGAGCGACCTTTTTGAAGCGAACAGAATGAATTTTGTAGCGAAATTAAGCAGACATTTGCTATTGTCTTTAAAGGCGACTTTATGATCAAAGGCTTATTGAAATATGTTTCAATCAATCGTCAAGCGTAGTACTTTTTTTTTTTTTTTGGCAGCTTAAGAAATTCGACGATCTAATATTTTTTATGCGCTTGAAATACAAAACTACGTTTAACTTTTTTTAGTTCTTTGCCTGTGCTGGGCTCCTACCCTTGTTTCATCGCCCAAAAAACGAAAAACCAAGTCAGAGAATGTAAATAACATATCGATCCTCGATATTTCGTGGAACCGATTAATAGATTTAGTTTTTAACAGTAAGTACATACTATACTATAGTACAGAAAAGGCCAACATCTAGACTATAGAGAAGTCAACATATCGTGTCAATTCAATTGTAGTGGTTTTAGTGACCCTACTTTTCTTATTTTCAAAATAATAAAAAATTCTTATCCCGGATGTTAGTTAAATATTGATTTTTCGTTTATATATCAAGTATCGGCGTTAACTTAAAATTGGCTTAAGGCTTGAGTATTTCAAACGAGCTGACACGGCTGCCGATAATGCTGACAGGAGCTTTAAACGACGTTTAAAAGAGGTGAAGTTGGAGTAGTTAGCTAACCTCTTAAAGATATTAAAAGATAGTTTTCTCATTATTGTTCATGAATATTGTGGCGTGAGAAGGTGATTTTCAAAGCGGATAATGATTCTATTCACGGTATGCAACCTTTCACAAGCAATAATTTTTATAATCCGATATCCACCGTGTTCTTAAGATTAAGCATTAAGCGCCTATTATTTGTTCCAAAAGGTATCCCAAAAAGTACTCCAAAGTTAAAGAATGCGCAGAAATGGCGCAGTCATTGAGCAGAAACTAAAGCCTATTTCGATTTCATTCCAAAAAAAAAAGAATGCATTGGAACGTCAGACTAAGATTGGGATGATCCTCTCACTATTGATGAGTAAAATCAAATTTCACCAAAAAAAAAAAAATGTTAATTTCATACCTGGTCCCGCGAGTTTTTGATCTACGTATCGCAATCGTATAAAAGAAAATAATGCGTCTAGACCAAAACCAAACACCAGTACACGTATTAAAGTGTAAATAAAAGTTGGAAGTGAAAATCCGCTCATAATCTTCGATATCTTTTCATACACGTAGTAAAGTATTTTGTTTTGTTAATCACGTTGAGATAGCTCAGTAGCTCGTTTCATCTCGCTAAGTAAGGATTAATCTCGGTCTCTCCAATGTTGTTGTGAGCAGTCGGTTTATGCGTATGTTGCACATATACTGAAGAGGTTTACCGTAAAGAAAGTGTGGAATCAAACATTTTTTTCCATCTAACCTGTTTAAGTTACTATATAATCCACGAGCTTACTTACGTAGATCATCGTTCATGTATTGCCCCTTAGCAATGCTGTGTGTTGTTAGATACCATTTCAAGTTTCCATTGGAATGTTTAACCATTTTGACCATAAATAACGTTTGTCAAATCAGTTATTGTGCCAGGAAGCATTTACGCTGTGCATAGACAGATAATGGAAGATCGAAATGTCACATGCTGTAAGTAAGTAAGTAAGGCAATCATAGGCATTAGCATGAAAAAGTCTCTCGCTCGTGGGATTTCACATAATTTGACAAAATTTAAAAAATATACTCGTGTCCAAAGTCGGTGTTTTAAACGATCGTAAAAGATCTATGCGCATATGCGCCATAAGGTAAATAACAGTCGGCTATACGGGTGTCTGAAGATGATGAAAACCCAACAAAAATTGTTCGCGGCTGAAGCACTTTGAAATAATTGATTTGAACAGATAGCAGTGAACAGTGCCTTTGAAGCAAGGCAAACGGATCACCTCTTAATGATAGCCAAGCATTCGTTTACCAAAAGTCTTTGGTGAAATAAGGCAAACAAACAAATGCTGTCGGGTCATTCTCCAGCGGGTCGATGCGAGCCCTGACATATATCTTCTAAAAATCCGATTTCTTAAGCACAACAAATCGAATTAAGAGTTCATACGCCTTAGCCACTGACTTCTTTTTTCTGTCGTACCCCCAAGGTCAAGTATAAGTTGCGCGGACAATGGCGGGAAAGATGTATCAGGTGTCTTCAGCGGGATGGGAAAAATGGTTCGAACATATGCAAAACCGTGTAGATCATAATGGAGAATATTTTGAAAAACAATATTGAAATTTTCAATGACAAGCCACTGCTCGACACATTAACAGCGATCCACGTGTAGTAGCCTCTCTATCGAGTCGAGTGTTTTCCGTATGTTAGTATATTTTTAGTAAATGCAATTTTTTTTGTATTTAATTTTTTTTACCCTGATATTTATAACTATTTCATGAACAAAATCACTCTTACATTTATACCCTTTATTCGGTTATTCGGATTGCAACGCTATTAAATCGAGAAAAAGTGATTTAAATACAACAATAAGTAGGAATTAAACCGGACTGACTCTTACATACTATACATCACTTCGCTTAATACAATTCTTGAGCCCAAAATGTGTACCTTGTTGCGCGTGCATTTCGTGAGAGCATTTATACGAGCAGGGTTTCAAGAAATAGACCTACAAGTACATTTAGGCCATAAAATACTAGAAATTACACCTCCTTGCCATATATAAAACTCTGTGGGTATTGTAAGAATGATTCCACTGGAGCGAATCGAAAAAAAGAAGAAGAATGATCTGATATCGCTCAAAGCTTCCGTTTCGTTCGTTTAACCTGACAAAATATTATTTTTCATCGATTGTTTGCGAGAAATAGAAAGCGCTATGTGTAGTGAGCAAAGCTGCGTTTTCCAAAAATTCCCATTCGAACTGCAAGAGTGTAGCCTTGACAACTCTTGCAATGTGTGGCCGAGCGTTGGTCGTTATAAAAAATTTTTCTAAAACGATTTAGAATACCATTCGAATCTGTCTAGTAAATAGTGAATGTATCTGAAATTTGCCGGTGTCTTGCATACATGCGCACAAATATATATAACGTATGCTTGCCACAAGTTGTGTAGGGTATTTAAAAATGTAATTTGAGAAAATTACGCGATTCATCTGAACAGGCGTCGACGAATGCTATTAGATAGAGGCATGTAATAAAAGAAAATTTAAATCCATATTTTTCGATATATGAAACATATGTTTACTAAAATAGTTAAATGAAAATTGCATTCTGATCGATACGCTGATGTAAACACGTAAATATTGTAAAATAAATCTTTGCGACTTTTATGTTTCGTTTTTTTTTTTTTTTTTTAAATGATGGGTATGTGCGAGATGTGAGACTTGGTTTAAGGCCTTTTTACGTATTTTTAGAATATTTGTCGTCGATTAAATCTTAATAGGCAATGAATTTTTAATTTTCTTTAAAAATCCATAAATAGTTGCAAGTAGTTTAGTTAAAACATCCGTTATTTTAGAATATCATCATCATTATCATTATCATCATCATCATCATCATCATCATTTTTATAGATCATAAATGTCATATAATCAAGTTGCCTGCTAAGTTAGATAATCATAACGTTGTGTGCTGACATTCAACTGGGGAGGGGAAAAAAAAAGAAGATATATTTTATTGTTGTTGTTGTTGTTGTTGTTGTTGTTTTTCAACTAATTTTTTTTCTTTCAATATGAAAATGCTAATAAGTATTATTACTATTTTATAACATTATTACATAAGAACATGAACGATTATACAAGCAGAAGACAAAGCGAGAAGATGTTAGTGACGATGACGGTGACGACAATCTGTTTTTGTTTTTTTTTTATTCTATTTTCACAAGAAAACAGCAAGCGCACCGACATATAAACAATTATCATCGTCATAGCATTTGGAGATAACGTGTCGTGATTTAATTATGCAAAGACATTGAACCATAATGAACTTTCGATTTGATTGCAATAATAGATAAATATTGTCGTTGCTGTGTTTGTGTTTAAAACGTGCATCCATTACATAAAACTTTAAATAATTATTTACAGCCAGACAACAGCAGAAAACAACGCAGGTAGACAACGCACGACCACGTTTCTATTTCTGAACAAATGAAGAAGATGTAAACTTTTTAAATATTAGCGAATGATGGTATTTATTAAGCGCATGCATGCCAGCCAGCCAGCCAGCCAGCCTAACTGACTGACTGACTGACTGACTGACTGGCTGCCTGCGATTTTTTATTAATGAATAATGAACCAAATGAGTCATATTACGAAGCTATAAACGTTTGGTTGTTGACTTCACACACAAAGATATTAATATAAGTGTGTTTCAATGTGTTCTCATTTACCAAATGATTTATAATAATCACATAGTGTATGAGTGTATGTGTGCGAGTGTGTATTCATTTTTTTTTTTTTTTTTTTTGTTTATTGTTTTTTTTTTTTTTTGTTTTTTTTAATTAAAGACTTTATGAACATTGATAGATTTGATGATTGGTTGAGATAAACTTATTTAACCACCAATTACTTAATAAACTTAAATTAAATTTTTATTAATTTATTATGAAACTAAGAGAGAAAATGTAAAAAAAAAAAAAACAAGTTTCTTTTTTCTTTTCTTTTCTTTTTTTTTTTTTTTTTGCTCTACTTTAAAATCATACTCAGTGTCGTCTGCTTTGCGCACTTAAGGGTTCTTCTTCTTAGTTTTCTTAGATAAGAGCGCTGTCTGAATATTGGATAGAAGGCCTTCTCGACCAATTGTTACACCGAATAAGAGCCTATTCAATTCCTCATCATTACGGATGGCCAATTACCAATGACGCAGAATAATTCTACCCTTTTGACTATCTTGACCTGCATTTCCTGCTAATTGTAAGACTGCACTCGTTGCTAGCGAATAGATGGTAACACTAGAACTAAATCGTGAATTCGTTAATATTCGGCATGATTACGGTTTCAGGTTTACTAATAATACGATGTGTGTATAAGTTTCAAAATTGCCTTAATTGCTTCCCAAATTATGTCTGCATACGCACTGAGACTATAAATTGAAAATGTCGTCACAAACAATTCGATATAAAACAAATGAAAAGAAATGCTTGTGAATGACTTTTTAAAAAATGTTTTAAATGTGAAACTAATTAGGATAGCGATCGGTGGTTGGTCTTGTTAACCGTATAGAACCGTGCGACGATTGCATGCTTGACATACTGGTGCCTGATAATGCTTCAACCATACAATTAATCGAATGAAAATACTGTTTTATTAGCTTGCGGCCGGCATTAATAGTTAGATACTTTTTTTCTTTTTTAAATTCATTCGTTAATAAATTTATCATGTCTTTGATTTCCACCTGCTAATAAAAAAGAATCGCCAGCAGTTGATTTCCTCTCCAGGCATGCGGTATTGTTATTATTCTTATTGTAATAAATCGTCCTTCGCGAAAGCCGAAATACATGTTTCAACTCGTTTACAATGAAGGAAATCAACCTTCATGGTTAGTGCAGCACAGTAGACTTTAGACTTAATTTCGCTTTTTTTTTTCTCTGCACAAGATCGATTACGTGCTAATATATCCTTGTTAGACAGTAATTCTTATTCAATTCATTTAAACAATAGAGATTTACTTTCTCTTGTACCAGAATTCCAATAATGTGGCAACGTTACCTTGTTGTTGTTGCCTTCACCTTTTCGAATATTGTGAATATTTCATGACGAAGTCTCGTCTTGCTAAAGCTTGCTGTCGTTGGTGTGTTCACAACCAACCTCAGCATGTTACTCAACTGAACAAAAAGAACAAAAATACCCCAGCAGAACAAAAAAAAATTTGTAAAACGGAGAATGCATTGTTCATTCAAACATAACCTAGAAATAAAAAAGAAAAAAAATCAAAAAATCTAAGAAACTTCAATTACGTTACTGGATTATGGGTCTAAAGTGAAACACACGGGCCTAATCCATTTCTTTTCTACAAACAAAAAAAACTGAAATCTAAAGCTTGCGTAAAATTCGTTAAAGAACTAAGTTTGACATCGTCTATTACAAACGCGGTCATTCTCTCAATGAGCGCAGAAAAATTCTTTTAGTTAGGATAACAATAAATTTTCTTCCCACTTCAAAAAGCAAGCGTACAAGAAAATAATGAAAGTATTATTCTTTCCTCAAAGAAAAATGTGGATAGATGTCATCTGTGTTCACTTTTCTCACTCAACTGTAGTACATCGAGGGAAGCAATGTATCGCTCTTGGTACTAAAGATTTCTGTGGACTGATGTTTCGTCAGTCATGCCTATAAAGCATAATCTTAAGAATGGTATTAGAGCAAAGAGAAGGCGCCTTCAGCAAAGGAATGGAAGCGGTCTTACGGGTACATATACCAAGCGAGTACGTCATTCCGTAGGGGGATGTAAAATATCTCAATGCTTTGCACCATTTCCTGCCCTCTTCTCGTCCTCTCCAAAGTTTGTTAAGATTTCTCGACCCGATCATAGTTGTTTTATATCATGTCTAATAAAATCATATCTCGTTCAATAGTGGAAATGGAGATATCATCGCCTACTTTGACGTGCCTCCTTACTTCCGCCTCCCGTTCTCGATTCCCCTGCTTCCCCGCTTTTATTGGTTTGAATGTTAAGTTAATCGCGATCAACCGAAGGCAATTTTAAGAGGAGTTATCGTGAACTTACACCATGCGACACCTGTGTCCGTCTTCCGTCCACCTTTCATGATAAACCGTTGGCAAGATTTAAGTTAACCAACAGCAATGTGTGTTAAAAGAGTTGATTTAAGGTAGCAAATGTATCAGTAAAGTAAATGCACTTCTCTTCAAAAGTAAATAAATCTACGTTAATTATCAATTAACCTTTTCTCAAATATATGAATAATTATGTAATATAAATCATACTCAAACATGACCTTCAAATTTTATTTTAAATGTATCTAAAAAAAAAATGATTTGAAAAGTTTAAGAAACTTAAGAAGTAAATTTATCTAAGAAAATATATGATTAACAGACTCCCTCTTTTCTTCTAAGTTTTAACCCAGCTTTATGGGTATTTATGCGAAGAAAAACAAAACAAAAAAAAGAGTATAGTAAATATACAAAGAATGTACTATAAATTGTATGCAATTGTTATGTTGTCTATTGCTAAACACATACCATCACATACCAGATGCTAACCCGTCAACCGCACTTATTACATGAATTTGCTACAAAGCTTCTACATTTATAGGTATAAGCATGCAATAATGCTGTCAAGGTTTTACAATTGCCATCACTCTCAGAAATCTAATTGTTTATAATTCGTTGGAAATTATTGTACAAAGGCAAAAAGAAGATAAAACTTAAAATGACTAAGAAATACTACAAACATTACATACATATATAGAAAATAAACAAACTTCATAATTTTCCCTTAGTTTTAGACTTTACACAACACCAACAAAATTATGTGACAAAAGACAACTAAGATCCGAAACTCATCTTTTGCTTAAGTCGATTCTTTGATTAATGACACATGATAATTATACATAGACATTATGCATACATATTTATATGCATATAGAACACATACCAACATATCTACATTATATTCAAATTGTTGCTAACAATAAATTTAAAATTTTCTATGAAATTATGTCAAGTTTTATGATCTTCGATCTAAGCTATCTAGATAGGTGCTAATGTTAATGCTATTTTAACGTTACACTCTTCTTCTGTTATTATCATTGCAAATTGTACATTCGGTTTACGCTTCGAGTGTCATTTAATCATTATTTGTGCTTTAAATTTCATATAATTTATGTAACTGTATACCGTGTGAACATCTACAATTAAACCACATTTTTCTTTGACTAGCAAATGATTAATGTATTCTACATGTAATGGTAATGTATTCTATATGTTAATGTTACTGTTTTTTTTTTTTCTCTTTCTCTCTCCTTTTTTAATTTTTAAATGTATTCAAAGGGAAAGTTTTTTTATAGAAGAAACATTCTAACGAGATGAATAGCAACTATCGCACATTAAAGCCCTTGTGACGTTGTGAATTTGTTTGTTAAACAAAAATAGTGACGCAACGAACACTCACAATAATAAAATATTCTGTAATACAGACGTAAGCGATAGCAATTTATTTTTAGTAAGAAACTCGAATTTTTACTTAGAAAAATGTATCAATTAATTTCAGGTCTGCCAACATTATGCAAGCTTACCAACTCTTTTGTATTCTAATTACATCTTAATAGGGTTACCATCATCCTTGAAAGTATCATTAATTCCCACATCCTGTCAGACATCTATCACATTTAGTTTTAAGGTATCAACTTTTCAAACGCGTCTGGTTGAAAATGTGGCAAATTTTAAATTTTAATTTTAAAGCCTCGTTGGTCAATGTTGACTATTTTGACCGGAACTGCTCAACAGATCTCATTACGGTTTGTTGTCAACATATAACATCGTAATTGTGTATAAGTAATTTCCAACTGTAGTTAAAAGTCACTATGGCTCGCTTTGGAGGTCTTAGACCTAAGCAGTGTTTGTTTGTTGTTTGTGTTTTTTTTTTTACTCATTTGTAATAACAGGTAAAGTTGACCGCACATTCTATGGTCGATTCTGCAGTACCTGAACAAATATAGGACTGCGACCACCCAAAATGTAATTTTTTTTTTTCAAAGCCTTTAAAACGCATAGAAGTAAGCCTCAAAAACCCCATAAAGTGTATAAAAACTTGATCGATTTCAAATTCGGAATCGACCTAAGCATGTCCGTCTGCTTAAATGTCTATATGTCCCTCTACCCAACTTCGTAGCATCTGTGGTAAACTTTCTCTCGCTCGCCTACGAATTTACAATCGAACGTGAAAATGACCTAAACAGCGCCCACACCCAACGCCCAAACAGGCGCTCTTCTCCAATATTGTAAAATATGAAAATGTAGTTCTTTTGCTTTTTTTTAAGATCACAGGCACGGCTATAATAGATTCGATCACGCCCGAATGTAATTTTCTTGCTTGTTACGATTCACAAGACTTACGACAGTAGTAAAGAGCAGCAAACATCAGTTCACGTGAAAAGTTAAACAGGCCGTCTCTTTTCGATTTTTGCTTATTCATTATTAGCACTTTCGTCTTTAGGTTTTTTTTCTTGGGAAAACAAACAAAACAATGACTAATACGCTACTAGAAAAGCCGACTATTTATGTTCAAAAGAATTAAAAATTGACTCCTTCATTGTTCTTGATATTTTCAAAATAAGGAGTGTCGGAGACGAGCCTAGTCTCTTCTCGCCAATGTGCGCTTACTAGGCGACTAGTGTGTGAAGAAAAGAAGAACATTTAATTGCTAAATGTATGTATTTTGCATCTTCGTTTCTTTATTATGTAACAAATCACTTTAGGCAAGATCGTAAAAATTCCGAAACTTATAGTAAAATAAATTATCTACCAGTCTTTAAAAGGAATTATTTATTTTTACATTCTTTTTATGTAAACTCATAAAAAAATCACTGTGTCCACAACAAGCCATATAATTATTGCGGTGTAAACATTTCAAATGATTTTAAGCAGTAGTTTAACATTTTAATTCATATAAAAAGTTATGAAAAACCCAACTAAGCGTTGGCATGATTTATATATATATATATATATATATATATATATATATACCCAACAATTCGGCTCAGTTAGCAGTCAATGCAAAAAAATTTGAAATCGATAATAATAAGAGCGAAGTACATAGAAGGAAAAACGAATAGTTAGAATATCTTCGATTTTCTCGTGGGATTTGTCATCTTATATACGAGGAGCGGGCAATGATTAGGTCTTACGAAACCGCTTACATTTCTCATATTCCTTCGGAGACTTTTAGAATGAAAAGTTTCTCTCTCGGCGAAAAGTAAGTAAGTGTAGCTTGCCTGTACATACAAATGAAGAACCTTTAAGTCTTCTTATAGGCAAAGTTTTCTCTGGACGAATAACAGATAATTTTTTTTAGAAAATACAAAGCAAATGTTAAGATGAAGGAGCGCATGTGATAATAAGAATAATATTTGTCATCTTTACCATCACTTTACATCAAAATATCCATGAATAAGAAATTTGGCCGATTAAGGTAATCCACGCGCCTGCCCATTTGTCGAAATCATCAAAAATGAAAGGGATCATGACATAAAAATTGAATCGTGACTCTAGTATTACACGCAATATATTTAAAAAACAAAAAAAACCTTTTAAATCCATCCGCAAAATATCAAGAAGATCCTAGGATATCTAAAGCGTCATAAGTCTTGTACTCCCAAGGCAGTATTCCCAAGGTAGTCGTTGCAGACAATATATAATAAAAAGTGACAGGTGTTTGATATTTTTCGACATATACACATATAAGAACTTTCTTTTTTCCCCAGACTGGAATAATTAAACCATAAAAGGAATAATCTTAGGTCCTATTGTGTAATTTTATTTTGATGCGGTTACAAATACGATGCATGTCTGAGAAAAACTTTGTTGTCTCGAGAACTACTTTAGTCGCTTTCGTTTTGAAAACTACTGTGTTGAAAATACCTTCACAATGAGTGATCAAATATAGAATGAACGGGATAATGTAAGCAATCATGACAAGGCCAAGAATTTATTGATTTCCAAAGAAAATTGATTTCAACGAGAAGGTCAATATTCCTTCCGACTCTAGTCTCCCGAAACAGTATCAAAATCGATCAATAATCTATTACTATGCAATTACGGACTCTTACTTATGTATGTATGTATGTATGTGTGTATGATGCCAAACGAAAAGAAGTGAATGAGTTGTGCATTAAGACGCCAGTAAAAGTCACTTTACTTAAAGGACATAATTATTATTATTATTGAGGATAAGGAGGAAATTATCTACGAACGGTTAATAAAAAAAGGAAAAGAAACTCCTTGAAATCGGGAAGATTTTAAATTATTTAGCTCGAAAAAGCCATCAAGATGAATGTCGACAAAATATGTTAATTTTTTTGACGGTATAACTATGTTACCAGAAATGTGGTAAAAAGTTACAAAAAATGATGAAAAATATCTTGATTAATATATATAATGAAAAAATAATCAAAATACATGCAAGCACCTAATACTTAAAAAGTCGCTCCCTATAAGTAAATGTCTTAACGAATTTTTGACACATAATAGCCTTCGTAAGCATTTGTGTTTTTATGGTTTTTTTTTTTTAATTTGAAAATGTAAATGAGTCAATTTGTCGCACTCGACAGTTCTAAAGCGCTAGTTTGATTAACATTGCACACACGTGACCAGTCATAACACAGGGACAAACAAATTTTTTTTTTTTTTTTTTTTGTGAATTTCGTAACTGAAAGATTATGTTTTATAACAGAGTTTATATCGAGAGTTTTATTGTGACTATTGTGTCATAAGAAGAAAAAACACATGGATTGTTAGTGTTAAGCCGCATAGAGGAAAAATCCTATTTATTCTTGATAAGAACTTTTATAAATGATATGAGAGAAAATGGTGAGAAGCTTGTGAGTTAATAAGTAGATGGAATAAGCGATTAAATGCCGCAGTTAAAAATGCTAAACGAAATAAACGATGGTTTAATAAATTAGTTTAACTACACTCTTTGAGTAGCTGAAGCATGATGACTTGCAACGCGTACATATATTTATTTATGCATATATGTATATGTAATTGGTCAGTTAGAAAAATTCTTGTCTTTGCGGATAATTGATGATTTGATTAAAAGAAAAATGGAAAAAAAAAAAAAAAGATTTCGATTTAATGGTAACGATAAATAAATAAGAAAGAGAACAATTTTAAAATATTTCAACACATGACACCGAACTGCATAATAATAAACAATGAATTCTAATGCAAGCGAATAAAATAAATAAATAAATAAAAAGCAAAGCAAAAGCTCATGTATATGATGCTGATGGTAATGCTGATGCATAAGGAAATATCGAGCACACAATGCCCAGGTCTATGTTAGACAACTTGATCGTGTCATTTGAAGATAAATGCATAAATATTGCTTAGCGTAAGGACCGATCTCGTTATACATGCTGCTTACATACAAAATGTTCTTTTGTTAAATGAAAGAATTCCTATATCCATCGATTTATAATCAGATCACCGCCGTTTATATAATCAATAATCATTAATCTGATTTACTGGCATTAAACACACACATCAGATGCTTGTTCTTATAAATAGATATATCAATGTTAATAAATGCGATATCTTTTACTTATGTACACGATGTTGATCTTGTTGTTGTTGTTGTTGTTGTTGTTATTATTGTCGTCGTTAAAACATTTCTATGAACTGTTTGTTTAAGTAAACGCTGCAAAAAAAAAATAAATAAATAAATAAAAAAAAAAACGAGAAAAAATTGCTAACTGCTAGTTATTGATAAATTATTGGCATTTGAGATATAAATGGCAAATCTATATATGTACGGTATGTATATATTCGTGCGTGTATTAAATTTACAGGAAAATTCATTTCATATATAACGTTACAATAATAGGCAAAAAAAAAAAAAATACCAGAAATTGAAAATCACTAAAACTAGTTTAAAGTTCGCGTTTAAGTGCTAAACAATATATTATAAGTAAGCGTAAGTGTTCAAGTATTTCGGTGTATTTGTGTGTGCATGCGGTTGTGTAGGTTTAAAAACGAGAGCCGTCTATTGAGCTCAGTACGAAATTAGTCATGTCCACAACAATATGCTAACATTGCACATACACATAGCGCATACAACACAGGCAGTGCGAAGCCTATGACTAGGGTCAAGTTTAGCGTAACAAGTTTCTCATTACAGCACTATTGTGGTTAAATTAAATTTTTCATTTTACATTTATTACATACACCTTTAAAGCCCTACTTGTATCCATTTTCTTGAACACCTTTAACCGTCTCTAACAAACATAAACATTTGCACACCACGCCAGCGTAATCATTGGCGCGGCCGCCGCCTAGTCTGTATCAGTTTCAGCAACGCACATATAACGTAGAGAAGTTTTAAGTCAGCATCTGTTATGCCAGTGGCTGTTATAATATGAATCCTCTTCGTTAGTTGCGAGCACAACCGAGCTAAAGTCAATGTCATTTATTATTATAGCTGACATTAACCTTTCCCATTATATGCAGGCATCTGTTTTTAAGAATAACACAACAGCGATGAGCTGGCTGCCTTTACATATGGTCTTAAATGTAAATTTATTGTTATCGTTGCTGTTGTTTTTGTTTGAAATAAACATAGTTATTTTTTGTCATGAACTTTTTATTAAAACAAACTGCGCCCACTTGTGTTTACGTCAGCACCAGCACTAGCACCAGCACAAGCAATTTTAGCATCTGCTTACAATTTTTCATAGGAATTTTCTAATATATTCTTAATCAAATTAAGCGATAAAATCAAATTCAGTTTAAGCCGAACTTTTACTTACGTTTCTTACATTACTTTTACAATATTTATTTTACAATCAAAATATTTTTTATTTCAATTGTTTTTAATTATTTCAATATTCCGTGAGAGAGAATATAAATTTCATTCCGAAAAATCTTAATAGCTTTTGGATTGCAAAATATACTCACTCGTCTCTTTGCTTAGACAATAATATAGCCATAGCTACTAAGCTAACAGGACGGTGCACACACACGTCACGCTCAACTTTCTCCGATTGTCACTTGTTTGCAACGATGCTTTACAGTACTTATCAAGCCCAGCCAAAACGACTTGATAAATGACTCGTAGGTAAAGGTGAAGATTTTTGCGAGCGTACCACCCACAGATTGTCAGACGGCTAGGAAAAACATATAACGTATAACTATAAGCGATATTATATTTCGAGCAAAATATTTTACATTATTTTCATGGAATCATCATTTTTTCTATACGAAAATTCCGGTTTCATATTTACATACCTAGGAAAAAAATCCATTTTTCAATTTTGATGGATAAATGATCCTAAGCACTAAACTAATAAAAGTATAATATTTTATCAATTATTTGTAATCAATATTTCACACAAACCTCGATATAATCGAAAAACTTATCACTTTTACTTGGCAAAGATTAATTCGACATTTATCTACAAAAATCCAATTTCACGGAAAAGTTAGTTCAACTTAGTTAAGTGAATATGTAAATAAAATATTGTTTAATAAAAATAAAAGATATATACATATATATATATATGATATATATTAAGTTACATAATAAGTTTAATTTGTAAGAAGTTACTTCATAGACTCGTCGGAACTCAACACTCAGCTCAATTGAGTGTCAGTCGCAGCCAAACTGACAATGTTACTACCTACTACTTACTACCTACTACCTACTACCTACTACCTACTACCTACTACTTACTACTTACTACCTACTACCTGGCCTAAGCTTATAAGAAAATATCGTATCACATTACGTAATATGGGTAACTCTTAGTCGACATTTATTACCAATTCTTTCTAGCCCGTAGCAGAGTTTGACGAGGAGATTAAAAGTGAACAAGGATTTTTTTTATAATTATTCATTAGAAGCAGGATCTGCAGGATCTACAGTTCGAACATACTAAGGCTTGCTTTAAAGTTCTAAAAGAGTTTGTAAGCCTCTAGGCCCCAACTTAAGAGTGTAATGTTACCTCTCACCCAATTAGTGCTAGAACGAACAACATGTTCTGAATTAAAAGAAATGCTTTGTACGACATTTTCAATGATTACAAGAACAGAAAAACCATCCCTACCTTCGTTTGGTTGGGCACTTGGCACAAGTGGACACTTGTAGCGTTTTTTGAAAAGCCCTTGACTTTCTCGCTCGTTTCTTTTGAATATATGGCATTGATTTGGTCAACGAAATTTACTATTTCATGTTGAAACGATATAAACTCGAGCGACATTTCCAGGCAAGCGAACAAAGTCGTCTCTTACTGTTTTAGACGAATCAACCAACTTTTCTATTAAAATAGAACGAATATCAGGAGCGATGTAATTATGGGACTTGAGTCATACTTTGAAAGATAGTAATTGTCCCTACGTGAGCAGACTCGCAGTAGATTTAGTTCACAAATCCGAAATAAATTATGCATATTATAGAATGAAAGTCCGCTGGAGTAGCTTACGATAATTGCTGCAGATCGGATTGTTATTTGACGGCAGAGTTTGCTCGCTAACCATAATAACGCATAGTTCATACATTCACGTAAAAATATATGCAGAGCTACGTTACAAGTTGCTACTCCTATGAAAAATGGTAATACGTTGCGTATTTCAGGGCGTATTCAAAGATAAACATGTTCGCTTAAGCTAAGAATACATTTTTCAAATAGTTAAAGTAGTGTTGAAATGTCGCTAAATAAAGGCGATCGAGATGAAGCGGGGCAATGTTCAGTCGAATGAGTAGCCGACCAGGTAAGAACCTCAAATGCAGAAGAATTTCCTTTTTTCGTAGCTATAATGAATGCTAAGCCGGTAGGTAACAGTTATCGAAGCGGCGTACGCCCGCTACAATGTGGCCTTCCTAGCTCTTTCTCCGTCCTCTATTCTCTCTGACCATCGCTATGTTGTGATTAGAAAACCTTTTAAATCCAACTCATAACATTTCACTAAATATAATATTCTTCCAGAGTATCTTTGGAAATTCCCATGGACATCAGTTGTTCCCATTTCAGTTCTTCATATACCTATAGTTAATGGTAAACTTTACGCATTCCCCCCAAACGATAGGGTGCACCTATGCAAGTATAAATACATAGCATTTGTTATTTTAATAGTTTTTGTTAAAACTTGAACTTTAACGAAAATATATGTAAATGCAAAAAAAAAAACAAAAAAAAAAACAAAAAAAAATTATAATTAAAGATTAGAATTTTCCCACTGTTTAAGTGATCCATGCTTAAATATATATTTGTACAATAGTTTGCGGCACGTTACTAAACAAAAATTGTGAAAATGTGGTATTTAACTAAAGAGGAGTGCATTGTTATTTAGAAGAGCTTAAGAATCCGTTAAAGACATAAATCATAATTTGATATTTATTTGAAGTTTAGGTGGGTCTAATGTGTAACTTTTTTTCCCGCACGCAACAATGCCCATAAATCTTTTTGATTTAAATAATAATAAGATTCAAGATTTTGCAAAGCTTTGTTTAAAGAAATTGTTTTTTTTTACGTCGATTACTGCGATCAAGAATTGAACGCAATTCTCCCTCTTCGAAGGGCAATAGCATTGTTTTGGTGTCTTTTCAAACTGCATCGTAAGCAACAAATATCGCAAATAAATAAAATTTGATTGCACGAAAAAGTTTCATTGTAGTGGTAAAGGGATCGCATGCATGCAATTGTGGGTGTTGTCTACAAGTCAACAAGTCTCCGGTCTGACGCATGCTGACGTATGAGATGATTCTTGACAGATCCCTATGATTTCTGGATAGTACTAACATTCCAACGAAATGTATCAAGATTTTAATTAAGTCCGATCGTTAGCTCACAAGTTCCAGTTGAAAATCTAAATTTCGTTTGCGTTTTGATGGGAAAAAAGACCGTTCACAATGAGCTTTGCTTTGACAGATGTTATGGCGATACTTCTCTAAGTACACCGATAATATTGATCGGTCTGGTCGTCCGAATTCGCATAACATTTTTTTGAAAGGCCGAAAGGTGAAAATGTGCGAGATATCAGAAGGCAGTCAGTCTACTTACTATTTTGCATGAACGTTTGCCCGTGAGACAGTCCTGTTCCAAGTCCGTGCCGCTCTTGCTGACTTTTTAGAACAACGTGTTGATCATTCAGACGGCTGTTTGGGCTATTTAGCCTATATATGATACCGGATGAAACATGGATTCATTACTACACACCAGACCGGCGAATCGGCGAAACTCGTTCGAAACGATTAAAAGGCTAGTGTCACTAAAACAAGTGTGACTTGTAAACTAATGGCTGAAATATCGTGAAATTTTGATCTATATCGCCTGAAGATCATTATAATCCCAGTAATCAGATATGGCTGTCAACTATGTTGCCGTATATGCGTCAGACAGGAGACTCATTAAGTGATGCGATTTGTTAGCACGTAAGCAACAGGACCTTACAATTAATGGCTGAAATGTCATAACAATTTTCCACATATCGTCTGATGCTTGGTACTATTCAGAAATCAGATGTTCCTGTCGACGGTGTTGCCACATATTCGTCAGATCGGCGACTTATTGAGTGATATATTATGTGTTTATAATATTTTGTTTTAGGGGGGGGGTGGGGGGGAATATCGAGGGAAAATTCAGTGGTGGAAACACCAAAGCAAAGCTTTTTAATTATTTTATGTTTGCATTTTTTTTTATTTATATTTAAGCAAATATCTGTCAGTTCGATCGATAATCTTTAGACATTATAGAGAGATAAATAGACGGACATGTTTAGGTGCATTCCGAATTCGAAGCCCGCTGCTGCGTCTTATAAAGATACTGGGAAAAAAATGAAATTGTGATATAGTATAATATTGGGTAGGCGTGGTCAATTTTTTTCATTTTTGTGCAGTTGCTATAGCATCGTTCGTAGAATATACGTTAAAATTTTTGTAGATTTATCTGCTGTGGTTTAGGAATAATAAGCAAAAAAAAAAAGCAGTGGTGGTTGCAGTTTGCGTGGTACTACAGACGTATCCTTGGACCGATTTGGACCATTTTCAAAACCAATCTGAATGCAAGAACTTCGATTGCTTTCGCCAAATTCGGAGTTCATGGGAGAACGTTTACAACAAACATTACATAGACGGACAGAGGGACGTGCTTAAATCAATGCACAATTTGACGATTGTGGGGTCGCTGAAGCTTTCTTTTGGGCATTGCTAACTCATCCTTCGTCGATGGATACAAAAAAAATTGGGAAAATTATATTCGACTTTGGCCGAATCGTTTATACACACACGCTATGTTTCATGTTATGTAACTGCTGTATAAGTTATAACTCAGCAATGCTCGCATATATTACTTAACGTGCCTATGCACACGCACACTTGCAATGCTTACCGTAAAATATCCCATTGTTCACATAACATTCATTCACACAGAAAAACACTAGCAACAATATAATGGGAACACTATTGCTTACTGAGAAAACTGCAATGGCTTTAGAACGGGTTCTCGACGTCGGCTATTTAAATTAAATGCATAAAATAAAAAAACTTTCTGTTCATTGTAGATGCCAGAAATGTTCTGTTCAGAACAGAGTACATTTGCATTGAAGTCGCATTAAAAATCCCCTATAGAGTTTTCAAGTAATCTTCAAGTCATTTTTTAAAAATTCTTTTTATTTCTTCTGTATTACAAGGTAATCTCATAGGCCTATTCACGCCTATTTTCAAACTTGTTCTGTAAGAATATATGCACAAGTAATATAGAAATCGAATCTCTTTGAATTTCTTAATTAATTGGAAACTTAGCGGTAACAGACAATGCACTTATCTTCATTTGTAGACTATGGCTTTTCAAGTGTGAGTACTTGTGCAGTTCGATACCGAAAAATGACATAAATAACATAATATACGAAGTGATTCAAGTAATGTTTGTTTGAAAATAAATAAAAAAAAAACAATTAAATGTTTTTATTAATTAATCCGTTAACAGCAATCTATTCGTCGTCACAGCATGGCTTAAAGAAATCAAAGAAGAACGTAAATTTATTGGATTTGGACTGAAAATCTTTTATTGCGCTGAAATCCTCGTTCCAATCGAACAACGTTTGTTGATCTTGCCTTTGACTCTCGTTCAATTCGTTCGCATAAAGTTCGATTGTATTTGAAACATTTTCATAAAATTCCATGTAACGTCCGCGAATTTTATCCATAAATTCACGAATTTTATATTTCTCAATCAAATTCTCCGCTTCGTCAGAATGAAGATTTTTAATGCTAACTTCTCTCTCAGCACCGAGTATATCCTCTGTCAGTCTGTACATATTTAATAAAGTTTGCTCGCTTTCGGAACTCTTTATATTCGCCAAATCTTCAGCAAATTTCACGTGGCGTCTATTGGGAAGTTCCTTACCGGGTAAATCGTTATTTCGATTTATCTCTTCTTGAATTTTCATAGTGAACTCCAAGAACTGCTCACTGATTTTTATTGTGAATTCAATGAAATTGTTTAAAACTTGTTTGTACACCTTATTGTGTTCATTTAATTGTTCATCGTCCGCCGATGTAAAGTCAACGCTCTTCGGGACTGGCGTTGTTAAACATGGCTGAAAGTTTTATACATTTACATATGTATATACATATATATATATATATATTTAATTATTTTAATGAATTTATAAATATTTACCTGAACGACTAGAATTATTCCTAAGTAAATAATAAAATTATTCTTCATCTTTTTAAAAATCACGTTTTCAGTATTGTCTATAGTGTAACTGATCGATGAGATGCTCAGATGATTTCTATTTAACTATTCCCTCAACAATTTTCTATATACTCTACAAAATAGAAAGATAAGGAGAATAGATTTTATTGAGAAAGTTCAAGAATTCATTTTCAACCGTATAGAGATTTTTTTGTTTTTTTTTTCTTTGTATTGAATGATCGCGACTTTGCTTAGACAATCGAACTGCGCATAGTCGATCGATCATTTTATTTGAAATATTTTGATGACAATCTTTATACGTACACTCGGATAAAGTCTTTGACGGAAAGATAAAAATAAGATAAAGCGTTGATTAAATTCCTTTATACTGTTATTTATAAATTAAGTTAGGATAGCAGAAGAGTTTCTAAAAAATCAAGTTTTCATCCTTTGATAATGGCTTGTAAGTAATTATTAATACATATGTGAATGTGCAAATAATACAACATTTTCGTGAAATATTTAATTTCAAGGCCAAGACAAAATCGTTCACGTTTGAAAAAAAATTAGTGTAGATCCTCACAAAAGTAGACAGCAAAGCCTTATGTAGGCGTTTAGATAAACTAAACAAGAGGCGTCATCTAGGACGGCGATTAAGTACAAGATGTAAATGCAAATATGTGCGCATATACCCTTCTATGGCCATATGAATGTATATGTATGTCTAGACATGTGCATTATGTAAAAGAAAAAGCCATGACGGACGTACCAAATTATTTGTAATAGAATCAAACAGAGTAAAACTTGAATTTTATTTTCTCATTGAAAGCTTTAATAGATTTTTCCGTATATTTAATAATGTAATGCACGCTCATACAGCTCTTATTAAAAGATTTTTTAAAAAATTATTACTTAATATGGAAAAGTATTTTTGTTTATATCAGAGAAGCTCTGCAATTATATGCAATGTACGATTCCGCATATAACGGATCATAAGTATGAATAATATTGACATTCGATTATTTAGAAACGGACATATGGACACATATTACTAATTTTTGAACTTGAAGTCCCTGCTCTTCTTCCATAGAAAGGTTTAGCATCGTGATGCAGTAAACAAGTAGACGAATAGAGAGACGGAAACGTTGATTAAGAATATAAATGTTTTGAGTCAGCTTTCATGAGTAGATCCTTGCGTTGAAAAATGTTCTGTAAATCTTCTTGGGGAGTACAAAACTTTAAAATACTAAGACCTGTCTAGTCTAGTTTTCTCCTATAGTTTTGTAACGTGAAATGTTGTCTTGTGGTTTACCGTTTCTATTCAACTTCCTTTGCGATTAACTTCGCACCAATGAATTGTGATTTTTACGTTACCCGTTGGTTTTATTTGCAATTCTTTGGAGATCTACTCACAAGTTATATAGAGAAACTTAAACATTCAAATCTTACAAATCAACTCTCTCGACTCGATTGACTTTTTCTTCTGCACACTTTCTTCTTGTATACCCTATCCACAAGCAAGTAACTTGTGCCCAACTTCATCGTGGCATGTTCATGTTCATGCCTTTTTCCGTTAAATGTTTGGCAGATTGTCTTCAATCTTTCCACCAGTCACTAGTGTCATGAATGTGTATGTGGTTTTCTCATTTTTTTTTTTCATTTGGTTTCGCAGAAAATCGACTAGTCCCGATGTAAACTCAAACCATCAAACGGGGGATCGAATGGTGGCACTAATTGAAGCTGAAGCAGAACCAAAACCAAGTGTTCGACGAGTATATCAGCGACATCAAGAGACCGATGGCCATACTTGGCGACGAGGAAGTAGCCTCGAAAATCTTTTATACGACTGATGACAGTTTGCGTCTAATGACATCACTACGAACGAACTCGCCGATCGAATGCAGTTCAATTCGGTTAGCAGCTCCGGGAAGGAAAAAGAGCGAAAGTCACTCGGTAGACAGTTAGAAGAAGACTAAGCGAAGGAGACCTGACAGCGAACACACCAGAAACTTGACCAAAATTGACCTCAGTCCAACGACAAGCACGTCTTCAGTTCGCTCAACAGCATGTAAATCCAACAATGGATAGGCTGGGAAGAGTCTACCGAAGACCCAGTGAATGTTTCGCACAACGCTGCACCACTGACCGAGTCTTGTACGGCGTTGGATTGTTGGTCCATGTTTTGCTGAGGCATGTTGCTGGAAGGAAAAATTTGTGTCTAAACAATTGATAAGCGGAAGTACTTAGCTCCAAATGAATTTGATTTCGTTCTGTAGCATCAGTAGGGTGGATTAGATGTTACTATGCTCTCTATATTGTGAATTTTCATATCATCTTTTTTACAAAAGCAAGGGTAAGAGAGTTACGCGCATTTACGGGGCAAGACCACAATTTATGCCAAACCAATGTTAAATTGAGAACTTTGCGACAACTGGATCATGGATGAACAGAGGAGCGTGACTGAATCGGCACCATTCCGAATGCATGTATACCGATGTCGTTACAGTCACCATTACATCTGACTGTTACGAGCATAAGATTGTAAAGATGTGAAATAAAATAGATTGAGGAGACTATGAAGTCCCGAAAAGCCTATAACCGCACGTTGGCGTGATTATCAATATTTTACTACTAGGCTGGCAGTGGACGGACAAGAGTACAGATATAGGTGCAGAAATAGACAAGGCCAATTAAAATTTAAATCCCCAGCATTTTCTGTGGAATTTTAGAACTTTTCTGCTACGTGGATCGTCTGCTATGGGTACAAAAATATATTTCTTCAAATCCTACGCCAATATATTAAAGCGGCAGGATCTTGTTAAGTTGTAGCATAGTTGTGGTTGTCTTACCTACTGACAAGTATGTCTTTTTTCAAAAAATATTTCTATTATCTAAAGTACTCGGATCGTAACATTAAGACGAGTGAGTGGCTGCTATAAAATACTGAGGAATAACAAAAAATATTCAGAAAATGATCGTTAAAATATGAATTAATGCGAAGAAATTGCAATTTTTTAAACTTGGAATAAGTCTAAGCCAAGATATTGACAAGGTTCGTGTAATATTTTAAATCTAATATAAGATTTTCAGTGGGCATGCAGACAGACTTAGTTCTACGTAGGTTGGCCGATGAATTGATCCTCTTGCGCTGACATGTCGAAACAAATCTATAGCATATGAAATCTGAGCAGATTATTTCTAAATCTTAAAAGCACTTTGCAAATCTTGTATACCGCTTGTTGTGGCTAAGAAAGAAAAATTATTTTTTTGCACGAAAACAATCGTCAATAATTTATTATCTAAATTCTTTATACTCATGCGATTTTATTTACTGCCATTTAAAATGCGATATTCGCTATAAGAGCGCGAAGCATGCGATGCGAATCTTTTCAAATTCTTGACTACGATTATAAGCATAGTTGTCGTGCAAAATATTTGAGTAATTCTTGGGTTAATTGTACGCAGAAAATGTAATAGAGAAGAGAAGAGAAGAGAAGAGAAGCGAACACATTTAAAAGCTACGCTCATCTAAGCTATGTTCCTGTCACAGTTTCTGAATATGACCGCAACATTCAATTTCAATTTCAATTTATCTATTTTGTCATTACAAAGCTTCTAAAAGCGAAATCCATAAGTAGTTACATCGTTTAATTTGTTTGCAAAAACATTCTTCGAAAACTTCAGTTAAGTTTAACTTAAGAGTTTAAGATTTTCTGCGAATCAAATCAAATGAAATATTCGTTCAGGGTTATTAATAAATATTTTATATAATTTATTGTCAATTTTTTCATTTATTCAACTACTCGAACTATCTAGTTTTCCTCACAACATGACTTAAAGAAAGCAAAAAAAAAAATGTAGAAATTTTTCATTTTCTGATTGAAAATCTTCGCTGAATCGCTGAATCGCTGAATACTTTATTCCAATCAAACATCATTTGTTGCTCTGGCTTTTGAGTTCGCATAAACTTCGATTGCTTTCGAGACATTTTCGTAAAATTTCATGCAACGTTCGCGAATATTGGCCACAAATTCTTCAATTCTTCAATTTTTTAATCCTCGATCAAATTTTCTCCTTTTCAAGGTTCTTTTTCGAAATCGGACATATCTTCTATTATTCTATATATATATATATATATATATATATGCAAATATAAGCATCGAGGCTTGTACGTCACCGGAACTCTTTCTATTTTCTCGAAATTTTGCAAAATTTTTCATGACGTCTACTAAGAGGTTCTATGTCGGATAAAATATCGCTTGCCTTTATCTCTTCTTCAACTTTGAAGTAATGAAGTGAAAAAACTCCTCGACAATTTCATTTTGAACATCAGATTTCCCTGTATACGCTATTGTGTTCATTTAATTGTTCATCATTCTTCACTTCATTTTACGTTAAATAATGTTACAAATTTTTTATCTTTACTTTTAAATTTTTGATGTTTGTAATCACTTTTTTTATAGTATTTGACCTGCAATACTAGGATCATTTCTAAATAATAAATAGAAAAATAATTTTTTTCATTTTTTCAATCAAGTGAACGATAAGATCTTTAAATAATTTCTATTTTATTATTTTGTAAACACTAAGTGTTACGTGCCCTTGAGATTAGAGAGATAAGGGGGTTATACTTTTCGAGACAGTTCAAGGATTATTCTATGAATCATGTCGGGAAATTGTAATATTGACATATTGACTGATCACAGCTGGGTTTGGCGTTCAAAGTGTGCGCTTGAGATATTTTCATGTCAATTATTGTTTTTCTTATTAATTCTTATTAAATTCGTTTGGTTTTTTTTTTTTTTTTTTAATTGAAATTTCATTGTCGACCAACAACTAACATACAAAGGTTTATATATATGTGCGCAAATAAATTCTATCCCTTGAAAGTTGTTGCTTCGCAAAACCTTCGTGACTCGTTCAATTTTCCTGGAATTTCAGGTGGTGCTCGGACGATATAAGTTCCAGTTGTACAGAAGCTGCCGTTCGGTGTAAGTCAAAAAGCGAGTGAAAGGAAAGCATATCGCAGCATAAGCAGCTGCAGCTACGAAAATGATTAAATTGGTTTGACGTGAAAACGCAGTAAACGCTATCGAACAGTTAGAAAGTGATTTGCAAGATTTGGTGTAAAAAAATTGTAGTCTTGACGACCGTAAACCCGACTGAGGAATTGATCTTCAACTTGGGCAGGAAACTTCTCCCTACTGCGGCGTCTTCTACAAAACCCATTCCCACTGGTTAAGATCGTTGCAGTCATATTTAACATCTGAGCAATTCTGCGAATTTGAAGATGAGCGGAAATCGGTTGATGAACTTTTCGCCTCGAAACCGCGAAGCTTCTGGCGTGAGAGCTTCCCGATAAGAGACACAAGACTATAGATAATTCTGGTAAATATTTCTATTTGTTTGTTAGAAGTTTATTTGTATACAAGTACACGTACACACACGTACACAAGCGTATTTATTGTAAATAATATTTTAAACTTTATCAAGAAATGAACAGAATTTAGTTGCACATATATTACAAATATATATATATGTATGTATATATTCTACAAGCTTATTGAGTGACGTATATATACAGTTAAACCTTTAGTTATGCGGGATTTTCATCCACTTCTCATTTGTGCGATTCGTTATATGCGATTTATTTTGTTTGTCTTGTTTGTTTCCTGCAACTTTTTTTATGCGTGCATGAATACGTGCAGGGACGGGAAGTAGAATAAGCACTTATTGCTTGCAAATTGTGCTCCAAATGGATGCTGACCGCCGTGCCACAAGTTAATAGCTAAAATGGCATAATTGCATGCTTTGACGTTTGAATACAGCTGCACGGACGGCATCTCTCAGATCTGGCTTAATTGTTGGCAAATTTCAAAAGAGCGCTCAGAGAAAAAGGGTTTTTAAGCAAAACGGAACGGTAACTAAGTAATGAAATTTTTATGTCAAAGTATATTTATCAGTCCCTAGGTATTTTTACCAAAAATTACACTCTGCTGACATATAAAGATTTACTTCTTCTTATATGAGATCCACGATAGATAGATCTACAGGGTTCAAATGTGTGGGTGTTTATTTGTTTGCAAATCCAACGAGAAGAGCGTTTTTTTTTATCGCAGCGAAGGTGTAAATACTATTACTCAGGGACTTTTGTTGACAAATCTTAACAGATAAGAATTTTTTTTTTTCCGCACACCATTTATTTATGGTGCATAGTACAATAAGTTCGTGCGGATTTATGCAACCCGTAGAAGGACTTACGATAGACCTACCTTTTACTACACCGGGCGAGCCAGGAGCATTTTGTGAATCCAGTAAATCTGGCTGTCCGTCCGATGCTTGTCCATGTATTGTTGTGTTCAATGCCCAGGTCACAATTTATGTGACATATTTTGGCCCAAAGACGAGTTTTATTGCAAATAGATTGGATAAGGCCAGTGGTTTCCAACCTTTTTGTACCGGCGCTCCCCTTTAAAAAAAAAAAAACTAATGCGCCCCCCTTTAAGAAACAAAAAAAAAAACCCCGAAACAATCGGATGCTTCTGTTTACTGAAGTTTGGCGCGAGTAAGCACGAGAATAACCGGGATGTTGCAAGTGCTTATCTTTTGATTCCACGGCCCCCGGATACTCGGCTCCAAACGCGAAAACGAGGTATTTCGATTCGAAGAAGAGTATGAATTGGATGTTTTAGTATTTGTACACCAAAAGTCCGCGGCGAGGATTGTGGATTACGTATATACACTTTGACACCACGTTTACATCTATTTGACTTTTTTGGTTTGTATTTGAAAATGATATTTTGGAAACAGCTACATGCTCCCCTTGCAACAGTATCGCGCCCCCCTATGGGGCGTAAGTAACAAAACTTAACGTTGTTCGACTTTGAGCGGACAAAACAATACGGGCTTATGTTGGATAACACGAGATAGGAGTGGTGTACCGATGTATGAGCGATAAAAACTGATGAAGTTGTTAATACTGCGCTCCACTCAAAAAAAAAAAAAAAAAATGATCAAACAGAGCGTTGCATTGGTCGAAAGACGACGAACAATGAATACGTGGACGTAGGAGTTAAAAGATGAATGTTTCTGTCGACCGCTAGGAAAATGTATTATTAACGACAAGCAATAGTAAAATCAAAGCACTTTTTACTATTCTCTTGAAAGAAAGGTCTTTTTATTGTATGTATTGTGCTCATTAGTAGTAATTGCACAAATTGAAAATTGCATTTAAAATATTCCTGGATTCTGGATTTCATTAATTTAAGTTAATTTTCGTAATCAAATACGGATTTTATAAGCAAAAGCTCAAGACTAGATTTAGCGCTAAGAGATTAAGAAATTGCTGCAATTGCAGTTACATCACCATAAAATTTTTCATAAAAGACATGTTTTTTATTGGCTTTAGATGCTGTAGATGCTTTGAGCCATTTTTAGTATAGGAGAAAAAACTTGATTTCCTGAAAGAAAATCATTTCCTTTAAACTTTGCTCAAGCATTATAAAAGCCTGCTTTAAACAAAGCTTAAGTTGCAGCCTGATGTCTCACCAATTCATTTCTTGCTCCTCTAATATCTTAACGTATGTCTATGAAAAACATTTGCATTCATTTAAAACTCGTCTCCAAACAAAAATACATTAATTTCTCTCTATTGATATAGTCGATGATTAGATATAAAGCTAAAAGCAATTTAAAGGCTTTCAAAACTTCTGGCAAGAAATTAAAAGTTTCCGATAAAAATTTCTAATTGACTATGAATTTGATTATCGTATTACATAACTAGCCTTATGGTCTTTGGATTTTAGATTAACAAAAAACAAAAACAAAAACACAAGGAAGGAAAGCAAGTAAGAAAATTCGGTTCAGCCGAAAATACATCTTTTATACCCATCGCCTCTACCCGTCATATAATGTTGTGACATATGTGATATTTATCGGAATTATGATATGATTCGGAATTAACACATTCTTAGGCCGATATTATATGTTTTCAGAGGAATAATGGGCTGAATAATTTTCAACATTCTGTCTTGTTTGTCTTACGAGTAATGAGCAAAAAAAAAAGAAACGAAAAATCGTTAATAGAGAACAAAATTCATCGTTTTAAACTTTGTATAGGCGTGGCCATTTTTTCCTACTACGACTATCCATAGAACATAAACGTAAATTTATATTTTTGTATCTGTTGTGATTTATATGCAAAAACCAAAAACCGAAATTTCTTGTATTTCAGAAAACAGAGATAATCGGAGATAGAGATTATGTTGTACTGTGATCGTGTCCTATGACCGATTTCTGCCATTTTCAATAACAACCGTTGCGTACAAGAACTTGCAATCATTCTGCCATATTTGAAGCCGATAATAGCTATAGTTTTGCGACCATGGAAAGGCGTATCACAGACAGAGACAAGCGTACAATTTGATGCTGATCACGAATATATATAGTTGATGGGATCGCTGCAGCCACATTCTGGATATTGCAAACGTTTTGACAAAATGAATGTACCCCTGATCGGTGATCGTTATAATGAAAATGTCTACAATACGTTGCCAACGGCAAGCAGCATAATCCCAGCAATTTTCATTCAATCTATTGCCTTATGATGCGTACAAGATTACAAAGCAATAAGTACTCATTTTTTGGACCTGGAGAAAGTTCAGTCTTCTCCTTAATGCAGTAGTATATTTATTCAACACTGCAGCTATGCGTAATTAGGGTAAAAAAAAAAAAGTTTAAAAGAACAGTAAACGACAGTAAAGGTTAAACTATGGTTTACTCTATGCAATTAGTTGTAAGTTTATTTTCAATTAGATGATAACGGAATCTGTGCTTAAGTTTGGAAGAAAAATGTTCCGTTCATTAATAAAATTAAAATCGAACCATCATTCGTCGTAAAAAATGCTGAAGAATTCCATAAATTTTTCCGTTTTTGTTACCCATTTCGTTTCTTCGTCAAAGTGCTTAAACCAGTCAAGTAATTCTTTTTGCTCTTCCTTTTGAGTTTCATTCAGTTCGCTGATATACTCATTAAAGGCGTTTTCGAATCCCTCATAAAATTCAAAATAAAACGCGTAAAGTTTTTCCAAGAACTCTGTGACGTGATATTTTTCGATAAGTTTTTTAGTCTCTTCATCAGCATCTGGATCCTCTAGATGTTTTGCAGACGAAATAATTTCTCTTTGCAACTTAGCTATTTGCATAAGTTTGTCGTCAGTGGTTGTCGCTTCTTCCAGCTTTTCAAGAGTTTTGAGATATTTTTCATGCTCTCTTTCCATTAACTCTTTATCTTTTAAATCGTTATTCTTCTCTAATTCTTTGACAGTCTTAGACCTATAATCGTTACAGACCTTACCAAGGTCCACATTAAATGCGACAAACTTATTTAAGGTTAACTCGAATAACTTATTGTGTACGTTCAGTTGTTCTTTGTCAGTACCATCGGTATCTGGGACCGGAATGGAAAAACAATTCTACAAATTATTTAATTATTTAGATTTTCTTCTTATAACATTTCTTCACCACTTACCTGAACCGTCAGTATTAAAATTAATAAACAATTAATAAAATAGATTTTCATTTTTTTGTCTCTTTCTGGACTTCTACGCGTTTAAGCTATTGAAGCACAACTGAATGCTATTTTGCACAAAGTGTTTCCATTTGACTATTTATACCCTGAGCCAGCTGCGGTACACTGTATGTAAAGTTTTTGCGGTTGTATGTCTCACCTCTAGAAAATCTTAACCTTAACATACCGAACCCGGTCATATGATAAATGGGTTTAACTTTGCCTCTCCGTCTGTCTGTTTATTCGTTTGATGCCTGATCATACGTTTTTGCGTTCAGTCTACAATCCGCCATTTTTGAGATATTTTTTGGCGAAATTTTACGACGAATTTGACGACGATTGAATTCACGTTTTGGGCGGCCTTCCTTCCTGAAAAGTATTGCTTTACCTGAAAGTAAATAAAGAGATATAAACGAAGCGATTTAGGATGTTTAATGGTCGTCCTTGCCCAACGATAATATTGTTACTTGTTTTTAAATGCAAAAAAATGATGATGAGCTGATAAGAATTCATAATAAAGTCCTGACCTGAGACCTGAGTTAGTCTCGCAAAAGGTTTTTAAAGGCCTCCATGGGACTAGAAATGCTTGCAAAAAGGAACTTTAATCATCTCAAAACTTACTCATGATAGCCATTTCCAATTATTTATGAACTTATTATACGGGTCTACTTTGCAACCTGAGTGTGGTATGTAGATAATTATTGAATTAAAATCAGAAATATTGTTTCCATATTCGCTATAGCGCATACGTTAGATTAGGGGACTAATTAAAAATTGCAAATATTTCCGATTTTTTTTCCGATTATTAAATTTTTAAATTATAATAATAATCAGAAATTATTGCTTAGACATCGGATTAAATTATTAATTAGCATTAATTAATAAAAGTCCTATAATTTGTAGCTTTAATTTACTATTTAATTTACTACTAACTTTTCCTAGAGCACTAGTTATCGAAAAGCAAGTCCGCTATATTCATTTAGGATTTTTGATTTTCTCTAATTACCTATGAAGTAGTGCTATCGCTTATGCTTCAGAACCTTTTTGAAGGTTAAATAGAGAATGGATTTCAGATGTGCTAACAAATCACATCACTCAATAAGTCTGCTGTCTAACACATATATGGCAATGCTGTGAACAGAAATATTTGATTTCAAGATAGTAATGACCTGCAGGCAATATAAGTCAAAATTTCATGACATTTCAACTATTACTTTGCAAGTTACACTTGTTTTAGTGACACTACTTTTTTGGTCGCGTCGGGCGACTTTCGCCAGTTGCTCGCTACTCGACTGACTGTTGACCTACGACAAGCCTATGTTTCATCCATTCATTGTCACATATCCCATGAGCGTCGAATCGTCAATACAATGCGACTGCAATCTGCTAAAATAATTGTGAAAATTTTACGAAATTTTAGCACATAACGTTCGAATATTGGTACTATACGGAAATCGTATAGATCTGTCAGCAGTGTTGCCGGAAACTTATTGGCATTTAATTATCTACTTTTACCATAGGTCCCACAGACATAGAATCGGCACATAACGTACATATGTATATATTTAGAAGCCATGAATTATATAATAATCGAAATTATGAAATTTGAACACAAGCTAATGGGACGGATATAAAGACAATTCAACTTTCGCGTTTCGATGTTTCCCTTTTGCACAAAACTCGACTCATTCAAAGTGTGGAGCGTACACAAATTGTATTGTGCCCATAAATTATGGGTCGATCAATTCAAGGAGATAAGGTACAGGACATGGACAGTATTTTCACACAGAAAAATCATGGCTCGACCAATGCTTCTAAATAAAGCAAAGAAAGTAACAAGGGTCTATTCGATCATCTGTTATTCTCGATTAAATGTGAATATAATATGAGAGGCCGCGGCCACGCTATCTCTTTCTCTCCTTCGTCACTTCTTCCTGACTATCAATGTGCTACACAAGTGGAGGAGGAGATCCTTTTAAAAAAAGAAAAGAAAAACAAGCAAAAAAAATTACATTCAATCGTGACCGAATCCTTTATACCCATCACCGTAATCCTACAAAAAAGGAAAAGAACTAAATTTTCACGCTCTCTAATGTCGGATGGGCGCGATTCATTTTTTATATTTTCCGAAAAAAAGTGGAAAATTTTAGGTTGTATGTGTTGTACTTTATGAGTAACAAGCAAAAAATACGGAAAACAAAGGTGTTCACAGTTTTTTTTTACATAGACTAGTGGTCGGTGTAGGTATGTTCTCAAGTCAAGTTTGTAAGCGATGCCTTCATTTTTGCGAACAACAGAATGCTTACCATAGATACTACAAAGTCGTGCAGGCGGACAGATGGACAGATGATTGTACGAACATGCTTAGATGCATTTATGGGCTTTTTGAACCTTGCTTCTGCGCATTATAAAGCTTTGAAAAGAAATATGGAATTTGTGGCACACTATAAAATCAAGCAGGCATAGCCGATTTTTTCCATTGCGGTAGAGCTACTACAGCATCGCCCGTAGAATGTGCGATCAAATTATTGGAACTTTATTTGCTGTTGTTGATGAGTAATGAGCAAAAAACTAATATTTATTTCCTTTTGAGAAGCGGAGGTGTACTCCCTTTACGTAGTACTCTAGGCGTGTCCTTTGACCTACTTGATCAATAGCAACGTGCGTGCAAGAGCCTCGAATGTTTCTGCTAAACTTGACGTCGGTACCTTCATTTAGAACGTTTACAACAGAATTTGAAAAGACGGACAGACGGACATGTTTAAATCGATTCAAAATTTTATGCTGATCAAGAATACATATAGTTTGTGGGGCGTTTGAAGCTTCTTTCTGGGCGTTGCAAACGTTTTGACGAAATTAATGTACTCCTCATCCCTCGGCGATGGGTATAAAAAGAGCTGCTTATCAAGTAAATCATTTAATCACTAACTAATAGTATGCCAAAAAAAATGATTATGAAATTTTTTCTTTTTTTCATTAATGCATTTTGTTTAATAACAAATTAGAATTTTTAGGAAAATTAAATTTATTTGTTAAAGCTTTCTGAAGACAGTACGCAAACTGCATGGGATCGCAGCGTTTCAATTTCGTTTTTTTTTTTTTTTAATATGAAATAAATATTAATGTTTGTTGAACGTGCGTGAAACTATAGTCAAGTTTAGGTTTTAATCGTGTATAGCTTTTTAAGTCGTCGAGAAGATTTGCATATTTCGCTATGAAGATGTGGAAGGTCTTGCGATGTCATATTGATTCGTTGTTTTGCTTCGATTGCCACTATCAGTTTTATCAGTTGTCAATGCAATCGGCATCAAATTGACGATTTAAGCTCTATTTATTTAATGGAAATCATCTTTCACTGGGGTTTGTTTTGTTTCATCATGCCTGGGTAACGATTGCTTGCGTAAAACTGAAAAATTGCATTTTAGAGCGTTTTTTTTAAACGAAAGTTTTTTCTATGCATACAGAGCTTTTTAATGTGCTGGAAACACCTTAACCCGTTCGCAGATGTGAATGCTGTAGCATTCGATTTCATTGTGATTGAAAATGACTTGAATGCTAGGCTATGCTATAAACATTTCAAAGCCAAAAATATCTTTCATTTAATTGTAGATAAACATGAGAATTTTTAATTATTAATACTTGCCGCAGTATTGATTGACTGGCTCTTTAGATTTTCTCATTGTCCCTTTTTCATCTTATTTTTTGTCTTATATGAATGCTATAGCATTCACGTCATACCAAATGAAAACTTTGATCTACATTGTCGTGAATGCTATAGCATTCGTTGCATATATCGATTACAAAATATCACAACTATTTGTTTTTGGTTCTCCTTGAAATTTTTACTGTCCGCGAACGTGTTAAATGATATTTACTGTTACTGTTAAATGATATTTAACTGTTACTTTTATTTAATTTGTCTGCAAAACCTCGCGCAGTTATATGAAGACATTTTCTCATTACGGAACTAAGTTTCCTACTGTCAACCTATCAACCATTTGATCGAACAAAAAAAGTAAAGGTTTTTTATATAGAAAATCGCTATGATGGAGCTCAACTACTACTGCTACGCATTCGACATCATAAACTTTGTGTATCTCTTTAAATAGCTCAAGTGTTGTCTTTACCTTTCGTGACTAAGGAAAATCAAAAAAAAAAAAAAATATTTTTTTTTTTACTTTAAAAGAGATTACAAAGATTTGATCTAATATCTTATCTAAAGGTACCTGACGTTCAATGTCAAGAAAAAGGAGTCGTAATAATTGCAAAAGTTCTTCTGCCTTTGGCTGTAGAGCAAAAAAAAAAAAAAAAAAAAAAATACATTTTCCTCCTAATTCGTCCACAAGAGTAGACGAGTAGATAAGAAGCGCAACTAATAAGTCAGTATTCGCGGATTCAAATCTCAGGGCGGTAGAGTTTACAATGATCGCAGCTGTGTGGGTGTTCAATGGCATAACACTTACTGATTGAATAACAGACCCGCTAGGATGCCCCCTCCTCCCTATGTCGTTGGCTTTCTTCGCATCTTCTTCTTTGTGGTCGATACCGTGTGACACGAATGGAAAACAACCCCTAAGTGATTGGCCATTAAAAATATAATTATGTACCTTAGATAAGTCCTCGATCTTAGTTGTTCGAGAACCAACTGTTTTTCTTATTACTCAGTGCTTCGCTTGAATATTTATTATAGTAACCTGCGTTTAATTCGTAAATTATTGAAATAAACTTTTGTTTGCAACGAACGAAAAAAAAATTCCCATATTTTACTGCTATGCGATGGCATCGATTTTCTTTTTTTTTTTTTTTTTTTTTAAACTTAAACAGAATAATAAAAACTTTAATGCATAAGGAGTACAAAGTGAATTTTCGGGACCCATTACTTAAGCGTTTATGATGAAAACTAAATTAATTTCCTAAGAAATATTAAATCAATGTTGTAGGCATTTATAGGTAATTATAAGGTAACATTTTGCTAGCGAGTCACATATGTAACGTTAAGATTAATATGAACATATGGTATTCTCGTTAATTAGGTACAAAAAAAAAAAAAAAAAAAAAAAAAAAAAAACCAGCTTTCATATCATAAACTATTATATGTAGAAAAAAATGCAAAAGCTTGAATTTAAAAAGAAAAATAAACAAATAAAAAAAATAAATAAATAAAAAGAAAATTATCTACGTTTAGTTGTTTGTTTATTCGTTGTATTGATTTCCTGTTACGTGATTGAAACGCAACAAACAAAATAAGTAACTAATAAAAAACAAAAAACAAAAATAAATAAATAAATAAATAAATAAATAAATGAATACAAGAGAGAAAAAAAGAGGAGAAAATTTTTCGATACGCGATGATTTGAAAAATTGAAAATTGCTTGCGAACACATGTATATACGATATACATACATATGCATATAATATTGTTACGTAGAAATCCGGAAAATGATTTCGTTTTCTCTCGCTCTCGCTCTCTTCGCATACGCATACGCATACATATTAATGAAAAACATAAACATAAGTAGACATGACCATAAATAATCGGCAATGTTAGCTTAAGTATCAGTTGCACTGCATATGTATATTTTTCTTGATTTGTTGTTTGTTAACAACATTCAAATCAAAGTTGTTTTGATGCTGATGATGATGATGATGACGATGTTTTCGTTAAAGGCGATTTGCATACGTTGCGTGCCGAACATACATACGTACATACACAAAGGCACACGCATCTTTTTACTTTTGTTTTTTTTTTTTTTTGCATAGTAAAATGAAATCAAAAACTCTCTTCTACGTTTACCTTGTGTTTTTAATTAAATCTTTTGTTTTCCTTTTTTTTTTTTTTTAAATAATTAGTAGCAAGTTAACGGAATTTATTTCATTAAATTGCGTTTAACATGCAAATGCAAACAAGTTTCTTGATATCTGCGATTTAAATGTGCATTACTATGGGGTCAGCTTGATTTTTGAATTATTAGAAATCATTTTTCATCAAATAATAATTCATGGATTTAAGTTTAAAATGCTATGAAAAAGGCCGCAAGAAAATTAAGCAACAAATCTTAAATGCCCTAAAAGCAAAGCTTTCTTTCGAATTAAATCTCATCTTCAAATCGCACTTATGGATGGTCTTAAGTTAACAATTTATATGGAATTTTAGACTGCCATCCACTATAAGCAATAAATTATTAATAATATTTTTTACGGTTGGCCAGCCTATTGTACTATTTTTGATTGGAAAGACATAAGTAAAAAATTTGTTCCTCTAAATTATACATTATACAAATGGACAGACGGACACATCTAATTAGATTCAGAATTTGATGTTGACCAAAAGTACGCTATATACTAGTTTATGTGAAGCTTTCTTCTTTGCGACAAAGCGATTAATCTTTCCAAGCTTACTTTCTTGGGTTGGGCTATCGAAGTCATAAAATTAAACGAATTTCATCCGATTTCACACAAGCAAATCAATTTGCAAATGTATTTTATAGCGCTTGAAATTGATAGTTGAGTGCATGGAATCAAATAATTATTACCTTCACATTTTCTAATACGATCCGAGAGAACCAAACCATAAAATGCAATAG
Organism: Glossina austeni; assembly: GCA_000688735.1. Classification (NCBI taxonomy): domain Eukaryota; kingdom Metazoa; phylum Arthropoda; class Insecta; order Diptera; family Glossinidae; genus Glossina; species Glossina austeni. Next base: position 1,620,921 of record KK502403.1, read on the forward strand.
AAAAGTATGTCCTTTTTAAGGAGACACTCACTGTCTTACTTGAATACTAAAGTTTTTTGAGTCAAAATCCTTTATCATCAGCATTCGGTAGCAATATTTTGGGAAACCGAGAAAATTCCTTCAAATTTCAAAACGGCAAAGTGTGTTTGATTGCGCCTTTAACAACTTTAACAGCGACAATCTATTGTCTATAAAGTGATTAAATGTTTTAGAAAGTTTTTACATACACACATACAAAAATAATGGGTATAATCATGTAAAGATCGCTTCTTTCGTCCTTTTATATTTAAAAATTGTTTATAAACCACACACACCACACATTCCAGGATAATGTCAACTGCCAGTATTGATTCCGTTATTTGGTTTCATTCTCAATTTCTTAACAATTTCAAAATTGATAAACTTGTGGAAAAAAGTTGAAATTTTCCACTAAATTGTCCACGAATTTTATCTGAAAAGGGACGCGACGCGAAATTGAAAGCTAAAGCTGAAGCTAATAAACAAAATCAAATCTCTCCGAGCAAATTTCTATAATGAATTCGATCCGATAATACCAATGTATTTAAATGCTATTATAACTTATTTAGAGTAAACAAACATATATTTGGTCTAAAGAGAGAAGAAGAAGAAACTTATAACTAATAGATAAGATTTTCGACTGTATGTTGGACGAGTGAGAAATCATATGATATTGTGTTCGGTAAGTACTTTCACTATCTCTGTGGTATTAGTTATTGCAAGGGCCATATTTATAAATTGAAGAAAGTGTTTTTTATATAACACTGTGAGATATATATGTGAAACATATGTAATCTCATGTATATTTTTTGATCCATTTATCGAAAAGATGATGATTAAGAACTGACTTAGGCGCCCAATTGACAATAACTTATATGCGAAAGTTGATAGTCCAGATTCTCTAAGCGACGCATATAGCTTTCGTACTTGTGTGTTACGTAATCGACAGCAAAAAGCGATCATCGATAATTCATTATATATATCACAATGCCTTCGTCCATGGAAACGTATAACAACTTTTGAGTGGCAAAGTGGCAATAGTACGTTTGCTTTGATTGATCTCGCTTTTAGAAAAAAATAAAATAAACAATTAAATGAATTTTATTCGGTCATGACCGAATCTTCTATGCATACACATCATCTAAGAACTACACTTTTATACACTGATTGATTGGGCGTGGCTGATTTTTTCTATCTTCTGGAATAAAAAGTGAGTTTATCGTTACCGTTATACTTGTTATAGTTAATGATTAGCGAGCAAATAACACGGGAAGCAAATATGTTCACAATTTTTCTTGCATAGGCTTGTAAGCATTCTAGGCGTGTCCTTTCACCGATTTGCCGAGGGGACAATGTTTACCTTAGCATCTAAATGCTAACAAACCAGAAGGACAAAGTGACAGACAAACATGCTTAGATGCATTCCAAATTTGAAGTTGGCCAAGTATTTATATACTTTATGAAGTTTTTGAAATATTTTGAAAAAAAATGAAATTATGACACACTGAAAAATTGAGTAGGCGTGGCCGGTTTTTCCCATTTTTTTGTCAAGCCACTACTGCATCGCTTACACAACGCACATTCCAATTTTGTAGACTTGCGTCTGTTGCAATTTATGAGTAATGAGAAAAAAAACAATTTCTTATTCCTTTCGAGAAACATAGGTGGCCCCACTTCACGTAATACTGTAGGCGATCCTTCGATCGATTGGGTCCATTTTCAATACCAATTTGTGTCCAAGAACTTCTAAAGTTTCTGCCAAATTTGAAGTCGGCGACTTCATTTTTACGGCCAGAGTAATGTTTACAACAGACATTGCATAAACGGACAGACGGACATGCTAAAACCGATTTAGAATTTGATAGTGATCAAGAACATAAATACTTTTTGGGGTCTCTAAAGCTTCGTTGTGACCGTTGCAAACGTTTTGACACTGCATGAATATACCTTTCATCGTACGGTGATACGGTACGGTATAAAAACGAAGAAGACGAAGTAGACGAAGAAGAAAAAATAACTTTAAATACATAAAATTTAGGTTAAAGTTGAAAGTACTTTAATTAATTATCGTTTACAGCGATTTTAGGGTTTGCTTGCCGAACGCAAAACGATATGTAAATTTCAAGATGAGAAAGATGTGTTATATGTAGATAAGCAAGTAAACTATATATTTACGAAGCATGGTATACTAAGTTTATAGAGCAATAAGCTTAAGAAAAGCATATCGCATAGTATTGTGCAAAGAGACTGAAATTATTTGGAGAAAATGCGACGCTTTGCTTAAAAACCAAAAATAAATTCGGATATAAAGAGAATAAGTAAGTCAGTGATTTCTAACCTGTGGGGCGCGTCCTCCTAGGGGGGCGCGATACTGTTGCAAGGGGGGCATGTAGCTGTTTCCAAAATATCATTTTCAAATACAAACCAAAAAAGTCAAATAGGTGTCAAAAAAATGCGTCAGCAGTATACGTAATCCACAAATCCTCACCGCGGATTTTTGGTGTACAAATGGTGTAAAACATCCAATTCATACTCTTCTTCGAATCGAAATATCTTGCTTTCGCGTACCGGTGGGGCGTGGAATCAAAAGATAAGCACTTGCAACATCCCGGTTATCATTGATAATTTTTTTAATGAAAATGGCATTCTGTGGGAGAGAATTGTGTTGAACTATGCACAGATGGTGGGGCGTGGAATCAAAAGATAAGCACTTGCAACGTCCCGGTTATCATTGATAATTTCTTTAATGAAAATGGCATTCTGTGGGAGAGAATTGTGTTGAACTATGCACAGATGGAGCTCCATTTATGGCAGGGAAAATGCTGGTCTACAGGCACTAGTTCGAAAGGTGGCTCCTCGTGCAGTTTGGACGCATTGCATGATTCATAGACAATCACTTGTTTCAAGAGATATGGATGAAGATCTACTAACAGTATTCGAAATTACTACAAGAGTTGTAAATTTTTGTCAAAAATAGCCCATTAAGAGGAAGGCTTTTCCCAAAATTGTGTGATGACATGGGTTCAAAATATAGATCACTTCTATACTATTGTGAGGCACGTTGGCTGTCTCGTGCCAAAGTACTTCAAAGGATGTTTGAGCTAAAAGAAGAGATCGCCATATTTCTTAGTGATAATAATAGAGATGAAGCACGCCTTGTAAAACTTACGCATTTAGTTGATATTTTTCAAAGACTCAGTATTTTAAATAAATCAATGCAAGGGCCTCAAATTCATGCTTTTACGCAGAAAGACAAGATTACTGCATTTATGAAAAATTTGGAACTGTGGATAATAACTTTAAAAAAAAAAATAACTTTGACATGTTTCCCACTTTTAAAATCATCTGTCTTGCTGATGAGTATAGAAGAAAGTAAAGTAAAGTCTGTGGAAGCAATTCTCGTTGTAGATCGTTAAAGATCTTGACGTGTCCAAATATGAATGGATTAGGAACCCATTTGTTGTTGAAAAATATGATTATTTTGGCCTTACGACAGCAGAGCAGGAAATGATAATTGACTTGTCTAGTGATAGCACATTAAAGCAAATGTTTCGAGATGAAAATAATATTTTTACGTTTTGGCTACGAGTAAAAAACGATTTTCCTACTTTCACAAACAAAGCTTTAAAAATTTTATTGCCATTTGTAACATCGTACCTATGGGTAAACTGGGTTTTCTACAGTAGCTGTCTTAAAAACAAAGTATCGGATTCGATTAATGCTTGAAAGGGAACTGTGAACCGCGATTTCTTCAATGATACCACGTTTTGAGAAAATTTGTGCTTAAAAACAAGCTCAACCCTCGCATTAAATTTTTACGTTGTAGTAGTATTAATTATATATATATATATATATATATTTTATATATATTTTTTTTAGCCCATTAAATAAATTATAAAATTAGTTGAGTATTTATGAAATTTGATTTCTAGATAAATTAACGGGACGCAACAATTTGTTTTTTAAAGGGGGGCGCATTAATTTTTTTTTTAAAAAGGATTGCGCCGGTACAAAAAGGTTGCAAACCACTGAAGTAAGCATTTAGATGAGAAGGCAAGAATTGGATTAAGTTTCTCTTTTGGAAGTGTTACGCAATGGTGTAATTCAGTTCCGCTTATCGTCAAGAATACTATATAAGAATATTAAGTCAACGATTAGCAAACGTTCTGATTATCTTTAAGTAAATCTTTCCTGGGCTTTATTCGTTTATAGAAAATGTCCCTCTGCAAAATTTTAAATGATATTGAATAGCGATAAACGATAGGTTAGAGAAGAAGAGCAACTGAAAACAATCCAAGATATTCCTTTAAGAGGAGATTTTACTTTTATCAGAGTGATCGTTTTAGAGCCGCTTCATTGAGCAATTATTTGCACGTTTGATTGGGTTTTCATTTATTTTTATATATATAAAGCACGAGCCAAATGATTTTAAAATTATTGATTGATGTTTAGATATTTTTCGTGTTGGGTCGGCCTATCATCATAGCCTCTAAACAGTAATTGTTTGAAAATAAATTCAAGCGTAAAAATTGATTTTGATTTTTACAAAACTATTGTAAATCAATGATTTTTATTTTATACCCACCATCGAGGATTGAACGTATACTCATTTTGTCAAGATGTTTGCAGTATGCAGAAGAACAGTTCCCTAGAAACCCTAGAAAGTGTATGCATTCCTTAACTAGTAAATATCACATTCTTTCCTTTCGATCTATGTCCATGTGTCCGTCTCTTCGAATTTAACAAATTTCAAAGTTAAAAGTTATTTTTTTGCATGCATGTCACCATTGAACATAAGCCAAATCGGTCAAGGAGCACGCGTACAGTATTACGTAAAAACAAAACAAATGGTGTTTTTTGCTCACCACACACCACAACTGTATTAAATAAACCCAGAAAAATGTCCATTTCTATTCTGTAGGCGATCCTATTGTATCTGTACAAAAATGGAAAAATTCTGTCTCGGCCAGCCAACGGTAGAGAATGTCGACAAACGGTTGTACCAGCCAGAAAAGAGCTTCAAAGTTCCCGTATGTGTTTTCGATTATTATCAATCTCCTAATCCATCTAAGCAAGTCTATCTATCCATTAGTTCATTTCTTCATCTCTACGCCAGCTCATGTGCCCAATATGTCTTCAAACCTCTGAAATGATTCTGGAATATATTCGTGCTATTCGTTCAATATCCGGCGTAAGTGGAAGCTCTTTGCTTGCTGCCGGCAGACTTGATCAAGCCAAACTGCAATGACAACGTCCACTTAGAATTTCCGATGCCCGGATATTAGAAAAGAAATTACATACTCCGGTGTTGAAGGCAGCAAGTAAAAGTCTTATATCAGCCTTGAGTGTAGTGTCCAATGTATCTCTCGTAAAGCTATTTGTTTGCAATGAACATATTATGGAACCGAAACATATTCAAATAATTGAATATATGTGTTGGCTAGTTTTATGACTATGGCACTTCTCCGCTATATAAATAAACTTATGGATGCCTTTCTTCTTCTCAAAAGACCATTCTATTTATTACGATTTAATCGCGGACTTTGCAAATGAATTTCTTTCGTACTACGATGAATTCTAAATCCAATCATAGAAAATAGAAAATAGAAGAAAATTCGCTCACAATTACTTCGCTTCTGTAACAAATTTAATAAAGAAAGCTGCTTCATCTTCTATGTATATATATATATATATATATATATATATATAAACATGTATTTCATGTATATATACAAAAACATGTATTTCTAAAGCATATTTCTTGCAATAAATTTATACTTCGATGCCTTTTATAAAAAGTCATTTTTTCGTTTCATAATTTTTTCTACACATCTTACAACTTTTATGAAACAATAGCTCATGTACTACACATGAACTCTGTGTTTGAGAAGGAGTTATACAAACACATTGAACCGTAAAGTAAAACTAAGTAAACCGTCATGAAACCATAAAAATCAATAATATTTTCATATCTATCGGTAAATTTTGGCTGTATATAGACTTTGGCAGTCCGTTTGCGACATTCGGAAATCGCAAATCGCTGAAAATAAATTTTAAATGCAAAGTGAAATTTTTTTATATTTGTTTATCTGTTTATCTCTTAGGCTAACTATGGTTTGAATTGTCAAGATTGCGAAAAATCGAAAAAAGAAAACAAAAAAAACGAAAAAACGATGTAATAATAGATGCTTGCATGTATTTTGATCAGCGACATTTATGGGTGAAAATGGTAAAGTAATGTGAACGAGACAAACGCAAGAATGTGTATCAATGTGCACAACGGTTAAATTCGATGACGATGATTTTGACCTTTCTCCACACGAAATAACAATTTTCCAGTTAAAAGCATACGGCACGCACGAACAGGCTAATAAAGAAGAATTTTCTTTGGGTGTATTATGATTGGCTTTTCATCGCCATTGATCTATTACGACAATCCCAAGCGCAAAAAGTCTTGAGTTAGTTCAGAAGAGCCATCCTCAGCGATACCGAAGCGGAATATTCGTGGCCACAAAGTTTTGCTGTGCATACGGTGGGATCAGTAAGGTGTGGTGTATTACGAGCCAACGCCAAGTGAACAATATGAACGAAGTATTGTTGCGCAGGAAAGACCAGCAACAGCGGTTAGCAGAAGCAAACTCATCCTGCGCACGTTGCAAGAGCTGTCAAGAGTACACTGTTGGAAAGCTATGCAGCGTACTCACCAGACAAAACGTCTTCTGATTACCACTTTTTCAGATCGATGCAGCATGACTTGGCTTGCACGCTGAATAAATGCGAAAATGGATTGACGATTGGCATACTGCCAAACTAATATCGTTCGTCATGTTGCCAGCAAGATATGAAAACGTTGTACAAAATTATGGAAAACATTTTGATCAATATATATATTGATGATGTTGTGCCAACTTTTGTCAATAAATGCCTTTTCAAGTGAAAAAATGCTCAAAATACATGCAAGCACCTGATATATATGATGATTTTGAAAATCATCTCAATTATTTGTAGAAGGTACACCTACGATAGCTAAGTGAGTATGAGAACCAAGTCTAGGAAGAAGCAATAAATTACATAAAAAATTTTGTCATGGCGTTGCCTTTCACTTGCTGCTTGTCATCGCAATATCTTTTGACATCGCAACCTGTCAGATACACTTCTATACAGTTTTACTTTATTATGAGCGCTTCAATCACATTTACAAATTACTCGACATTTTCAATCGAAATGCGGTTAGTTACGTGAGCACGTGAACTCACTTACATAAGTATATATATTCGTCCTCTTATGTCTTTTGAAAAGCTTGAAATTCTCTCATGCAAATTCATAACGCGCCCATGCAAACGAGATAAATTAAAATCACAAGGAATAAGAAAAATGCTGGGATCTATATGTAGATGTGTGACAGGACCCTAACAAATAAACAAATGCAAAGGGTTGGGACCATCAACTTGTTTTCTTAGAGCTCTAACTAACTATAATAAATTCGGACTACTACGAGTACTAGCAATAATGTGTGTGTTACGTGACCATCTTCGGAGTTGGCCATAGCGTTAAATGGCACTTTTATGACGGAAGGCATTTAAGCCTTTGGTGTATTATATAGTCGAAGACGAAACTGATAACCCCAACATCTTAGACGATAAGGGAGAGAGAATTTAAGTTAAGCATGCGAAAAGCAAATGACTGAATACATGTATGTATGTATAGATGAAACGTATATCTTAAATGAGAAGCATTTAAGATTCATCTCAAGCCGACCGTAGTGCTTGCTTGCTTACTTATTATTATTATTATTATTATTATTATTATTATTGTATTAAAATTTTTCCTACATTGGTTTTCAAAGCAAACGTACACACACTTTGGATTTTCATAGAAAATCGAGACAAAAAGTTTTATGTCTATACCTGTCTATGGCAGCCACAATCAACAACACCTACGTATTCATTTTATGACACAAAAATACAGACAATAGAGAGCTTCCTTTCAATTTCCAACTTGGCAGTGATTGTTTGTTAAATCTGAAGAAGCTGAGTTTTGTTAAATAGTTTTATAAAAACTTTTTCATTAAGTTAACTAAAACGAGCCCATCAATTATGAATGGGAAGAGATTGGCAACGGGGTCAAATAGCAGAGTCATACAAAAAAAAAAAAAAAACAAAACAAAAAACAAAATTCTGTTAAATCTATATAAGTTTAATGGTTTTGAAANAAAAAAAAAAAAAAAAAAAAAAAAAAAAAAAAAAAACTCTTTTTTTGGCAAATAAACTGCAGAAATCTGTTTTAGGTTTCACACACATTTTTCTTCGTCCTCTTCTTCTTAATCCGCTTCGTCTTCTTCTTCTTCTTCTTTTTCTTCTTCTTCTTCTTCGCCTTTGCACAAGATAACCTTTAATATAAATTTCATTGTAAATATTTTGTAATTTTTGCGCTTTTTAAATGTCATTTCCACTAAATGTTTACTAGCAAACTTGGCACAGACACACAAACATATATAGTATATCTAAATGAATCGAATATGTGTACGAATAAAGTGAAACATTAGACCAAATATATCCATAACCGAAACGAGAAATGCCTTTGTTAGTCAAATTCTCGGAATAAAGCGAATACAAATCAACTTTTGCTTCATAGAATATGTGCACACACACACACATATATATATATATACATATAGCATAGGTATGAATTTAATCAGTTTGAATTTCAGTTTCAATTGTTAGTTGCTTCATTGGTTTTGAGGATAGCAACCGCAATAGTCTAATGCTGCTTATGCTCATAATACCCTCAGCGCTGTTTACCCAACACTTGCTTTACAAAGTTTTCCTCTTAAGATATTTCTCTTAATTTTTTTTTTGTTTTTTTTTTTGTTTTGGTTTTTCTTTTGTGCAACTTAAATGTCAGGAAAAATCATGGCAATTGTGTTGGATAAAACACAAGAACAGTAAAAATAGACTTTTGAATTGTTGTTGTTGTTTTTGTTATTATTATTATTATTATTATTATTATTGTTTATTTTATTTAGAGAACATTAAACCATTTCTGTTATTATAGTGCATGGAAACGTGTTTTAGTTTTTTTTTTCTTTTTTTTTTTTTTATTGAAAAACAAAACAAAATTTTATAAATACCGGTGGAGTTAAACGTTTGACCTATTGTGATTCTTTCTTTGTTGTCTTTTTTTTTTTTTTTTTTCCTATCTATATAGGTAGATATATATTATTATTTTTCCGTTTTTTATTGTTTTATTAAAACTATCAACTATTTGTCTTGCTATCTGCTGTTGTATAATAATTTAAAGACATTTTTGGTTTTTTTTCTTTTTTTTTTTTGTCTAAATTTTGTGTTTGAATTTCTTTTGCACGCAACAGAACTTGCGTGAAGTATTTGCGGAACCTTAGACTTGCTTAAATAAAAATTTCATTTTATAATTGTCAACAATTGCTGAATATTCTAAAAAAGCAAAACGAACTGAACGAACTGAAATCTTCCTTCTCAAATTAATTAATAAATCATTCGTCAACATTTTACAACGCATTCTACGATCACGAATGCTTGGACGGATACTTTATTATTTCTAAATACAATTTCTATCTATAGTGTTGTACATATTTATTGCTTATATATACATATATATGTACATTTTGTATGGATATTAAAGGCTGCCAAGTAAGTTAAGATCATATGCTTGCCTGTATTGAAAACTCTATCGCACTTGAGATTTGAGCCCGTGACCGTTGAGTTGTTACTTGCCATACTTTATTTGCTCGGCTACTCATGCGTTGTATTTATTTATTGCTCTATAAATACATTTACGTATGCGTTTGAATTTAGTTTAGTACTCTCAAGAAGTTAAGGTCACACATAAATAAGTTTTTATTGTTTTTATATATTAACCAGAAACCTGCTCCTGATGCCCAACGTGTCAAACTAATACACAACGTTGTGTATAACTATGCGATTTGAGGGCGTTCATGGCTTTTAAATTGTCTCGTGAAATCTGTGTATCAAAACTTGAACATGAACATGGCACTCCATCGCTTTATAGGATAAGATTGCGTAAGAGTTTTTATAGGTAGGTAAGTCTGTACCTTTTCTTTATCATTAAATCTCTTTTTCTTGGCTATGCACATATGACATGAAAAGTAAATATGTATCTCTTGTTAGGCTTCTTATCGAGAATGCCTAAATTGTTTGATCAGCCAGCTATAGGTGCTATGTGTGCTTTATGAATTTAGCAGGCAATCGCGAAGAGTTCTTTTCTCTTTTAATTAATCTACACTCTCTAGAGAAGAGAAGACTGGTGCCTGTCGTGAGTGTTACGACTAAGCTTATGAGTCGCAATCAATGAGCTTGATTTTATTGTCTCTCACTCGGACTCTCTGGGCAATTGTTTCCTTTACGCCTATCGCTTTGTAGGCCTAACTGTAAACTCTATTCGTTTATGCAAGGCCTCTGTAAACGCATTAATGAAAATTATCACTTATTCTCCATTTCGGAACTTATTTTACTTTATCGATGAATGCTAAGCCCTTTACCTTCCTTTTATCGCTACTGAGTTTTAGGTTTACGTATTTTAAGGCGGTTAAGGTTAACTTAACACCCAGTCTTGTACTTTTCTTATATATATATATATATATATATTTGTTATGACTCATCATTGTGTGCAACAGCTAAAACGCACACTAGACAAAGAAACGAAATAGGATAAAAAAAATATATCTGGTCTAGTGTTCCGGTATTAATTCAAAACATGCTAAAGTATTTTGATATAAAGAAAAATCATTGAGTGATCTGAGTATTGGAAATGGATAACGAAAAGAAATGAAATTCATACGTATGTTGTATGCTACATTACTTGCGGTAATGGTCGCACGCAATACTCAAGACAGCTTGAAATAGGCTCATCAATATATTCAACGCAATTCCCAAAATCGATTAATACCGAGCTGATTGTTTAAGAATTGAACATAAAGTTGAAAATTCTTCAATTTTTTAATCCTGGATCAGATTTTCTCTTTTTAGAGGATCTTCCTCTAAATCGGATATATCTTCTATTATTCTATATACATATATATGCAATTAAAAACTTCGATTAAAAACATTTTCCAATATTTCCAATATATCGGGTAATTGATCGTTTTTCTTTATCTCTTCTTCACTTTTCGTAGTGAGGTGAAAGAACTCCTCGCCGATTCACTTTGAAAATCGATGCATTTTTTCAAAATATCTTTATACCACTTATTGCATTCATTTAATCGTCGTTTATCGTCCGCAGAATCCGTAGAATCATTGCCATCCGGCACCGGTGACGTTAACCAAAGTTAAAAATTTTGTACATTCACTTATGTATTTTAAATTATTTTTTAATTTTAAATTTTTTTATTGAGTCTTACCTGACGCAATGGAAGTAATCCTTAAGAAATAATAAAATAACTTCTTCTTCATTTTCTTAAATCACATTTTCAGTATTTTTATTGCAACTCATCGATGATGAAATGCTTAAATGATTTCTATTTAAATATTTTGTAAACATTTTCCCATTTGCTGTACGAAATGAAAAGATAAGGAGAACAAAATTTTATGAGAAAGTTCACGAGCTTCCCCTATATTTTTGTATTGAAAAATGAACGATCACGGATTCTGAAGAGTATTTCTATGCGTTGAAACGCCATTTACACATCTTCTTGATAAGTACGTATAATGTTGAATGATAATATGTTGAGTTTGCAAACCGTTTTCGACCGATAAAGACGAATAAGACATAATTTCAATAAACAAAATTTAAATCTTGAGTCACAATTTGATTACTTAGCATACATCACTTAATAAGCCTCCAGTCTGGCACGCATATGACGTCACCGTTGACAGAACCATTCAACGATTTCTAGATAGTACTAACCTTCATACGATTAATGTCACAATTTCAGGACATTCTAATAACTAGTTTACAGAAGTCGAAGTTGTTCTAATGTTTCTGTTGTTACGATTATCAAAATAATGGAAAAATGCGAGCGACATGTGGCAATAGATGAAACATGGATGCATCACTGCATCGTAGACTTACTAGGTCAGCACTCGGCCTAGCAGACCGCAACCGGCGAAAGCCATCTGAAGCGACCACAAAGGGAGTGTCACTAAAACAAATGTAGCTCGTCACAAAATTTGGGCAGGTATCACCTGAAGGTCGTTGCTATCCGGAAATCAGATGAATTTGCAATATCTATATATATATTCGACCGGAGATTTATTGAGTGAAAAGATTCTTTTTACATGCGAAACTTTCTCTCTTCGCTGCACTAAATCTATCCTAAGTTCCTAAACTGTTTCCTAAGTTTGTCAAATCGCCAGGAAATGGATTAACAAGTGTTTAACAATACTTTAAACTCTTCAAAGCTTCGCCAGTATTTTAATTACACATAGGCTTTATAGCTACATATACGTGTAATAAACTTTGAAAATGTTAAAAAAAAAAAATTTTTTTTTAAATTATTTTTTAATTTTTTTTTTTTAAATATAACGCGTTTTAGAACACCTACACTCAAATATTTCATACTGTTATATATATATATATACCTTCACGATAACTTTTGTAAACTGACAAATAACTTTGCTATCAACATCAATCAATTGTTTCTTGAGCACCTTTTGTAAGTAATTTTTATGACAGTTCGGTTACATAGTTAAGCAGAGAAAACAAAAAAAAAAAAAAACAAAAAGCCACCAACAAAGGATAGATAGGTAGGTGTTAAGACATTCAATATATCCACATTCATTGAGACAGTATCCAATTGATGTTGTTCGCGATGCAGCAATTACTAAAACAAAAAAACAAACTCTTAAATAACCAAAATTGGAGATGTATATACGCGTTTTAACACTCAGTAATTTAAACATTTATAACTTTAAAAGGTAACATTAAAGACTATCAGTTAAAAGGAAAAAGAAAAAAACAAAAACAAAAAGAGAAACTACAATAATAACAAAGCAGCATATAGTTTGTCATCATGACGTTTACTGTAAGGCAGGCGGGTAAGCAGTCAAACAAACTTCACCATACATAGTAATTTTCATTGCATAGAAAATTTATACTTAACACATCATCATCACTGCGCTCAACTATTATTACATAAAAAAAGAAAAAAAAAACAAAAGCTTTTTTTTTTTTTATTTTGATTTTTCTTTAATTTTTTTTTTTGTTTTACAATCTATTACATACTTGAGAAATTCTAACATTGTGTTGGTAATGATTTGTGGAAGAAAACAAAATTGTATGAAAGATTACAAGAAAAAAAGAAAAAAAAAAAAAAAAAAAACAACAACAGCAAAAACTGAATTATAGACAAGATTTGAAAAGTTAACACATTCTTATAAATTATGACTTGAATAAAGTGTCATTAATGTTGACTAAAATGAATTGTAATTAAAGTTAAGTGGCCAACGTAACCACACAGTATCAAGCGACGATCATACAGTAGCAAACCAAAATACATGGTAGTGCGCTGTTAAATGTCTCTATAAGTGCATGTTCCTACCATGGATGGCAATGTTTAATATGTTAAAAAGATTACTTTACTTAATGCGGCGTTCATCTTCAGGTGACACATGTAATTAATTGCAAATAAATTACTATTCAAGTTTAAATTTTAAATTGCATTATATATCAAGAATAAAATCAGGTGATGATTTAAAATGTTTCAAAGAAATAAAAATTTATATATTATATATGAAGCAATTAATTATGCGAATATGTTTTGTTTTTTTTATTTTTTTTTTTTTTTCTCAATAAATGATCTTACACATGTACATACACTGATACATGACATTTTAATGACAAATTTGCAGAATATTTAAATTTTTCAACAAAAAAACAATAAATCTTTACAGTACAGTATCAAGAGATGATAACATATCGCGCATTGTTTTATCAACTCATTATTTATGAGGGCCGATGTAATGAAAGATCGACAATGAACTGGGCAAAAAGAACCATCCATTTACGATAACAGAGAAAGAAACTTAAAAACGTGGACGCAAGTAATTGTGAAAATAATACTTGATTACCAAAAACTTTGTCGAAATAGAAGCGAAATGTTGCCATTGTCCCGAGAGAGAGAGAGAGAGAGAGAGAGAGAGAGAGAGAAAGAGATTAAGACAAGCGTAACTACGAATAATCAGATAAAACCTCAAAACACTAGACTGCATGACGGTAGGCGTTGCACTCCGCAGTACGTAGGGGGTTACCTTTATAAGGGACAAAGCGTTTTCATGGATTGTACGCGATATTTCGTTGCGAAAAATATTTCAACATCGATAAATGTCGGTGGAGACACTTTGAGCGATCGCACTAAGGCAAACAAAGAACAAGTAAGAGCATTATAGTCGAACAAACACGCCTATTAGATACCCTACAGCACTTCGCCTAATCCAGTTATTCATTCGTTTTGGTAAAAATACACCGGAAGTTACACGTTATTTTAATGCAAAGGCATACTTTTCATGGAAGCCCGTATATTGCGGTGGTATTTTAAAAAATAGACGTAGATGGTCCAAATTCGGCCAAACTGATTTCCCCATGAAATATTAAAAATTATACCAAACGATTATATGAGAAATTGCTACAGGCGAACCAAATTTATTATACCATGTCCGAACAAAGGGTTTTTTGTCGGGAAGTTTTCATCTAACAACTTTCCAAAATAGGAGCTTATATGGGGACCGATCCAAACCATTTTCATTAGCATTTATCCTTGGATTCAAAACACGTCAATGTACTAAGTTTCGTGAAAAAGTGGCTTGAATAAGAATTTACATGGACAGACGGACAGACAGGCTTAAATTGGTATAACAAAAAGTGAGTCTCTCTCTTAAGTCCTCCTGCTTGTTACGTACGTTCGCAAAAACTTACTGTCTCCTATACCACAAATGGTCCAGGATGTACATTGTTCGCGCGGCTTTTTCGCCTCCACCTCCTGAAGATATTTTAAATAAACTGATATATATATATATATATATATATATATTTGATAGCTTAAATCCGGTAATGATCAGTTAATAATTATTAAACATTTCCATACGCTTGATAGAGAGAGAAATCCTTGAACTTTGTCCTAAAGTTCAATCTTCTTATCGTTTTATTCAATAGAACACACATAACAAATAGTATTTAGAAAATATTTAAATAGAAATCATTTGAGCAACTCATCGATCAGTCGCAATCAATTACTGAAAAAGTGATTTAAAAAAGAAAAACAACAACAAAAATGAAAAATTATATTTTTATTTATTTAGGAGTGTTTCTAGTGTTTCAGGTAAAGCGTTTTCAAATTATTAAAAACATTAGAAATGTCTAAATGAACGTGTAAAATTTGTAGTCCTGTTTAACGTCCCCAGTGCCAGATGGCGGTGATAGTCCACATGCGGAGGATAAACAATTAAATGAACACAATAAGTTGTACAAGGAGGTCTTGAAAGAGTTCACTGATTTCACAATTGAAATAAGTGAAGATTTCCTTGAGTTCACTACGAAGATCACAGAGGAGATAAAGCAAAACAATGAATTACCGGATATAGAGCATCCCAACCGACGTCAATTAGAATTTACTAAAGCTTTGGAGCACATCAAGAGCTCCGAAAGCGATCACACTCTATTGAATATGTACAAGTTGACTGAAGATGTACTTGAAGCAACAAGAACGCTCGACGATCCCAAATTTCTTACCGAGGAACGAGAAAAACTAATTGAAAAATACAAAGTTCGAGCATTTATGAGTAAAATTCGTGAACGTTATATGAAGTTTTATGAAAGTCTCTCAAAAGCAGTCGATGTTTATGCGGACGAATTAAGCGAAACTCAAAAGCAAGAGCAACATAAATTACTGGATTGGAACAAAGATTTCAGCGAAACCAAAGATTTTCGATCAAAAACTGATAAATTTTCAGATTTCTTTGATTTCTTTAAGCCATGCTGTGAAGACTTGTAGATCATTACTGTTTAACTCATTAATTCAATAAATCAGAAACATAATAAAATGTCCTTAATAAACGTGGACTCGCATATCATGTAATTTGGATAGCAGAACTTATTGCGTAATGTTAAACTGACTTCTTTGCTCCCATCAGCAGTGGAATAGATGGCCCTGAGAGACAAAGCTTAAGAAGATAATCATGGTTTTCAACAACCAATGCACAGACGCACATAAAACAGAGCACAACTTTTTCATGCATTCTCGCTTCACTTCTATAATTCTGTACTTATAACGTACGCAAATCATCCATAAAAGCTTGCATAGCACGCTTCATCGAACTGTTGGTTGGCGTTTCTCGTCGTATAAAAAATCAGGTTTCGTAGCTTCGACACGAACCTTACATCAGCTATGCAAAGTGTTTTGAAGTTTTACAAGAACACTTAATAGATTCTATAAATCATATATCGTTTTGCTGAGCATGAATAGAGGAATCATTAGAGGACCCATTAGTTCATCTGTCACAATTCCAATCTTAAAACTATGCCTACAGTGTACAAATTCCTGACCCCTTTAGCTTACTTTAAGACATCAGTAAATTTGCTTGCTTTGGCGACTTATATGCACTACAACTAATTCAAGTCTAAGAAATTTGAAATTTACCCACCCGTTTGGTTGCAATGAATCGCTGAACCTCTTGTGCTATGTTATGCGTTCTACTCTTAATTACATCACTGCATGCACTCATCACCTTTGCGCACTTTGTTTACGTTATATTAATAATAAAGATTTATAAAAGAACACAAAATTATAGTGAACTATATTTACTTCAAACGATTTAATCAAGTGTTATTTATTTCTAAAAATCCCCCCCCCCCNCCCCCCAAAAAAAAAAAACAAGTTTCCCCCCAGTCGGCATAATTGGAATGCCATAGAAATTTATGAGGACACCACCTGTGGGTAAAATTGTCTGCATAAGTGTCCTTTCATTCCAGAGTGTTATTTAGTATTGAGACACGATCACATAAAACAATTATACAATGAATAGATTGCTTGTGGTTATGCATTCCCTTCGATCCAATCTATTTCCCCTTCGTAGCTTAGTTGTATCGCTGACAGCAGTCACATATATAGCCTGCAAATATTTTAAGTATGTGATCCGAAATATCTATATCCCATGTCATCCAATCGGTTCAATCATGTCCCGACATTCATCTACCTGCTGTACTACACATACACACAGACAGATTTCATATATATGTACACATCACATAATATATTATTTAAATTGATTGGATCTCAGCAAAGTTTCCTGAAAATTATGTAATTATCGGAATCAGAGTTGAAAGCCAATGCATACAATAAATTATATATTAAATTGTCTTTCTCAAGCAATAGGGCCGTGAAGCTTACATAACATATAACCCCTATAGGCAGTGGTGTTGTGCTAATTGTTTTTATACCGGAACGCGTATATATAATTATATAGACAGGGCCGATCCTGGGTAGGCGGCCGCTCTGTGCGGTCTCATGTCCCAACTTTGACGACGGGAGGGAGATTTCCCCCAACTGGGTATGGCAATAAACTATACCAGGGACGAGTAACGTACGGTCCGCTGTACTTTTTTAAAATTTTATATGTTTTTCTTCTAATGTTTATTATAAATTCCCGTTATCAGAAATCATTTTTAATTCGCTCCGGAACGTCGTTCCGGTACTTCCTTTTTGGACAGCGTTCCGGCTCGACAACACCACTGCCTATAGGAATTATATTAAATTTGCCAAACGCTTTCAAAGCTTGAGAATATGTATCATCGATACAATTTAAGTGCACACACAATCTCGTCAACAATCTAATCAATAGATATCTTCGTCTATCTAATGATTTTCTCTTTTGAATCGTATCATGAAATTTCTTATTCCATTGTCCTCAATTCAACCTAGAATCAAAGAAAAACTCAATAGTTTCTTTTTCTTCACCTAGATTACAATTCCGAATTTAATTATAAGTTATATTAGTGCAAATGTTTATTGCAGCGTGCAGCATATGTTAACAAAATTGATTATATTATTTATTACTAAAATATTGAAGGTCGGCCGAAGAACAGCAATAGCACTGCAAAATCTCAAAGCTGCAATTAGTTAACTTCCTTGTCGGATTACAGATTTTAGTTGCCTACCTCTTGATTTTCTCTCTCTCTCTCTTACTTTTCTTTGATCAAATCATATTCGCTATTCACCTTCATATATATGATTATACATATATACATATATTTGTATATATTTATATATATATATATATATATATATGTATGATAAAATAAATTATTTTATTGGTCACGTAAACATAAATTTGTCATCAACATTTTGATTTCTATATAATTTTTGGGTTGATTTATTTTAAATAAATTTATCATTTTTAAAACAAACATTTTATTTTTATTTATTTTATTTTTTTTTTTTTAATTTTTAGACAAATTTTTTTTTAATTTCACACCACAGAAAGAGAAAAAAATAAAAATATTCATTAACACCTGACAACTTTATTTAGACAACCTACACGTTATGAAGTTATAAATCACTGAACTAACGGAATTCCTTGCAAATGATACGCACACGTACGTGCATACATATGCACAAACGCATAAAAATCAGCAGTCAGTTACTTACAGCTAGCTTACAAGAGGTCGATATGGTCACGCATAAATGTTCGCAAAGTTCTTGACAATGAGCGACCAGTGTAGACTGTAGCCAAATATATAATATACACATATATATATATATATATGCATAGGCATCTGCGCCCATATGTACAAAAATAACTACCACACGCAGCAAATATGTTATTAATTAAATATACACACCAAACTGCTAAATTATATTTAAAGCAAAAAATCACAGGCAACGAAAGTATATTCAATTTAAGCCGAAACTTGAACACCGATTACGTTTCATTAAATTTATTTTAATTCTTCATTTCTTCATTAGATAACTTTAAGAAAATTTCCAACAATATTTTAATTACTCCAATTCATAGGTAACTAAAGGAAATATTAAAGCCTCAAATATTAAGCCTATAAACAAACAAAGACCCACCAAGACTTAATTAGTTTTAAATGTCTGTGCTTACAAGCTTACAAGACTTCATGACTTGTGCTAATCTTGAGAGGTTTATTTTCCACTTTCCTGTCTTAGATCAGATAGATCAAAGTACTTCATCTCACTTCGTCGCCGTTGTTTAGATCGCGAGCCAACACAATTTTCATTCTTTATATATATGGGGAGCAACGATGTACATTTTTTCCGCCCTGCATTAGCTGTGAATCTCAATTCTATGTGACGACATGGAAAGTTCTAGTAATGGATGAACGTTTAACTGACTGACTGAACGTTTAAGTAAAAGCAATTTATCGAAATGCGAACGAGTTCTCCGGGCTGTTACAAGCGGTATGACGCAATTAGTGCATTTAGCTCGTTAGGTGATAAAAGCTTAAAAATTTAAGACACGTGCATGTGTAAGTTCAAATGCTTGAATCATACGCAATTTTTATTATCATTTCGAAAAATGCGAGTATGTTCATTTGGTCATTTCGTTTGTACCTCACAAAAATATTCACATAAATGACTTGATAAGTAGAGCAATTTCTTAAATTAATTTAACTAAATTCACTCGGTTCTCTGCGTTTTACTAACCTATTAGTCTTGATCTTAGGGCATTCATTTTTCCGTTGAGCAGACTAAGGTCGCTCGTCAACTTCACTACTACGTAGGTGAGATGCTTTTTAATTAACTTTAGTTTAGTAGTTTAGTTCGCATTTTATTGCTTTTGGAGAAATTGCAAATGAAAAGGAATTTCCTTCGGTTTGCTTCGCTGCCTAGACGTATTATTGAGCAAAAGGCAAAGATGAGTATGCAAGATTCGCCGCAAAACATATGATGTATGAAATAAAAGCCTATCTTACTTGCGTCTATTTTATTACTTTAAATGTAAATTCGCTAGCAATGATTTATGGATTTGTCATAACATGTTTGATAATCAAATATTTGATTAATAATTTTTAATATGTAGGCTGCGTTTAATACAATCTGACTTACAAAAGCATGCAAATGTTGATTTAAATAAAATTAAATCTAAAAAAAAAAAAAAAAGCAAAAAATGTGCAGATAAATATGTCAATAATTTTTTTATTTTTTTTTTTATTATTATTATTTTATTTCAATTTCTTAGTATAACAATTTATGATTTCCATATGGAAATAAATAATCGAAATATATATAAAATACGTTAACAAGCTTTAACTAACATTGACATTATCAGTTATCTAGTGTTTTGTTGTAAGAATCCGTCATTGTATTGAAAATTATTATATTTAATACTTACGCTTACGGTTGTATGCATAAAGAATTGTGATCTCTTTACATGTCATGACATTAATGATGTTCACCATTATTACCTAAAAGCAATTCAGCATTCAAGCACAACATTCTTGTGAAGGCTTGAGCAGCGTTACGTTACGTTGTAGAACGGACAGTGTACATGCATTGTTTGACATTAACCGTTCACTATTGATTGCATAAGCGTTATTTAAAATGACCAACGACAAGTTTTACATATAAGCTTGACTCACATCTTTGTATGTATGTAAAATTTCAAAATCAATATATATATATATATATATATATATATATATATGCGTTACGTATAAAAAGGGGTTTGCTTAACAGAATCCAAATGCTTTCCAAATGCTTTAACTCAACTCTACTATATGATAAACTATAAAAATACAACAACAAGTTTGCAACAAGTCCTCTCATTTCGGTCCTCGTAATGATAGAATTTACACGCGCGTACACAAAAGACGGCAACTTTAGATTTGTTTAGATCGGAACTTAAACTTAAAGATAGCTTCTAAATATTCAACAACAACAACAATAACATCAACATAACTTCCTCTTCTCCTCTATCGACTCGTAGATTAGTTTATTGAAATTCTGTTTGGCTAAAAATGGTAAACGAGTTTTTGATTGTCACTGATATCGTACACATATGTAACGAACAATCTCGGGGGAGAAAAGTCGCGACATGGCAAAGATAACAATTTGTAGACAAATTCAAATTTTCAAAAATGTTACATCGATCGTGTCTATTAAATTCGATTGTTTGACAATTGGCCGAAGCTCTTCTACGACCAATTGGTTACTGAATAACAAACATGCAAATATATGTCAATTTCAAAAAAATTGTTGTGAAAAGTGCATCGACGCTGCAAATTTGTGGCAACAAGAAAAAATTGCACCTAAAATGTTACTGATAGTTATCGTATTTTCTCAAAACGTTCTTTGACACCAATAGCCGGCCAATTCAAATATAATTTTAAATTGGCTTCGGAGTCGGTAAAGAAGTACATTAACCCTTCTCTTACTCCTCGAGTCCCCAGCGATTACTTGGATGATTTCAATTTTTTAATTTTTTTTTAAATTTTTCCTTTAAAAGTCAACTGAACTCGACTGTTATTTGCTTAGTCGAGTTTCATGTACGAGTAGAATTGAAATAAAAATACAAATAAAATAAAATAAAAAATAAAAATAAATACATTGTTGACGTATTATATAAAGTCTTTATATGCTTTGCTTTTGCGGATAAATATCGGATGCATTTGATTCGGTATTCCCCAGCAAATTGCGATCAATCATCAACGATCAACGGTCAACGTTAAATGATTGCATGACTAGTTAGGAAAACTGCCGCCACATAATGACAGAAGGAAAGTGGATCAAAAGACATATAAAATAAATTTGCTCATCTATGAACAGACGCAACGTAGCTGAATAAAATCTGAATCTTAGTTCGCCCAGGGTTTAGAAACCCTTTTGAACTCTGATCTCAATGAAATCAATAAATTTCAAAGAGACTCACACGATCGTCAACACTGAATACTTTCAATGAGTAAACGTTCTTAACCGTGACAAATGATTCCTTGTTTGGGGTAGCGGAAGGCTTCTACAATTCATCTTAAATTTGCTTTAATAAGGGCCGTATCTTAAGCAAAACAAAAAAGAAAACAAGCGAAAAAATTATATTCCGTTCAGATCAGATCATCGCCATTATCATATAACAAATTGAAGGAGAAAAGAAAAATATAAATTTGCGTATTCGATAATATTGGGTGAGCGTTGCTGATTTTTGATATTCTTGTAGAATAATTTTTCCGAAATTTTTGTCATGTATGTCTGTATGTCTAGTTTAATAGTAACGACGAAAATTAATGGAAAGCAAAAGTGCTCTTAATTTAGGACGTACATAGGTGCAGGCATTGTAATCGTATTGCTTGATCTGCTCATTTGGCCCCTTTCCTAACTCTTTTGCAAAATTGTAGGCTATCTGTAGGATATCTTGCCCTTCGCGAACGGGAGAATGTACACAGATACCAAACATTAGGATTTGCGGACAGATGGACGGGCTAATGGACGCACATGCTTAGGCGCATTTCTAATTTGAAAGTAACAAAAAATTTACATAGTTTATGCAGTTTTTGAAATCTGCTTCTGGGCTTTAAATTGCGCTACTATGCAGTAAAAGTCAACGAACGTTCATTTTCACGAACTTATTTAGGCAGTGAAACCTTGTTGAGTTTATTCATTTCTCTCTCTCTCTCTCTCTCTCTCTCTCTCTTTCTCTCTCTCTCTCTCTCTCTCTGTCTCTGTCTCTTTCTGGCAGGCATCCTTCCAAACATGGCGGGCAATTGCTTCGAAGGGTCGGCTGCCCGATTTGAACGCATGCAGAAATCGCTACGTTTTGCACATAATTGAAACGATAATGTTAGGGTTTTAATATTCCCAGCACAAAAATCGAGGATAATATATGTAAATCATATTGTGTACATGATCAAGTGAGATTTAGCATGTTCGAGTGGCCTGTACGGACAACATATGCAAATTACTGGATGATACAAATCCTCAGCTAAACTAAAAGGTAGGCTGCGATTTACAACTACAATCGCAAAATATATAATATCTATATGTATATATATATATACATATATTTATATATATATATATTTATATATTTTTATATATATTTATTTTTTATATATATTTTTATATATATATTTATATATTTATATATTTATATATTTATTATTTATATATATTTATATATTTACATAAAGATATATTTATATAAAGAGATGTGTGAGTAAACATATTCGCTAAGTAATGAAAATTTTTAAATTAATTTAAAAAATTTTTTACTTTGACTTTGTTTACCGAATTTGTTAATTGCGTGGAGCAGAAAAGTGCCGTTTATAAAAAAAAAAAAAAAACAAATGAAAAAATAAAAAATGAAAACAACTCAACCTTCACTAATGTTTATTAGAAATTAAATGTGAATACTCAGCATGCGCCAAAAATCAAGTGCAAGTGTTCGAGGAAAAAATAACCAGTAAGACACAACTGGATAACCAAAATGATAAGCAATTAGCCCAAATTAAAAGAAACAGTGACAGACAACAATAATGCTGTAGAAAATATTTGAAGAATATTAAGAAAAAAACAAAAAAAAAGGGGGAAAAATTTGAAAATTGTACAAAGCGAAAAAAAGAAAAAAAAACAAAAAAGAGAATAATAAAAACCCACAGCTACTGTAGGGCAAAGCGCACATAAAATTATTTACCGCATATGCACAACGCCAATGACCAGATAACACAATAACAAAAACAATGTATTATTACGAAAAGCAAAACGTAAAACCATTCCTGAGGCCAGGGCTAATAGATGTTTACCGCACACTTAATGTTGTCTTGTTATGAAAAAAGAAAAATAAAAAAGAAAAATAAAAATAAAAATAAAAATAAAAAAAAACTACTTGTACCACACAGTTTATGGTCTCTTTGCATATTTATGGTTTTCTGGCACTAGTGGACTGGGACAAAATTTTGTCTATAAAACTCTTTGTATCACGCTGCACCATAATATGCACACAC
The DNA here is from genome assembly GCA_000688735.1 of Glossina austeni. Taxonomy (NCBI): domain Eukaryota; kingdom Metazoa; phylum Arthropoda; class Insecta; order Diptera; family Glossinidae; genus Glossina; species Glossina austeni. Next base: position 1,644,885 of record KK502403.1, read on the forward strand.
ACAACCGCTGGTATGCATAATGGACCACAAATGCAAATAACTTAATGCAATATAATAATGCTGTCAGAAAAAAAAAAAGAGCAGAAAACAAGAAGAAAAAAAAAAAAACGAAAACAAAAACAAAAAATGAAATAAAAAAGAACAAATCTTATGAAAAATTGAACATGAACGAAACAAGTCATTGCACCATTGACTTTGATGTCGCAGTTTTTCAAATTGTTTCTTAAAATTTACAAAAATTTGTTAACACTGCACAATCAATTTGTAACAAAATCAAACATTTGTAAATTAATTAATAAACTACAGGACCTGCTACATGCATTCTACGAATGGGCCCAATTAAGTTTCTTGCCTCTGTTTTTCTTCCGTAGCTAAAATTTATTACTAAATCTATATAATGCGATCATGATCTTAACAAAATCTATAACGAAACTTCGAATTCAACTTTTCACTCTGTCTATCTGTCTATCCATTCAAATAATGAGTACGACTTTAAAACTTTGACTAGGAAGTCATTGCATATTTTATATATATTAGCTGCAAATACTAAATACTATGCCTACTATATACTATCATATTATATATTATACAGAACATACACTCTATCTACTATATAGTATATCCCATGCAATAGGATTGGTTGGGGAAAAAGAAATCCATTATTTCTTCTTCTTCTTTTGCTTCTTTTTGAATCCAGCTTTGTGTAAATGGTTTAAAACTGGATGCGAACACCGAACTTATTTTCATCACAGGGCCCAGTACCGACCATCCATTAAACGGCTATTGATTTCTCGATGCTATACCGAAGAATTGCTTGAAGAATACGTAGCGTCAACGCAAGATCATAGTATTTAGAGAACGTTGATATAGTGGTTATGGTGTGGCCTTCTTCAAGCCCAGATCTAAGTCCCAGTGAGGACTCAATGCATGAGCTGGAAAAACGATTACGAGCCAGAAACACGGTGTTGACGAGTTTGGGAGAGCTTCGAACCGCAAGTAAGGAAGAATGGGATAAAAACTTATTTTTTCAATGAAAAATCGAATGTCAACAATTATTTAGGCTAGGGTAGGCAGGTAAAATATTAGGTTGGGGAAAAAGAAATCCAT